>CP138602.1:40000-640000 GCA_033807795.1 Monosporozyma servazzii | reverse complement strand
AGCAGATTCAACAACAACTTCTTTTTCTTCTTCTTCTGAAGATTCCTTCTTCTTATCCTTAGAAGAAGACTTAACGCTCTTATCCTTTGAAGAGTGTTTAACCTTCTTGTCCTTGGAAGAGGACTTCACTTTCTTATCCTTAGAAGAGGATCTAATTTTCTTATCAGTAGAACCCATTTTTAATCGACACTTGATTTTAATTGTATGGTCTTGAGATAAATCTATTAAAAGTATTTTAATAAATTCAGTTTGTTATTTTAAAGTCATCTCATCGGAAAATTTTTATTTCATATAATAATTTTTCATTTACAAAATAAAATTTAAGCGGGATTGAAAAATTAAAATTAAGATGGCCCACAGAGATCGGACTCTAATATAATACAAAAAGTTTAAGATATAGTAATTAATATTAGGAATAGATAAAATACACATTATAATTCAATACATGGATAAATACATTTGCTCATAAGCGAGTCAAAAGGTAAAATAGGTTTTTGCGTGTGGTAGGCAAGGGAAAACAAAAATGAAAATAGGGAATAGATGGGAGAAATTAGAAAAAGGCTCTCTTTAATTTACTAAACACACCATTTTTCTTTGGTTTCTCTTCTATGGCAGTAGAAGTTTTCTTTGCAGTTGGTTTCTTTGTAACTGGTTGTTTCTTCTTGTCTGCAATTGGCTTCGAGTGGACATCCTTACCAGCATCACTGACCACAGTAGCTTCTTCGTTAGCCATTATCCCATCATCGTCATCGTTCAATTCGTAAGCTGGAACATCATCTCTTTCATGTACACTTGTTGCCTTTACTTGTTGCGGTTTTTCGGGTTGTTCTTCGTTAACATTTTCTTTCACAACAGGCTTTTCAGCAACTGCCTTTTCAGCACCCTCTACGGTTGATGTAGGTTGCTGCTGTCCAGTAGTACTGTTCTCTTCTTTGTCTTCTTTACTAATAAGCTTTGGTTGATTCTCGCTTGCTTCGTTAGATTTGACAGTTTCAGTTAAATCTTCGCCATTATTTATAACCATTGGAATTTCAGCATCCTCTTTAGGGGTTTTCCCTTGAGCATCATCACTAGGGTTATTAACCATTGGAATCTCAGCTTCTTCACCAGTTGATGAGTCACTTTCTTTTATTTCGGATAGGCTGTCTCTATCCTTTTCATGCAGAGATACAATAACAGAGGAATTACTAGTTGCATCCGCTTCATTGTCATTTTCAATTTCATATAGTCTCTCCTTTGGTTCTTCTTCAGATTCGGTTGGTTGTTTAGCTTTCTCAGCTTCTTCCATGGAGGAATACGTATTAATAACATTATCGTCTTGATCTAATTCAAAAATTTCTTGTGATACAACAATTCGTTCACCAGTCTTCTTATTCCTTTTGATCTTTCTCTTAATTTTTAATTTTCTTCTGTTTTCAGTTGGAATATCATCCACATCATTACTTTGCGGTTCTGGAACTTCTTCAGGAATTTGTTTTTCAGAAGTTTGTTGTTGAGGAGCTTGTAGTTCCGAGGCTTGGCTTTCAAAAATTTGTTGTTCAGGAGTTTGTAGTTCAGAAGCTTGTTGTTCAGAGACTTGTTCGGAGACTTGATCTTCAGAAGTTTGTAATTCAGAAGCTTCTTCGGGAATTTGTTCAGAGACTTGTTCGGAGACTTGATCTTCAGAAGTTTGTAATTCAGAAGTTTGTAATTCAGGAGTTTGTAATTCAGGAGTTTGTAATCCAGGAGCTTGTTGTTCAGATACTTGTTCGGAGACTTGATCTTCAGGAGTTTGTAATTCAGGAGTTTGTAGTTCAGAAGCTTGTAGTTCAGAAGCTTGTTGTTCGGAGACTTGATCTTTAGAAGTTAGTAATTCAGGAGTTTGTAATTCTGGAGTTTGAAATTCAGGAGTTTGTTCAGAGACTTGTTCGGAGACTTGGTCTTCAGGAGTTAGTAGTTCAGAAGCTTCTTCAGGAATTTGTTCAGAGACTTGCTCAGAGACTTGACTCTCAGATATTTGTTGCTCAGGAGTTTGTACTTCAGAGACTTGTTGTTCAGGTTCTTCCCATCCTTTATTGACCAAAGTTTTGATTGGCAAGTCCTTAAAGTTATCTTCTCTTTCTTTGTCATGCAGGTCAGGAACATGCTCCTCGTTGTTTTCAGTAACATCGCCAAGATTTTGATTTTCAATGGGGTTGAAGGAATCTTCAGCTGGTGCAGTTTGAGAAACTTCATTATGTTCAGGGGGGTTCATAAATTCAGTAACCGAATCACTACCAACAGATTGTTTAATTAATTGATCTTGTGCATATTCCTTTCTGAATTCTTCCTTCTCCGATTCCAATTCAGCAAGACGTTCATTTATATCACTAGTTGGCTTATTTTCATTTTCATTTTCATTTTCTTCCACTTCCACTTCAGAATCATATTTATTGTCATCTGAAGAGGAGACTTGTAATTCATCTATGATTTCTTCATTCATTTCTTCAGCCTCACAATATTTATGATTCTTTCTTCTTTCCAATTCTAAAATTTCAGCCTGTTTAATCATTTCAGCTCCAGTAATGTAATTATTTTCATTACCATGTCCATCGTTCTCAATAGGGTACGTGCTATTACATTTCCAAGAATCATCATCAGCAAAATAGAACTTAAAATTAAATCTTCCCAAATCGTCAAATTGTTCAATGGGTAAATTTATCTCGTAGTATTGCTCTTTATAATTTGGAGACAGTTTTGTGGTCTTTGACCAATCATCGAAATCACCGGTGATATAAATATTTGCATTCGAGTAATATTTATAATGATTACCTTCTTCTAATTGATTCATAGGCCACGTAAAAGTGAAACTTTCAGCCATAGGTCCTTCTGTCATCTTATGATTGCTTTATTGAGTTGTTATTTTTATATTTGTTCTTTATTCTTTGTTCTTTGTTAGTTTTACGACTGTGAAAAGGTTGATGAACTGTAATAAAAGTAGGGAATGTATTTAGCAATTCGAAAGGTTATTTATCCTTAATCAACTAATTGCAATGATGAAACTTCAAAATTTTTCGATAATCTTTACCCCTCAAAAAGAAAAAAACTAACAACATTGGAAACTACTTGTTAAGTTTGAAATTTGAAATTTAATAGCAAATAAAGAACAATTAATGATGAGTAAGAAATCGAGAGAAAAAGAGAAGAAGACACGCTTGTTGTTTATCTTTTTGTTTCTTAGAGCTCTCAATGAGAGCAGTGTACTGATCAAATCTTGCCTGTCTAAAATTAACATCAATCGGGAAGTGACGGTAGAGAAGTTCAAAAGTAATTATGGCAGGTGACTGATGTTTACCCACAGACAACGAGTGCTACTATCATGAGGAATTGTATTCATTTTCTAGTTTTTAATCCAGGAATAGGACATCGAGCGTTTTTATTTATTCTGCATGCCTTTGTTTCTTTTTGTGCTAACTAAATGAGAAACATTGATGTCGCCAAAGTGGTGACTACTCGAATCTTAAGTTTATGTAGTATCCCATTAGCCCCTAACCACATATCGATCTTGGTTTTATATGGGCTTTTTATTTGGCCTGAAATAGTCAGAAGAGGCTACTCGTTTAATCTCGGATACTTGGGATTTTTTTGATGTTGCATAATTTGCCGCTGAGGTTGAATTCATTTCAGGATGGCTTTGACATGATCTTATGATCTGCTCATCTTGATTAAAAACATATATTTAAATTAAATTGAACCACTAAAGCATGTAGCTAGACTGCTGTGTATAAATGAAATACTCGGAGACTTTTCTTGTTGAGACATTGACATTGCGCTTTAATGTGTACTTTTTCTTTAAGCCCAATTATCAAAATAACCTTTATTTAAAGTGGCCTCTAGTTAATTAAAAATGCACTTCAAGAACAAAAATAATGCTAATGGTTATTTCCACAAAGACTTTTACTCTTTCTTTCTTCTCCTTCTTCAGATTGTAAATCTCTCTTTTTTCTTTAATCTTGAACCTTTAAATTAAAGATTAAGAAATCTGACATTTTAAAAGTAAAACAAAAATGAGTACAGTAATGAGAAGTAGATCAATCTTAAAATCTAGAATCATTACAAGCGATTTCTATTCAAATACTTCTAGTGGCTCATAAGAATAGCTCATAATATGAAAAACGAAACAGTGTTTGAAAGAGACCACAATACAATTGAAATTGACGATCATGGGAAAGTTGTTAAATGGTTAGTTAATGGGAAATGTGTTAGAAGATTTATATTTGATAACAAAGATAATAGTAATAACACTACTCTAAGCAATGGAGATGCTCATATTATCAAGGCTGGTTTTATTAAATTTGATTCCAATTCACAAGAATGTTTTATTATCATCTTATCAGATTTTGCATATGTTTATTATTTATCGAATCAACCAAATTTACAAACCATCTCAAGAAATATCGAGGTAACTACATATAGCAACGATACATTGAATTCAAATAAATTCAGTCCGAGAAGGATAAATGACTCTTTACTTTTGAGATTTCCATTCCCTGTAGAAAAAGCTTTCTGGTATTCAAATGGTATAATCCTACAAACAATCAATAACTCTAGTTTACAATACAAATTTATTACACTGACAGACCCTTTGGCTCCATTTGGTAATATCCAAATCAATTCACCCATTTTAAATAACGACTCATATAACAATATCAGCAATCTAGAGATGTTACATTTCCCTAATGAAAAATTGAATATTACTGTTTTGAATGATAAAACTTTCCATCAATTGTTATTCTTTTATACTAGAATCTTGAATGGGCCAAACACAACCGACACAATTAATTCAAATAACAATATTACGAATGTTCCAAAAAGAAAGATATCGATGCTAAACAAGAGAAATGATTTATTGACAGATTATAAAAGTAATACACTGTATAATCCTAATAGCGGTTCCACAACAAATAGTATATCAAGAAGAAACCTATCTGCTACATTTGACAGAATGAGTAATGGAATTAATACAATTTCAAATAATACAGATATGTCAAGCACTTATAATAATGGCTCTTTACATTTGGACTCGGGGCTATTAGAATCTAATGATTTTCAAAATCAACCACGTTTTCAATCAAAGGATGTGACATTAATACAAATATCTACGATGAGTTTGCCATATCCAATGGATATTTGTAAATTGAATTTGAAATGTTTTCCTTTGTCATTGGATCAACATGAACTAATGGTTATATTTGATACAGAAACTAAATATACTAAGATATGGAATATCCATATGATTCCCAATGTTATCAATTCTATCCAATTCAAAATATATGGTAATTCTCCACCAAATATGATAACACTAGAAGATTTAAAAATTGACGATATGAGCATAGTTGCAAACATTTTAGATATAACACCTTTAAATGCAATTGTATATGATACCGATACTTTTGAAAAGATATGTAGATCAACGTTACAAATTAACTTTGAAGGAAATGATTTTATGTTTTATAATCCCTTTTACAGAATATACTCTCCCCTCTATACATGCTCATCAATTAGCAATAGCACTACTATCAAGTTTCCACAATCATCTTTTTTAAAGTCAATTTTCAATGCACTGAATCTGATTGTTGGTCAATCTGTATGTCTGGAAATATTTTACTTGTGGCAATACTTATATTCAGTTATCATCGAGCCTAAGGAAAATAGGGAATTTGAAACTTTTGCAAGCATTCTGACTTCATTAATTTATTCACAAACAGAGATATCTAGGGTTTCATCGTACTTGGCAACTCTATCATTATTCCAATCACTTGCGAACCGTGAAGGCATTAAAATATTACTTCCTAAAATAATAATGGGTTTGCACCTACTGTGCGAAGAGCTATATCTTAATATTCTGAACAAGGAAAATCAACTTCAGTTAGAAGTGTTTTTATCTGAAGCGGTACGCTTAATGAATTGGCCACAACTTTGGAAATCCTACTATATTTATAAAAATGAAGATATTAATTACTCGAAATTTATTACTAAAAACATATTTGCACATCCCTTAGATGAACCACCTTCAATTATGAAATCATTATATAGTATAATTGAGGATAGCCAAATTCCAGTAACGCCATTTATTAGCTTTGCAAGATTAATCGAATCAGATGACTTAGATATTGATCTTCTTATTACTCCTCGTTGCTTTAAGTTGTTGAGATTGTATGAATTTATCCATTCAACTAAATTCAAAAATTATTATAGCAATATCGGCTCATCAACAATTATGGATATTTTAAAAGAATTAGCTATCAACAAAAAAGAGATCGATTCCTATCCATTAGCTGTTAATAGGGTCATAAAAAACTTATTAATGGATTACGAAAGAAATATTCTTAGACCAGACGCGAATACGGACCTTACCTTGATAGAAAGGCCAGATATTGAAAGATCTATTAGTTTGATTAATAAGAAAAGATATACTAGTAATTCACTGCTGGAGTTGAAGAAACAATCTGGTACCAGCTCATTTATGACTAATGAAGATGAGAATGATGGAACCTTTTCTCTTACATCAATACAGAAATACAATAACACCAATGAAACTCCAACTTCAAAGAGACATCACGACACTACAGGGATGAATACACCAAAAGATATATATAATCTAGTTGCTACTATAGTCAAGAAAACGCTACCTGCTGAACTTTTGGGAGAAACGAAATCAGCTTCCCAGGGTTTAATAGAGAATCATTCGAAATTGATATTCAAAAATGATAAGAGATTCCAAAGTGTAGAATCATTACTTAACGGCTCTAATTTCCATAAGTTTAATTTCATCACTGCTGAAACAGACTACAGTAAGATTTTATCTAAGAAAAAACTATACTCTCGCCTTATTGCCTTGAGAACATTAGTTTCTGGTGTTGGTAGGGCAGCTCTGTATTATGCAACAGAACAACCTCTTACTTCACAAAAATGGGTAGTTCCTGAACTAAACCTTGTCACCTCTTTCCCGGATAATACTAAAATGACCCCCCAGATTGAGATACCAAGATCAGATGCTAACCCTGAAGCTTTGGATGACGAGGGAGAAATTCCAAGAATTAGCATGGAATTAGTTAACTGGGGAAAATTTCACAACGGGGCTTCCTATGCACTAATGATATCTCCTAATACTAAAGGTATTAATGGTAGCTGGATCACACTGAACAAGCCTCGAGGTCGTCCAAATGCAACGCATGGTGGGTTTTTATTAGGTATGGGTTTAAACGGTCATTTGAAAAATTTGGAGGAATGGCATGTATACAATTACCTTAGCCCTAAAGAAACATTTACTAGTATTGGGTTATTGCTAGGGATGAGTGCTAGCTGTAGAGGTACCAAAAACTTCAAGCTTATAAAGGTCCTTTCTGTACATGTTGTTGCCTTGTTACCAAAGGGTTCAAACGACTTAAATATTAACCTTCAAGTACAAAATGCGGGTTTAGTTGGCATGGGCCTGCTGTATCAAGGCCACAAAGATAAAAAGTTGAACAACTCCCTTATTGGGGAATTTAAATCTTTTGTGAAGGTAGGCGAGGAATATATCTCAGACGAGAGTTACAGAATAGCTGTAGGAATTGCTTTAGGTTTGAATAATTTGAGCTCAGATAGTACTATTTCTGACGAAGAACCAATTTCAACTACCAATGATGATGGTGTTTACAACATCTTTTCCTTAGCCAATGACCATACGTCTTCAGTAACAACAGCTAAATTAAGTTCATTCGATGAAGAACCATCGTTAAACAGATCGGTTAACGACGGTAATAATCCTTTAGCAGATAAACTGCTGGATCTGTTAAATAAACGTTGTGATAAGGAGCCTTCCTGGATACCTGATAACTCCCAAGTTGGTTTAATGATTAGCTTAATGCTTATGTTTTTGAAAAGTGAGAATGAAGATGTCGCATCAAAAATCAGACTTCCTGTTCCTCAAAAAGATTCTTCAATTTTCCACAGACCTGAATTATACATGTATAGAGAACTGTCTTATTACATGATTAAGTGGGAAAAAATTACTGGAGATCTAGAGTTTTTAATGAGCAACATTAATTTAGCTGCCACCGATTGTTATGATGTCTTGCCTCTATATTATATGATAGCAGGAAGGGCGTTGAGTATTGGTATCAAGTTTGCTTCTACAGGTGATGTTGATATAAGAAACTGTTTGATTTCTCTAATTGACCGATTTCTTCCCTTTTATCAATACTATCATCTAGATTTATCATACATGAACACTCAAAAGTGTATTACAATCACATCTTTAGTGAATGCGTTGCTTATTTCAGTGAGTATGATTATGTATTCCACAGGTGATCTAGTTGTTTTCAGAAGGTTGAAGTTTTTACATGAAGTCATTACGGGTAGATTTTCGGATATATATAAACATACGAACAAAATGGAAGAGCCTACTCCAGAAGTAAAGGGTAAAAGGAGAACAGATTCAAATCGTTGGTATCATCATCATCCAGTTCCAGAATATGAAGAAGGTAATATGCCCGGTGACAATGATAATGGTAGAGCGAAACCCTCTGACAAAGAAAGAGATCTTGATAGTCATTACGGAAAATATATGGTTACGTCTATGTGTCTCGGTTTTTTATTCTTTGGTTCTGGGCAATATGCCTTAAATACATCTTCTTCCGAATCCATTGCTTACATCATAATATCTATTCTACCTTTATTAAAGAATCCATATCCTTTACAAGAGCTAAAATATTTTTGGAGTATGTCATTGGAACCTAGATGTCTAATAGTAAAAGATGCTATAACTGAGAAAATAATCCATAGTGCATCTGTCGAGATGATAATGAAGAAAGGCTATTCATCTGGTGTCAAGATAAAAAAATTCCATACACCTTGTCTGCTACCGGACATTAGGATGATTAAGGTGTTGAAAATTGAGATTAATCATTATTACCCACTAGAGTTTATATTTAATAAAGAGTTTCCAGCAGTGGATTTCTTTCAAGATGGTGCAACTGTGTTTGTACAACCTAAAGATGAAAACAAAGAACATATACACACTACAGAAGATATAAAATCTGCATTGGGGAGAAGATTAACCGAATCAACTACAGAAGGTAAAAAGGCTAAAGAAGAATTCAATTTTGCTAGTAAGTTATACAAAGATTTAGGTATTACTGATTTAGCCATGTCAGAATTGAAATCAATGATTACAGATAATCAGACCATTGAATCTATTTCTGATAAATACAATGTAGAAATGTTATGCACCGATAAATTGAGCGGTGATATCACCGATTATCAATTAGAGTTGTGGAAGGCAACACAAAGGTCATAGATCTAAATGAATTTGTTTAATAGGTTTTAATGTCATATTGTTGTTAATTATTATTATTTGTCAAGATATATGTTGAGAGTATTAAAATGTATATAACTTTTGTAGTGGTTGAATATATTTTTAAGCTTGGTTAAGAATGAAATGAGAAAAGAAGATAAAAGTCGAAGCAAATGCATTCCAATTATTTATTATCGATGGGATCTTCGTCATGAAGTGAACCTAATTTTTCACCCATTTTAACTTTATCCCCTATATTAACATTGAATTTGAAATTACTTGGTGCCTCAAAACAAAGGACAACAGTACTTCCTAATTCAAACCCACCCATTTCTTCACCTTTAATTAATGGCATACCGCCAAGAATTTTACTTGCATTAGAGTAGGTAGCTTCATAACAAGTATGCGAATCCACATTCTTTTTTCTCTTTAAGTTGGTTACTAGCTCTTCGTCGAAGGACAATTTTATGGACCCAACATTAGTGGCCCCAACTGGCGTCATACTGAAAAACCCATATTTCCAATAACCTAGTAATGCAACTCTTTCATTTAATACAAATAGATTAGGGAAATTTCTCTGAAAATATGGTGAAACGGAGAATAAATCACCTGGGAAATGTCTTCTTTTTTTGCAAACCCAATCAATTGGAGAATGGTAGTGATGACAATCACCAGGAGATAAATATATCACTGCAAAGAATAATTCAGTATTTTTAGGTTCTGTCTCTGAATAAAAACTATAATATGGAATGTTTGAAGATAATTCATTGATTAATTTCAAAGTTCTGGAACTGGAAGAATCGTATTTTTGTAAAGATTTATCTCCTTGTTTCTCAACGCTTATAACATGTTCAGCCTCTTGTGGAGTAACCTTTATATCATCGCCATCGTCAGTAACACTTTTATTTTCACTATCTCCTTCTTTAGCGGTACCGTTTATAAACAAATCAAATTTATTCTTCTTCGCAAATTTTTCATGCTCAGTCTCATTAATTAAAAGGTTGACACTTGACTCACTCTTATTCATCAATGGATGGGAACTCGTCCCCAGAAATTCTTTGATAGAATAATTCAATCCTTTAACTTGTTGAATTTCACCAGTATCCGAATTAATGATACCAACTTGTAAAATTTGGCCATCACTTGGAGATACAATCACATCCTCACCTGTCGAAACAGGTCTTGTCTCAGGTCTAATTCTTCTATAAAAGAATTGACCCAGATTGGCATAGTTGTATAGATTAGGATCTTCCATCTCGTCCAAATTAACATTGAATAAATAAGTATAGAATTTATAACCGATAGGTCTAAACCACATTGGTAATTCAAGATGATTAAATTGGCCCCATAGTCTTGATACGGCATTCAAGGGTAAAGTAGAATACCAAAAAAAGAGCCAGTTATTATTAAAAATCTTAATTCTTCTATAACGTTTATGACCATCCTTTTCATTTTTTGGTTCTTCACCATCAATTGATGGGATATCACCTTGTTGTCGTTGCGTGTATATGATTGTACCTAGTACTATTGTCACACCAGTAAGAACAGCCCACTTCAATGGAATTGATTTCTCATTTTTGGCCACCTGATTAACAATATCCTGCGCACGGTTGGTCCCAGTGGAGCTCTTATTGGGGGTATTTTTGAAGTTTTGATATATTCCAAACTTGGAAGAGAATCTCCTCTTCCAAAGCAAGGAAGTAGTGTTGCGTAATCGAATCCTTGACGAAATACCTATTAATGGTCTCATATCCAGTAATCTGATCTTATTTTGAGCTAAAAGAGTCTTTACTGCCATTCCTTTGGACCGTGTTATATAAGTCTTTATTTTCCTCTTACCAATGCTTCTGAATACCAGATATATGTAGAGGGGAAAGATGCATATAAGAAAATAACAGCTTTATTATACGACAATAGAAATGACCTTATTATTATTACTAATAAGCTTTCTTTTAAAGTATAGGATGATAACCTTTGGGTTGCTTGCTGCTCCAAATTAATCGTCTTTTCAAATTAACAGAAACTGCAAAGTGAATTTTAGTAAGATGATTGAAATGAGAATCTTTATTTGATGTTGTATTGTAAACTCGAGTACAATTCAGTAATTATACTGATTAGGCGCGAGGGACGTTCTAAGGTTATTAAGATACGTAGGGTAACGTAAGAGACAGTTCTATTAGAATATATAGGGATATATCTTTATTGAGAATAGCTTGTCTCTTTTATTATATTTTATACATAAACATCCAATCTACTTGTTTCCGAGATCTGGCAATTGAGGTCCTTTATATATGGCGGAAATCCAAGGAGGTCGACTCCTTCTTTTCTCCGACCAATCATATTGAGGTTATACCCCTCAACCCCTCACCTTCTCGGGTCACGCCCTTCCTGTGTTCCTGTTATCCCATTTGGCTTACAACATTTGAACCGTAGTTTGCCGTTAAAGATCCACCCACTATATGTATATATATATATCAATATTATATATAACTATTTGTGAACCGTATATGTGTATTGTGGGAGTGCCGTGCCACTAATCTTGCTTGTAATGGATTGAAAAATGCAAACCTTGCTGTGTAATTTTTTGCCGTGTTATTTTCTCTCGATGAAAAATTAATCTTAAATCTTTGAAAAATACATACTTTCTCGAGCCATTAAAACGACACAAAATAGGACCCTTGGTAGGAGCAGAATTAGATCCAGATTTCAGCCAACGCTCATCTTGACAGCTATTTAATTGTATTTACAGTATATTAGACATGTTCAGAACTATAACTATAGAAAACTGCATAATAGCCAAAGAATTACGAAGATTTGTACACATATGAGCCTGGTTTAGTTTCACATGGAAAAGTCATATCGAGAATCTTATCGCCTTTGTAAAACAATTGGCCCTGGATGTTATCTCCCGGCTTGATTTCCCCAACACCTGCAGGTGTACCAGTCAAGACAATATCGTTCGGCTCTAAAGTCATCATTTCGCTCACTGTGGAAATCATCTTGGCCATGGGGGTTAACATTAAGTCCGAGGTACCATCTTGTCTCAATTCACCATTGACAAAACATTTCACTTGGAAACTATCTTGAAAGTCATTAGCATTCACTCGAGGTAATTCATCTAAAGTGATCATCTCACTCATTGGGCAAAACGTATCGTAACCTTTTGCGATGGACCAAGGCAGACCAGCTTTCTTAGCATCCGATTGAACGTTTCTACCCGTTAAATCCAAGGCTAAAGCAACCCCTTGAATAGAATTTAATAAATCTTGCACACTGAAATGAGCTGGATCCACATTGGACACATTTGACTTCATTATTAATGCTAATTCAATTTCATGATGAACCTCAACGTTTTTTGGGATATAAATCGGAGATGAATTAGTACCATCACTGTTTAACCCCTTAAAAGTAGCGTCACCATCATGCTCCACTAAGGATTGGCCTGACCTCAATGGTGTGATGACACTGGAGGTAGGTTTTAGGAAAAAAAATGGGTTCTTTGGAACAGTATTGTTTAGTTCTTTGATGTGAGCTGCATAGTTACGACCAATACAAATGATCTTTCTTGCAGATTTCAAATATTGGAAGGACATTACTTAGTTGTGTTGAATGGTTGCTGTAAAATATGATCACCAAATGGGTTCAATTAGGTTCTTGTTATTGGCTAAGGACAACACAACGAGTCATCATGACTTATCTCAAGACATTCTCCTTAATTATAAATAATCATCGAATCTTAAATTTTTATTTTTTTTCTTTATTAAGAGCAGATTCAATCCGACTCTATCCGCCATCAAATCAACACAGATTGATCACCACTGTTAAAGTTCAAATTTATATTCAAAGAAAGGTAAAACTAAACAAAGCTTGGAGTATATCTTGTTCTATAATGAATTGCATTTTTTGAGCTTTCTTTTATATACTATTTATCGAATGTTATGTATTATCATGTACTAATGGAAAGGTCATGTTATCTCATGGTCAAAGACCAACTAACGGTTGGCGTCTTTAAATTCTGGTATTATATTAATCGTAGGCTTACCATTTGTGTTCGGATTTTGTGGTAACGTGGTAGATGCTTTTATTGTTCTTGTAAACTTGTTAAAATTTGAATCATTCGATTCCATTTCAGCTCCTTCCCCTGATTCTTCTTCCAATGCAATTACACTTTGTCCGTCTCTTTTGAAATAATCTGTATGCTCTACTAAACTTTGTAATTGTTCTAATTCAATCATAGCTTTGGAAACATCGTTCTGTTGTAGATGAAATCTTAACTTAGTCAATATTGAAGCATTCGCCCTACATGAATTAAATGAACACATTGCATCCATAACCGATCTCATCTCATCATAGTCTGTTTGCAAGTTTCTAAAATCATGCTCAATCTTTTGAATATACTCCTTCTTACGCTTTCTAAACTTAGAAGCAGCTAGTCTATTTCTTTCCAAAAATTCTTTTCTCTTGCGTTCTCTGTCATCAAGATACTCTTGCCCCATGTTTTTAGATTTTTTGTGTTTCATATTAGTTGCACTATCCTGATCCATTACTGATTTTACAGCATTCTTTTGTGATGAAGGAATCTGTCCTTCATTGGAACTTGCTGAACTCTTCCGCTTCTTTGCTTTATTAGAAGATGTAGAATTAGTTCTATGTTTTGTAGTATTTCTGGCAGAGCTATTGCCTACTTCATTATGATTCATGATATTATGATGATTTAAATCATTTTCCATTTTAGTCATTGGTGTAGTATTTACAAGTTCACTTACCCCAGGGGCACCACTATTTGGCTGACTATTACTATTTATGTTCAATATCGAATTAATACCTGGTGTAAACGGTGCAGGCGTGCCAAAGACACTACCAGATGGGGTCATATTATACTTATTATTTGGCATCTTGATGTAATCATTGACTACAGTACTAGGCATATTTTTATTTCCAGGAAATGCTGGCGTCAAATTACCCTTTGAAATATTAGGTAAACTCGAAGACGTACTATGTGTATTATTATCATTATTATTATTATTGTTATTATTATTATTATTATTGTTGTTGTTGTCATTACTATTATTGCTGTTATTGTTTAATCCAATGGATGGCAATAATGGATACATTGATCCTGGAGTCAAAGCAGACCTTATACTAGACTCATTGGGGGTCAAGCCTGTTCGTGGAATATATGAGAAGTAACCATTTGAAGTTGTATTATTGGCGTTGGCAGTTGAATTGCCATTTGTAGTTATATTATTAGTATTTGCAGTCGTTGTGGCATTGGTGATTGTATGGTTACCGTCTTCAGCACCCAAGGGAATAAAGTTTGGTGACAATACCAATGGTTGTAGTTTTTTAGATCCACCAGGTGTTAAAGCTCCTGGAGATGAGATATTTGGTCTTATATTAGAAAACATAAAGGATGATGAAAAATTCTGACCTAACATTGCAGGTTTCCTTATAGCAGTCTCATTTGAACTTGTAATTGGATTGGTACCGTAGTTAAAGGTATTAGCAGGGTTTTGATTTGCTCCATATGTAGTAGTATCCCTGTTACTTGAAGTTAGTCGAGATATGGATAGATTTGATGTTCTTTCTAATAAAGGTGGAGGGGACTGAATGGAAGAATACGGGCTCTTTTGTGTTAATACATGAGGTTGTTGTAATACTTGTGATATCTGCGATAGTGAAGTAGCAGGAATGAGTGGCGGTGGCGGTGGTAGTGCTACCCCCGTTGCCAGCCCTGCTGCTCCTGCCCCTGTCGCTGTCGTTGATGGATGAGCATTGCTGTTGTTATCAGCTGTGACATTATTTTCTGTAGTTGCAAAACTTTGTTCAAAGGGGTTAGGCTCTAAGTTCAATGAAGACGGTTGACCTGAAGTGGTATTACCAGCCCCAGCTAATGGTATTTGAGTTGACATGTTAAGCTAATGAGATAGTTTGATTAAAGTGAATAAATAGTGATGCGCGTAAACAGCTGGCTTAGTTAAAGACAGTCAAAAATGAAACCAAAAAACTGTATGCAATGATGCTATATAACGTAACAGATCTTGTGTGACTTAAGAAATTTGAGTGACCTGATAATGCTCATCAACTTATTAACAATTGTTTCGATTTGCCAAGAAAGGGAAGCAACAAAGGAAAGATGTTATAGTAAAAGTCTAAAACAATAGTGGAACCAAAACAGCTGGTTAAAACTTTACCAGTGCGAATGGACGTGTGTAATGCGATGAGGTTTGGTTTCTATTAAAGGGTGACTCTTTCTCTTAGACGTAATATTTGCCTGATCACTCTTTGGCTTCAAATTCATATTTAAAAATAAAAATGTTAACAAACGTTCGATTTTTCTTCGAGAAAAAACTGGATTTTACAAAAACGCACTGTGAACAAAGCTAATAATAAATATATAATGCCAAGAAATGAAGAATGATGATGAATGAAAATGTCTTGTTAATGATACACAGGGTATATATATATAAAGGTGTATGTGGTTAGTGGATATAAGTAGTGCGGACATGGTAGCGTGCATGCAAAAGATGGAACGGCCAGTTTAAGATTAAGCAAAAAAACAAAGGTTATTTCCGGCCAATCCAGAATTCACCATTTTCACCACGGTTGATCTGTCGTCTCAATTGCCTACTCAACAACACACCCACTTCGTAGCGTTCTTTAGTTTTTCGATCCAAGTATTCTTGCAATTTATTGATTGCTCTATTTAGTTTCTTACCGTCACCTAGTGTCAATGAGCCTTCGCTCTCCATTTGACGCAAGTATCTAATTTCTTTCTCTAATTTGTTACATTTACTAATTAGGTATTCTTGACGAGATTGCAAAGTGACTAGACTGTCGCCTAGTTTAGTAGGAGTTTCTGTATTGTGGGCATTATTGTTACCATTTGAACCAGCACTAACTGTGGACCTGTTGCTACCGGCAGAACTTACCCTAGAATTTGTGGCAGAAGATGGACTACTTACTGAGATGACACGGAATGGGTTGGTAGTCTTACGCTTTTCCACCGGTGTCGAGGCATTTGATCTGGGCTGAGTCTGTTGATCAGCTGGCATATCAACAGTAATAGTTGACGGAATAATATTGTTTGCAGGAGCCATAGTAGAAGTGTTATGTTTTGGCAAGACAATTTTATCTTCACCAGTAGCTAAATCATATTTGACAGTGGATTCTAGTCTCATCGCATTGTTTTCCACTATTGGTACTTTTTCTTCTTCTTCGTGTGCTTCTTCGTGTGCTTCTTCGTGTGCTTCTTCGTGTGCTTCTTCGTGTGCTTCTTCGTGTTCTTCTTCGTGTTCTTCTTCTTCTTCTTCTTCTTCTTCTTCTTCGTGTTCTTCTTCTTCTTCTTCTTCTTCTTCTTCTTCTTCTTCTTCTTCTTCGGAGAACTCCTCCCATTCATCTTTATTATCATTCTCCACATGTTGCTGCGTTTCTTCTTTATGTTCAGGTACAGTAGTCGATTTGTCGTCCACTACAGGAATAGAAACTTCACTGGATCCAGAAATTGAATTTCCTTCTGCTACAATAAGTATTTCAGGTACTTCTTCAGTTTCAATTCTAACATTTTCATGTACATCCTTGAGTACGATAGGTTCAGCCGATGCTTCAAGTGTATCAGCTTTATCTGGATTATCTTCTTGAGGAAGAGAGATTTCAACAAATCCTTGTTTTGGTTCCTGTTCTTCGAATTCTGGTTCACGTAGCTCTGATTCTGGCTCTGGAAAAGATTCAGACTGTATTGCTTGATCGGTGCGTTCAAGTTTCTCTTCATCCACAATAGGGGTAGAGTCGATTTTGGTTTCCATGGCAGAGTGGTGCTCTTCAGTAACCATATCATTAGGTGTATGCTCAGCTTGTTCCTGTAAGACATTTCCAGCTTGCTGTATTTGCGTTATTTCGGATTGGACCTTTTCAGTGTCTTGAGGTTCTTTTTGTTCTTCATGTTCTTCATCCGCAGTAGAGTCTGTTTCATGATGACTCGATTCTTCAACTGCATTAGCGCCATGACCACTTTCACCGTGAACGCCTTGGTCACCCTTAGCGTTCTGAACAAACGATTGTTGTGTATTATCAATCGCTTCCAATATTTCATCTTGCAGATAGCTTTGGTTATGCTCTTCAATTTCGTGATATTCTCTACTTTCATCGGCATCATCACCACCACGTATACGTTCTTCGTAGTGTGAGCCATGTTCATGTTCAGGTTGAGCATCTTGACTATCTTCTTCATGTGAGTCGCGTAAAGAATCTTCGTCATCATCGATATGTATATTGTCATCAATCATCTGGTTCATCTGTTTAACATCCAATTCTAATTGGGATAAACGTTTCTTAATATTGTCAGCATCTAGCCCCATGATGCAGTTGTATATTTATGGATCTTTTCAGTGGGTTCTGTTCAGGGCAATTTAGAGGTGTTCTTACTTTATTAATTCGTGTTGTTTATTTATTTTTATTTGCAATTTCATATTTTCTTTAATCTTTAAACAAAAAAAAAAAAGCCAAATGCATTTTAGATAAAAGATGAAGAGATGAGATACAAGAGATCCCATAAATTGATGCTCTTAATAACTTGTAAAAGAGCACTAGTAAATAAAATAAAATAACAAAGTGATTATACTCACTTAATGAATCGTGTTAGAGCATTAATTGGTGGCGGAAGACGTAGAAATAATGAGAATAGTAATGTTGCATCCACTTCAACCACAAATGAAATCTCAAATATAGTGGCACAATCGAATGGGCCAGATCAATCCAGCTTATATGATCAACAAACAATGACTGAAGAAGAGATTTCTACTATCGCCGATGAATCAGAGATGACCACTCTTGGCGATGCACAAACGTTCATATCGGAATCGCAAACTATCGGAGATTTAGAAACTCGTGGATTTGTTAATAGATGCCCCAATTTCACTTCTAGTAGAACTATTCCATTTGTATCACTTCTTCTAACAAAAGGATTTTTTGCTTTTTCCAGTGAATATTCATATACAACATTTCTATCAAATAAGAGAAAGTTCAATGATATAAAATTACTTCATAATGGAGGGGTAGGTATTCCTTTATTCCATGCTGTGGTGAGTAATGTTATCAAATCTTTATTAGGCTCCGGGAAGCAAAAATGGGAATCTGTTATGAAGATACTTAAATATCAAATTGTTGACAATGGAACAAATTTATCTAACTTCCCTAATTTCGAAATAGTTTCCCAAGATAGTACTCATAAGCTGATTAAGTTTGAGTTTTGCCAGATCTCTAAGCAAATAAGTCAATCGAATTCGACAAAAGTCATTCATGTTCTAAAATTTTATTGTGGTAAAGAAGTAAGCATGGTTAATTTCAGTGACAAGAGGGATATTGATACCAATATTGATGATTTACCTCTTCGATGGTTTGGATTTTCTGGATTTGCTTCACCTTTTGGATCTAATGACATCAAATTGTTAATACTAGATGATAACATACCAACATTTATGAAATCTAACGATAGTACCTACAGCAACCATGGTGGAAATCAATCCAGTAATAGAGCTTTAGGAACAATGCCTATTTGGGGCCGTTATTCTGATGCAAATATATCAATGTTACCTACAAAGAGGACAGTCAAATTAGCTGACTTTAAAATTAATGAAACAACTAATTCAACAAGAAGCTCACCACTGTCAGAGACTAATATCACCACGATACGATATGGTATCGAACAAGTTCCCGAATCGACCCAAATTTTGACATGCATGTGTATGATGTTACATGAGTACGAGTCTAGGAAGGAAAGACGACATAAGAATAACGCTCCCCACAATTCCTCACTACCAGAATGAGAAGGTATTTTGGAGTAATTGTGTTTCTTTTAATACATATATACATACATACATACATATTCAGATCTTTAATGCAGAATAATTCATTCAAAAGAATTTATTATTATGGACAATGTTTCCTTCTACTAACGGTTTCGTTTACGTTGCCCCTCTTGATGATTATGATTGTGCTGGTGCTTATCTCTATTTGAGGAGGGTGGTAGACGATTATAACCAAACATATTATTATACCATTTTATCATGTTCTTGGGGGGTTCACCAAACACCATATAATATTCACAGAACATACACATTGGTTTTTCTTCGTCGATCAACACAGAAAAATCTGGCCTTCTCTTCGTAGGCTCAGGGTGTGTTGGAATATATTCATAGTCGTGATAATTGTAATTCTTAAAACGTTGTGGATTCTTATGATGAGATCCCGGTCCGTGATGAGGACAACAACTCTCATGTCCAAAGGGATCCTCTGCGATATCATCATTGTCAGCATAGGAGTTTTGATCTTCATCTTCATCATTTACACCTTCATCTCCGACGCTATTCAAATCTATAGTCGAATTTATTTCATATTGGCCACCATCATTAATTATTTCTTCAATTTTGTTGTGGCGGCGAACACCGTTATGATCATTCAGATATTCAAATTCACTTCCTTGTTGATTCGGTTGTCGGTTGTCTAACTCTGTTATGTTTAGTTCATTTCCATTTATCACCGCATGCAGTTGTCCTTGTGCATCCGCCCCAAATCCATCAGGTAATACAGATTCAATCATTTCAGATATTCTTTTACCTATAGCATCAGGAGAATCATCTTGCGTTTCGTAATCAAATATTATTTCAGCTTCTTCACCATCTAAATGAAGATCTGGGTTCAAAAAGTCTTCATCCATAAACTCATGTATTTCCGATTTACTCATAGAAGTATTTTTTTGTTTACTATTCTTGTTCTTGCTTTTATTCTTGTTCTTGTTCTTATTTTTATTTTTGTTCTTACTCTTCGTACTTGTGGCTTCTTCATCTAAAACTAGTGCCGGATCCAATCCGTTTATTACACTCCCACTTCCAGATTGTTTACCATTATTTCTAATCACAAATTGCATAGAGTGTTGTGCACTTTCAAAGGCTTTCCTATCTTGCAATTGGTTTGAAAGTATCTTTGTAAGGGCTTTGACACCCTCTTGCATCATTACATTAATCGGCAGAGGTCCACTATTGGATACTAGTTCTATTTGGGCATTTGTACCTTTCTTGTTTCCCGTCATCGTGGTGTATTTTTGTTTAATTGGAGGTTGAATTATTAAATTGGTTTCTGCTTGGAATATTTCAATATAGTAATAAATTGCACCAGTTTTCTATATAATATTAATTAATCTTCAAATAAAGAATTGTCCGATTCTAGTTGATTCAAATATAACTACTAATTAGGTTTGATTATGCTTTTATGTATTTTGTTTTCAAAAACTCATCTCAAGTCTACAGCGTTACTTTTATTTTGTAAAAATTTAATTTTCTGCAATAAATTAAGAAGGAATATCACTGATTGAGAGTAAACTGAGGTATATAAAAAAGAGATATATCAACAAGCTAAATGTTAATATGAATAGATTGCGCATCATTCACTAGAATGAACATGTTAAAAAATAAAATAGGCTAAATACATTTTTATGTGTATTTGAAGATACCTCTAATTTCTCTTTAAAGTACGTTGTTTTTCGGCATTTTGAATAACCTTCTCATCAACAAATAAACCTTTACGTCTTCTAATAGCATTCATATGTTTACGGGCAATGTTTTCTTTATCTGCAATGTCACCTAACTCTTCTAATTCTTCTTCAGTAGTTGGAACCCAGAAAGGATCCAAGTCAATACTTTCGTAACCTGAAAAGATTAGCTGAGGTTGAGCGGCACCAGACGTCTTTTTACGCAAGTCCTCACTAAAACCAAATGCTTCGACGACAGGAATATGAGCCTCAATTTGGAAAAATGGAGTACCCTCCTTCATTTCTTCAGAGACGATCTTACCATGTCTTTGTTGCACCACAGCATAAACCTTACCCAGGACATCCACGGAAGTTTGAATATCACATGAGTACAAAGCCCACATAATTCTTGGAGACCAATCTAAAAAGGATTCATGAATTTGATCTCTAATAAAAGTAATAAATCTACCAAAAATGTTTGGAATTTCAGTTTGGTAATGAGGGTCTTCAATAGCAGCTAGCTCTGCTTCAGTCATTTCATGGATATCCTCAACGACAACACACATACCTTGAACAAATTCTTTTGCCAAGGGCCCTTCATTGACAGATAATTGGAAACCGTTAATAACAGAATCAGCAAAGTCTAGAGTACCAGCTTTCTGGCCTTTAATATTGCCTAATAATTCATTTTCAGAAACTAAGATGTTACAGCCATATCTTTTTGGACCAAAAGCGGCTATCTTTTCTAAGAAATTGCAAGGATATTCTTTACTATTTTCATCGTTTTGCAATAAACTGTCTAATTTCTTGAAGAATGCATCTTTTGTTAGCACATCAATGTTATCTGTAGGTATATCATCATCATTTGCATGCTCCAAAATTCTCTTGATGCTTGTTTCATTTTTATCCAGGAAATTGGTTAGTTCATCGCTTAATGGGATACTTCTTAATTTTATCTTATATGGTCCCAGAACAGCTTCAGAAACACTTCTACCTAACTCTGAATTTTTCATTGGATTTAGATCCGAAGTTTGCAAAAATGTTTCTCTGTATGGAATGGCAGGTTCAGAATGAGAAATTTCCACACCAGCGAATCTTTCTTGAAGATCCTTCAAACATCTTTCTAGATGTAATTCACCAGCAGTGCATAATATATGTTCACCATTATCATTAATATATGTTTGAACACATGGATCGGCTTGATCTAATAATTTCAGGCCTCTCGCTAATTTGGACATTTCTTGTGGATTAACTGTTTCTACAGCAACTCTGACTATTGGTGTCGTATGGATATTAATACCAGCTAGATTAACGCCTGTGACGCCAGGTTCAATAATGGTACCATTTTTTAAAATTTTACCAGCTAACCCACCGATACCAACAATATTACCTGCAGGGCATTCGTCTAAGGAAACAAGTTCTTTACCCATAAATAAGTAAAGGCAGTTGATAGTGGCGGTTTGAATGTGCTCAGTTGGGTGTTCTGGATTATATTTAGGACCCAAGACAGAAATTTCCTGGCCAACACGTAGCGTCCCACTATATATTCTAGCAAAACCAATTAACACTTCATCCTTTTCGTCGAACAAATCTTCTAATTCTTCATCTACTTCGTACTCAAATGGCTGCATTTGTAACTCTGATGGGTCTTCTTCTTCGTATTCAAACATGGCATTCAATGGATCATTTGGATCTAATGCATCAGGAATAAAACCATCTTCAATTTCGTTATTATCATCATCTTCATCTTCTTGCTCGAATTCAAACCCAAGATCCATAGCTGGCGATGGTTCCGTGACAATTTGAAATTCATCTTCCATTTTCTTAGGCGGTTTACTACTACGTTTGCTATTTGAAAGATCAATTTCTGGGGTCACCACAGTATCTTCAGCTCTTTTATAAAGATTGGCTGATTCATAATCCTTATCATTAGTGTTTAATTTGGATAATTTTTCAGCTAACTCTGCTCTCTTAGCGGCGTTCAACGCTTCTTCACGGGCCTTTCTACTCTTTTCAAATTGATCCGGTGTTACTTCATTAGATTTACCATCTACAGGCAACTCGTCTCTTGGAATGGAAATAATCTTAGAAACATATGCAGACACGGGACCATCTTTATCACACTGACCCATGGAGTCAATTAGTTTATCATCAATATGTAACTTGTTATGGTCGTGACCTAAAATGTTATCTAGTCTTTCTTTCTGTGAGTCTAATGGAGAAGGTAATTTTTCAATAACAGTTAATAAAACTGCGGTACTAACAGGTAACCATTGACCCATGATGGTCTTTAATAATTGTTTATCATCCTTTGATCTTAAGTCTCTTGGCAACAACTGAACATTTAAAGCCTTTGTAATCTTTTCAATGAACTCTAAATTTCTACCATCGATGACAACATTCTGGTAGATTTTCCATATATTATCCAAAATTAACGTAACAAATAACGGTTTTAATGATCTACCTTTCAAACTTTTACTACTAATGATTTTTTTTGTCTTTGGATCCATAAAGAAATCACCCCAAAGAACTTTTTGTAAATTTTCTCTCTTGGCGCCTAGTTTAGCTTCGTAGAATTTAGCCAATTGGCCGATATTAAACCCCCACCCGTCGATTGCGGATGCAAAGATAACATTATTATTAGTTGGATTAAAATATAAATCCGAATCATCTCTTTCTGTATATTTAGCTTCTTGATCAGTTTCTAATTGTTCTCTCCATGTTAAATCATCCAATTGTTTTTCACCAACGAAAAAGGATCCAATGACAGAATTAACTTGATCAATGACTTTATTTAGATGTAAATAAGCTTCCTGTGGTGTTAATTGTAATTCAGTGATCAATCTATCGATCTTGTTTAATACAAGAACAGGTTTCAATTTTTCAATCCAACATTGTCTTAACACAGTGATAGTTTGAGAACAGACCCCTTCAACTACATCGACTAAAACAACAGCACCGTCACATAATCTTGATGCAGCACTAACTTCACTAGAGAAATCAATATGTCCTGGAGAATCAATTAAATTGATTAAATGTTCGTTAACCAAGGGTTCATCTTTCCCCTCTTGTTTATGTAATACTCTAAAATATAAAGAAATGGCGGAAGATTCCATAGTAATCCCTCTTAGTTGTTCATCCGGCCTTGAATCCAAAAATCTAATTTTACCAGCTAATCTCTGTGATATGACACCATTTGAGGCTAATAACGAATCTGATAATGAGGTTTTACCATGATCGACATGTGCCACAATACAAATATTTCTTATAGATGAGGCATCATTTTGTAATCTTGTGAATGTATCATGACCAATTCTTGACATGTTTGATTGAATCGGTGATTGGTTATTTTATATTCTGATCTGTTAGAACAAAATTTGTAGTATTATCTAATCATTCTTCCCTTTTAAAAATAATTAATTCATTAATTAATTAAAATTTTCAATATTATTGTTAATTAAAGATCTGAAAATTTTTGAACTAAAAAGGTAAGCTCCATCTCATCATTTCAATATACATAATGAAAAGAACAGTCAAGGAATAGAATAAGCATATCGTAGACCAAGAAAAGGAGGAATGAGTAAAGAAGGTACGGATTCAAAGAAAAAGGTAGAACAGGATCCTCATGATATGACAAGGTGTCCCGAATGTGGCCAGAATCTACAAAAATGTCTAATACAACAAAACTATGCCATGATTATATGTCCTAATGAAAAATGTGGCTATCCCTTCAATCAGCATGAAAATATAGAGCACATGGTATACGTCGACGATAATGATGTGTTGGAGGCAGCTAGACAACGCTTGGCAAATAAATAGCTGTCACATCCCATATAAGCTCTGCACAATATACTATTCGATAATTGCATAATAACGAGATCAAATCCCTGGAGAGGACTGTTTTTGAGAGTTCCCGAAACCGACACCCAGACAGTCTGAAAAGTGTATGTCCCGGTTTGTGACAAACGGGAGCTGTGAAAAACCAAATTCCAGATTTCCCTTTTAGTGCATTTTGTAATTTTTGATCGGAACAAAAAATGCGTCGCACCCAAAAAAAAATGTGAAAAAAGAGACGCAACTCATATTGCAGGGCCCATGCCATTTTGCCGGTGTAAGAACGCACTCTGGAAAGAGAGTCTGATACAGGATGGGTCCCGGTAAGTTGCAAGCTTGTCTCTCCAGGAGCTCCGCGTTAGTCGTACGTCTCTGCCCAGACAGTGATACCCGTGAGCCTACTGGCCTCCTCTCCCGCTGTCCTTCTGTCTGGCCCGCGAATCTACTGGGACGATTCGCACTACGCGATGGACACAGTACGCCATACCACTGACATTGTATGGAAGCCACCATGTCGATAATTCCTTTGTCTCACCAAAATGGTAGTTTCAATTTAATTAAAACAAGTTTAAAGATATCTAGTGTATATTTTAATAGTGATTTGAATTACACTATTATTTCAGTTATTTTATTTAACAAAAAATCTACGTAATACAAACAAGCAACAACAGTCACAATGGGTATGTTAAATTTATGAAATAATCTAGACTAATGACAGAAAAATATTGATGATGATAATGATTGGTAATTTTAAGTGGAAAGAATTTAACACACTGGGAATATGCTTACAAACATAATGGGTATTTCACTTTGATATATTTAAGTGGATATTTTCTGAAGTGAAAAAAAACATCATCAATACAATGCCATGTAAACCGCTAGTACAAAAAAGAGAATATCTTAATACTAACAAATGATTTATTGATATCATAATGATATTTTAATACCAATTTCTTTTTAACTAGTTAACGTTCCAAAGACTAGAAAGACTTTCTGTAAAGGTAAGAAGTGTAGAAAGCACACTCAACACAAGGTTACCCAATACAAGGCTGGTAAGGCTTCCTTATATGCTCAAGGTAAGAGACGTTATGACCGTAAGCAATCTGGTTTCGGTGGTCAAACTAAGCAAGTTTTCCACAAGAAAGCTAAGACTACCAAGAAGGTCGTTTTAAGATTAGAATGTGTCGTTTGTAAGACTAAGGCTCAATTACCATTAAAGAGATGTAAGCATTTTGAATTAGGTGGTGAAAAGAAGCAAAAGGGTGCTGCTTTACAATTTTAAGGATTTTTTATTATCAGTTTTTTGTCAAGAATCAATTTTCTCTATCTATCTACTAATAATCTAATATCAATCCTTTCTATGTATACGTTTTATTTAATTAATTAAACTACAATTATTTTAAATAAATAATAAAATATCTCCAAAAAAAATAAATAAACCAATATTTTTCAATCTATATAACATATAATTATCAAATTGAATCTATAGGTTGGCATTGCAACTTTTTATTCGATAGGATAACATTTATACTTAGTATTGGTAATATATAGATGTTTCTTATTAATCCGTTTTGGGTGACTTTTACACATTGAAATTTCATTTTTCACAAAAAATCAAATCAAAATGAAAAAAAATACAAGTCTTGAAAATTTAATCACGAAATTAACAATTTTATTAACAGATCAATATTCAAAGATCGATTTTTATCATAGCACAGTATCAATCTATAATACATCCTAAGAAAGATATTTTGTGCTTTTTTTTCTGCCTTAATTTTTCCAACTAGAGTTAAAATAAAGCATTGATTGTGACAAAAAACAGACAAAGACATTAAAAAGACAGGTCTTATATACCATAATAAGTTATGTACAGAAACGAAAACCCGTATGGGAATCAACAACAATATAATGAACAAATAAATCAAAACAGTAATAACAATGCATACTTTCAACAGCAACAGCAAGCACAACAAGCACAGCAACAATATATGAATGAAATGGATCCCTATTCTAGACCACCTGCGGCTAATTTTAGTAATAATTATATGGATCAACAAAATTCACATCAATCTTTACAAGAATATATTCAATCTCAAAATACAGGCAACAGTAATAATGTTAATACTAATAATAATATAAAACCAATAGGTAATAACACAAATTTACATCCAGGGGCATTCCAAGATGTTCCCCAACTGAATAATCCATCCACCCCAGACTATAGTTTCTTACAACAAAATCAACAACAGATAGTAGGAACCCCGCCCCAACAGCCTCCTACTTTGAATGGGCTGTATAAACATAACAATAATTCAAACAGTTTAGTGCCAAATAATAGTCAGGAATCAAACCAACTACAACCGATTCAAGCCATCCCTCCACAAGAGATACAATCTTTCAGTCCCGGTCAATATTCTACCGAATCTGATTATAACAATATTGAATTTGGCCAAGTCAATGGTAATCAATCAGGCAATTTAAATAGTAATACTAGTGGGTCGAGCAGTCCATTTCATCAACCACAATATGGGTATAGTGACACTGCATCTCAAAGAAGTACTGCTATTAGTTTCACTAATTTGCCACAACCTAATGATACTTATAATAATAGTGCTGGGAATAATAATATCGGCAACACAAGTCCCGTATTTTCTCAGGCTCAGTTACATCAGCAACAGCAACAACAGACTAATAGTAATTACATGTATTTTGAAAGGCGACCTGATTTGTTAACCAAATCTGCTCAAGATAAAGCAGCAGCTGTTAAATTGAAAATTGAAAATTTCTATCAGCAATCGGTGAAGTATGCAATTGAAAGAAATGAACGTAGAGTGGAATTAGAAAGTGAATTGGCTTCGCATGATTGGTCTGAAGAAAGAAGATCAAGGCAATTAGCATCTCTGGGTAAGAAAGA
This sequence comes from Monosporozyma servazzii, assembly GCA_033807795.1. Lineage (NCBI taxonomy): Eukaryota > Fungi > Ascomycota > Saccharomycetes > Saccharomycetales > Saccharomycetaceae > Monosporozyma > Monosporozyma servazzii. The sequence goes on along the minus strand of CP138602.1, from coordinate 612,430 downwards.
ATCTCAGTTTTTAAGATTAAGAAGAACAAGATTATCGTTAGAAGATTTCCAAACGGTTAAGGTTATTGGTAAAGGTGCTTTCGGTGAAGTCAGATTAGTACAAAAGAAAGATACGGGTAAGATATATGCCATGAAGACCTTGTTAAAGTCAGAAATGTATAAGAAGGATCAATTGGCTCATGTGAAAGCTGAAAGAGATGTATTGGCTGGAAGTGATTCTCCATGGGTTGTTTCTCTATACTACTCATTTCAGGATGCACAATATCTGTATTTGATTATGGAGTTTTTACCAGGTGGTGATTTAATGACCATGTTGATTAGATGGCAATTATTTACTGAAGATGTGACTAGATTCTATATGGCTGAATGTATCTTGGCTATTGAAACCATCCATAAATTAGGGTTTATTCACAGAGATATTAAACCAGATAATATTTTGATTGATGTTAGAGGTCATATTAAGTTATCCGATTTTGGTCTTTCTACTGGGTTTCATAAGACGCACGATTCCAATTATTATAAAAAATTATTACAAGAGGAGGATGCAAACAGTGGCAATAACAATGATGTCACAAATGGATTGGATAAGCCACGCCAAAATAATGAAACAAAGAGGCAAACAATGATGGTCGATTCGATCAATTTAACCATGTCAAACAGACAACAGATCCAAACATGGAGAAAATCAAGAAGATTAATGGCATATTCTACTGTGGGGACACCTGATTATATTGCACCTGAAATCTTTTTATATCAAGGTTATGGTCAAGAATGTGACTGGTGGTCATTGGGTGCGATTATGTATGAATGTCTTATTGGTTGGCCACCTTTCTGTTCCGAAACTCCACAAGAAACATATCGTAAGATTATGAATTTTGAACAGACGTTACAGTTCCCAGATGATATTCATATTTCGTATGAAGCTGAGGATTTAATACGTCGTTTATTGACACATGCGGATCAAAGATTGGGTAGACATGGTGGTGCTGATGAAATAAAATCGCATCCATTTTTCAGAGGTGTTGATTGGAATACAATTAGACAAGTGGAAGCGCCATATATTCCAAAATTGAGTTCTATAACGGATACAAGATTTTTCCCAACAGATGAATTAGAGAATGTGCCAGATTCACCGGCCATGGCTCAAGCTGCTATTCAAAGAGAACAGATGATAAAGCAGAGTGGTGCAAGTGCACTGAATAATGGTGCCCCAATCAAAGAAGATTTGCCATTTATTGGTTATACATATTCTAGATTTGATTATTTAACGAGAAAGAATGCTTTATAACGATGGACAATAAATAAAATACACTAATTTTTTTATAAATAGTTTTAATGATAAATAGTGACATATTAAAAGAATAACAATTTTAAACCATAAGTGATGTCTCCCCTATAAATAACAGAACAATTGAATAGTGTTATTATGTCTCCTCAATTGACTAGTGTGTCTTTTCAAAACTAGTTGACTTTTTTGAAACAGGATAAAGTTTAATATTCTTTGGTAAAACAAGGGAATCTACTTGAATCTCTTGAACTGGTTGAAACTTTGTAGTTCCCTTGAAAGAAAATGGTGGGAGTGAGAAGGGGGTTCTCACCTTTTTTCTTTTTTTTATTTGTTCAATGTTTTTACAACTTCATGCAACCAATATTGACATCAGTAGTTTACAATAGCAAATTCCACTCACTGGATCAAGTTGCCCTAATACAGAAACAAGCCACTAATTAATTGATCCTGCCATTGTGTGTGTGTGTTGCTGTTTCTCACAACCTCAATCCCTTCCCCTCCTCGGACACATCCACCAAAGAAGTAATAAGTTTTCCTTAATGGGGCACAAGGAACATGCAGTGTTGTGTGATTTTGAATGTACTTTTTCTTTGCAATACTGTGATTTTGAGTTTTAAACCCATCACTACTCCTAAAAGGGTAAAAATCGCCGAAATGAACAATATATTATCAAGGGGGCGGCCGACAGAAGTCGAGAAATTAAGAAAGAAAGAAAAAAAAAGCTCATCGCTTCGTAAAATCTAAAAAAGACAAATTTGTACTATTAACCGGAAAATGGAGAGAAGACGTTACAAAGAAGAGAGAGCATCCCATTGGACTTGAGCGGAAGCAACAAGAGAGCTTGACGAATGGGTCTGTCAAGCATTAAATGAATGACTTTCTTGAGAAAGCCAACTTGCAAGACCACCAGATCTTGAACGTAGCCAATCACCTTGAAGACAAGTTACCGGAAGAAAAAACATGAGATATTGCTCTTAATAGCCGGGAAAAGCGCTATTTTACTGTTTGCTCTGGGGCTTTGTCAACTGTTTTCTGCGCGCAGACCAAAACGGCAATGGGGATCGAAGCTGCTACCTGCACACTGCCGGATTGGGAAGGGCGTTGCCCCTTTGGGAGACATCGAGATCTTCAGCGGATCTCCCCATCGGCCAGTCTCCATTGTGTGTCCGGGAATAGCTCGAGCAAACGAGATCCAGGCTGGAATAATGGCGGCGGGCCCTATTGGCATAGTCTTTAATTGCAGACATCCTCCTCTCAGTCGATCGTAGATTAGTGGTAAGAGTCCTCAAACCCCCCAAAAGAATGAAAATTGAGTGAATATTGTCCCTCTTGACCACTTTCTCTAAAGGGACATCAGGTAATGCAATGTTGCCTTAATCCCAGTTTGCAGTTGCTTCTTTTCTATTCTTCACTTCATCAGCTATTACTAATTTTGCAAATGTGGTCAAAACAACTCCAACCAGGCCATTCATTCATATATATATATATAATGCGGTTGTTATTTCAAAATAATTTGTAACATCTCTTCCACTTGTTCATCTTTCTCTTGATACTTTTATTCATTTCATAACAAACCATCAAATTCCTCACAAAAACCAAATACAATATAATAATGAAGTTTGACTTAGTATTATCCACCTTATTAGCCACCGCTGCTGTAACTGAAGCTTCTCCAGTAGACTTCCTAAGAAAGGCTAAGCCACATACTCCTGCCGCTCACCCATTCAAAAAGGTAGGTGAAAGTTTTCAAAATAAAACTAACGTTTCTACCACTCCAGAAACTTTACAATACATTGTGGCTGGTGGTCAAGTTCCAAAGACTAACCACACCGTGTTCAACAACTTCACTGAAGTGTCTAACTCTTCATCTCGTGGGTTAAACTTCACTGAATTATATGATGTTGCACAAAACATTAACACCACTTTAGGCTACAAGCAAACTAAGGCCGGTGTCGTTGTCACTAACGAAAACACTATTGAATCATTAGGTTTCTTATCCTCTTTATTATTCCAATCTGAAAAGCCAATTGTCATTGGTGAAGATGCTAATTTAGCCGCTGTTGTTGCTAACGACACTACCGCTGCCTCTCGTGGTACATTAGTTGTCAAGAAGGACGGTTTAATTTATGCTGGTTCTTTGGCTCCATCTACCAAGACTGCTGGTGTCCCATTAGGTTTTGTTTCTGAAGATAAGGTCACTTTCTTCTATGAACCATCTTTACCATCTATCATCGCTGAAAACTCTACCATTAGAACAAACTACACTAACTTCACCACTTTAAACAGTGTTGCTGGTGGTTTCGCTCCAGTGGTTCCAATTATCTACGATGCTGACTACTCTGAAACATTGATCCAAGGTTTAGCCACTCAAGTTCAAGGTTTAGTCGTTGTCTCCGCTAACGCTACTGCTTCTTCTATCTCTTCCGATGTCTTACCAATTGTCTACACTTCTCCAGATGCTCCATTAGCTTCTGTCACCGAAAAGGATATTCCAGCTGGTGCTATTGCTGGTGGTTACTTGACCCCAGCTAAGGCTCAAATCTTATTATCTGTCGCTTACGCTAACGGTGTCACTGACATTGAATCCTTAAAGAAGGTTTTCGCTTAGATTAATTTGATCAGTTTTTAATTCTTTTTAAAAACCCGTTCTCTCTTTTAATTTCTTTTAATCTCCATATTTTGTTCTTAAACGTTTGAAATAGGTATCAATAATATTCCAATTCCCTTATGATTTAACGTGTTAAATTAGGAAAATGTGAATTTGTTAGTCTGGTACCTTAATAATACCCCCCCATATTCAAAGTTTAACTTTTAATTCGTTGATATTCCAAACCAATTATTACGTTTGTGAATATTGCTAGTTTTTTTATTTATTCTAAAAACTATTTTATATAATGACTATACGTATGTAATTTCATTATAACCCCCAAAAAAACCAATACACATTATGAATCAAAGAAAATTATTATTATTTAGTTGTGATAATAGTAAATTTATTTATAATTATATATAAATATTTGTATTTTAGCGAAAAAACAGATTTGCTGCAAAAATCTTTTAAACATTAAAATTAATAATTAAGCGCCAGGTCAACAACAAGGGTAGCCTAGCAATTATTACTGTTCTGTTTCCCAATTTCAACTTCTTTGTTTAGTTTTATAGTTTTTACCTTGTGTGGGAAGTAGTTTTCTTTTATCTTTGATTTGTTTCAAGTGGGATAGCATCTCCATAATATTATTTCTAAATTCAGTTCCATCTAAAGGTAAATTAATACCGGTGGGCTTGTCCAAGACACAACATTTTACCTTTCCAATATAATTCAAAACAATCTCAGAGTCATCTAAAGCTATTATCACACCACGTAAAAAGATGTCGAGTCCATCAAACTTGCGTAATCTAACCCTTGTATGACTAAACATATTATTAAGCCTATTTAAAACATATGCTTCAAGGCCACACACACAAGCCAAAATATCAATAAAATGCGCTACATTGTAATCTAATATAATATGATTGTATTTTCTAACTATGTCAAAATATTTCTCCCTTAATGTAACATTAAATGTTGGAAGAATAACCATGAATTTTTCGTATGTGGTCAAGTTTGATTCTTCAAATAATTCTTCTAGCATTATTTTTAGACGACGAAAACTTCTATAAGACAAATTTTCTGTTAAATGTTGGTATTGTGATGGTATACTATCAAAATAATATTGTGACAATTCCGATATTTTTACACGCTCTTGTTTGAATCCTTTAGATTGTAATCTTTTCTCTAGAGCTGATACTGTAATACTATTATCTGTTGGATTATTGATTTCCATCATTCTGAATCGATGACGTCTGATTTCTTACATAAGTTATAATTCTCCTAAAACCAAATTAAGAGATCCTAATAAAAATCGACGGAAAATGATATTTTAGAAAACTACATAAAATAAGTCTTATCGTGACAAGACACAGTCGACAAGAAGAAGTTGAATAAGTTTGATCCAAATAATTGAGGGTTATACCTGTTTGGTAGTTTTTACATTTGTTCTTCATTTTAATATTTTTATACTATCTGTTTTTAAAGTCATAGGGATATCTATGATGCCGATGTTAGCTTCTGATAGAAGTATCATTATTACTACAGTAACAGTTCTATCATAGAACAGTTAAAAATATGAGTTGACAGTATATTCAGCATAGAAATATCACAAAATTTACATGCTATCAAAGACATAAATATATCATTGGTATAGGTTAAATTTCATCTGACGGGATTATCGACTTTTCTACCCTAAATAGTTCATCAAGTTGATACACAGTTAATACACAGTTGAAATGAGAGCAACATTAATAAATTTCCACCTAGTTTCCGAAGCAACCTACTCTCATCTGAAGAGTATGCCCTGGAGGCTTCTTTCCTTATCAAGAAACGCATTGTTTTTGCATTGTTTTGTTTTTGTTGTGCAATTTCTTATCAGTAAGAAATTCCTTATCAAAATGGACTTCTTATCGGCGGCATTTTTCCATATTGATAACAACAAAATCTTAATCATTGATGTTAGTACTGTGCACAGATGATAACACAGAGAGACAGATAATGAGTTAGTCATATCCCTTAGCACTTGCACTATTGTTCTTCTGACTAGGTATGCTTCATACTGTCAAAGATTATACTGTAAAAAACAGAATTAATCGTATATGGTAGCAAGCAATCAAATCTTCAAGCACTACGTTCCCAACTGAAAAGTTTCTTATCGATTGGTATCAGTTCATTATCTAATATTATTGGTTAACAATACATGATTACAAGTATACTCCTAGAGATAAGCTCCCTTGACCTACTCTATTTATAAAACTTGTCGAGAATCCAATTAAATAATTAGCTATTTCAATCATGATTGAGTTTAATTTGAATCTGGAGATATAGTTTTGATATATAAAGGTATATTCATTGTGATATGCTGGATTGCCAATGTCCTACCGGTAAATTGAAAATTAAAATATTGCTTGACATATCAATTTAACGATAACACTATTCACACGTGTAATATTAAACAAATAATGTCCTATAATTTTACAGGTACACCCACTGGTCATGGCACTGGTGGTGATTCCTTAACTACTGATATGAATACTCAATATGAATTAGCTAATATGACATGGCTAGGTGTGTGTGCGGCTGGTGTTTGGTTGATGGTCCCGGGTATTGGTTTATTATATTCTGGTCTATCAAGAAAGAAACATTCTTTATCATCATTATGGTTATCCCTAACTGGTGTTTGTGTTTGCATATTTCAATGGTTTTTTTGGGGTTATTCTTTAGCCTTCTCGCATCATACAAGAGGCAATGGTTTCTTAGGTACACTAGAATTTTTTGGATTCAGAGATGTTCTTGGTGCTCCTTCTGCTGATTCTGCTGTTCCAGATATTTTATACGCTGTTTTCCAAGGTATGTTTGCCTCTGTAGCGGGTGTCTTGGCTATGGGTGGGGGTGGTGAAAGAGCCAGATTATTCCCCATGATGGTGTTTTTATTCCTTTGGATGACTCTGGTATATTGTCCATGTGCTTGTTGGACATGGAACTCTACTGGTTGGTTAGCTGTTCTTGGCTCTTTGGATTTTGCTGGCGGTGTTGTTCATCAAACTGCCGGTCATGGTGCTTTGATGTATGCTTTGGTATTAGGTAAAAGAGGTAAACAGAAGACAGGTACCATTCCAAAATATAAACCACACTCTGTTACTTCTGTGGTTCTCGGTACCGTGTTTCTATGGTTTGGATGGCAATTCTTCAACCCTGGCTCTGCTGGTAATGCTACTATTAGAGCTTGGTATGCTGCTATGAACACTAATTTAGCCGCTGCCGCTGGTGGGTTAACCTGGATGATTATTGATTACTTCAGGTACGATGGTAAATTGACCACTGTTGGGTTATGTTCTGGTATTATTTCAGCTTTGGTAGGTATTACTCCAGGTGCAGGATTCGTCCCAATTTGGGCCTCCTTTATCATTGGGTCAGTTACTGCCATTGGCTGTAATTTTGCTGTTGATATTCAATATATGCTAAGAATTGATGATGGATTTGCCGTCTGGGCTTTGCATGGTGTCGGTGGTTGCATTGGTGCTGTATTAACAGGTGTCTTTGCGGCTGATTACGTTAATGCTACGTCCGGTTCTTATATTGCCCCAATAAAAGGTGGCTGGATTAATCACCATTGGAAACAAGTTGGTTATCAATTAGCCTCCATGACAGCGATTTGCTCTTGGACATGTGTTGTCACCACGATTATACTTTTAGTCATGGACAGAATTCCATGGTTGAAGATTAGATTGTTACCAGAAGAAGAAGAAAGGGGCACTGATGCCGCTGAGATTGGTGAATTTACCTACCAAACCGATGATGATGACGAAGCTGGACCAAATGATGAAATTTTAGATAATAGTAAAGAAGATTATACATTCGTTCCGCAACCTGTGAGGTCAAGAGTATCTGTTGTGGCTTCAATCACAAATAAGCTGACTCATAAAGAGGATCGAATTGAACCCAGTATTGATAAAGCATTGCAAACTGAAAAAGTTGACACTGCCAGTAGTGAAGAAAAATCCATCAGGGAGGGTACTGATTCAAACTAAATCATATCCACATTTTTTTCTAATTTCTAATTATAATATAACCATTTAGCAAACCATGTACTCTCTAGTAATATCACTATAATCATATTTCTATTATGAATTTAAGATTGTATTTTCTTAACATTATATAAGATTACAAGTTCTAATATACATAAAATTCTATTATATCTTTTATTTTTTTTTATTTTTTTGACATTTCGATTCTATATTAGGACAATTTAACGTTCAAGATTGATATTATCACCAAATTTAGCATATAATTGAGTCTTTAATTCCTTTAGTTTAGAATCAATTTCATTTTGTTTTTCTTCTAATGTATCAATCTTAGAATCAATAATTTCAGTATCCCTTTCAATATGTTCTAAAACTTTCCCTTGTTTTAAATATACAAATATATCACCGATTTTATATTGGACTTTTTCTTCTTCATCGAATAACTCTAATTCCAAGGATACATCATCTAAATATTCCTTTTCTTGTCTTTCTTTAGCTAAATCCGCTTCTAATGAATCCTTTCTTAATATTAATTTTGAAAACTCATTGATTTTTTTTTGATCTTCTAGAGTAACTTGAATATTATTCTTTTTACCTTCTGGTAATAATTCCATTGTCAATGTGTGTGTGTGTGTGTATATTTATTTGGTGTTAACCTATCTCTGTAACGTCATTGATAATATTTAAACCATTGAATTTTTCATCTTTTTATTATATTTTTGTTTTTATTAATTTTTTCTTATTATTTGAAAAATTCAAATTGTAATAAATATAAAACTTATTAAATGATAATCTATATATATATATATATATATATGTTTGTATGAAGGTTTAAGATTAAGAATATTATAAATATTTGGAGGCAACTGCATCTACTTTAGCTTGTAATTCCTCTTTTCTCTTATCGTCACACCAAGAGCCGTTGATAGCATTTTGAGCGATCTTAATCCAAACGTTATAATCCCAATGTGGGAAATCTTTAGCTACCTGTAAATAATTATCCAAGATATAGCCACCGAAATAAGAAGGATCATCTGAATTAATAGAGAATGGGACGTTATTGTCTACCAATTTTTGTAAAGGTAATTCACTGACTGCTTTAACCACTTGCAATTTAACATTTGAGAATGGACATACTGTTAGCATAATCTGTTCTTGAGCTAATCTTTTCAATAGTTCATCATCGTTAACAGAATTGATACCATGGTCAATTCTTGTGACATTTAACAGGTCTAACGCATCGGTGACGAATTGAGCAGGACCTTCTTCACCTGCATGAGCAGTTAATTTCAAGTTTGAGTTTAATTTTGCGGCAGTTTCGTAACATTCAATGAATAAATTTGGTGGGAATGGTCTTTCAGCTGAATCTAGACCAAGACCAGAAATAGTACCATCTTGAATTAAATGTTTTGCTTCTTGGATGGTGGTTAAGCAATCTTTTGGTTCAAGATGTCTTAAAAGACACATAATTAATTTTGAAGTGATACCATATTCCCTTTGAGCTTGTTCACAAGCTCTCTTGAACCCGTTTGTGACTGTATCGATGGAGATACCACGAGAAGTATGAGATTGTGGATCATAGAACACTTCGGCATGGACTAAACCTTGTTTTGAGACCTTTGTGAAATAAGCCCAAGCCAGATCAAAGAAATCTTGTTCGGTGATTAATACATTGGTACCGATATAATAGTAGTCTAAGAAATCTTGCAAATCTTTGAATTGAGTATATTTCTTGTTTAATGCTTCCACAGTTTGCGGGAAAGTGTCAGGTAATTTAACATTATTTCTCTTTGCTAATGGGAATAATAAATCTGGTTCTAAAGTACCTTCCAAATGTAAATGATGTTCACATTTAGGTAATTCTTTTAAAAATTGTTCAGAGACCATGTTTCGAAGAGAGAAAAGTTATATATATATTTAGGTTCTTACTGCGAACAAGCAAGAGAGAGGGGAACAAGACAGAAACACATCCACATGATACTTCCCACAAAAAAGATAGATATATTAGAATAACAGAAGCAGCACGGAGTATCTCAACAAGCTCAACCCAGATCCATGGCTCCAGCTGGCTGTATTTATATGTAATCAAGCACTCATCTCATCGGTATTATAGTGAGCAAAACGACAATAGATCGGGCCTCGAGAAATTTTCTGCAAAAAAAACGAAAAATGAAAAATAAAAAAAAATGAGACGAAAATTTCAAATTATTGTGTTAGCTGCGGGGCCATACTGCAAACGAGTTTGACTACGGTGTGCTGGTCCTCGCAGACAGAGCTACTAATCAGATTAGTGGCCTGACTACATGGTAATTACGTGTATTTGTTTTTGTTTTTTTGAAGATTCTCAGCAGACAGCTGCTTCGAGGTCTCGAACCACAGCTCTTTCGCCAACGAAAGAAACAAAAAAAAAGCGGGGTCTTTGCCAAAAGGGGAAACCGTCACTGCAGACGACCCGCTTGCTACATTTCTTTGTGATTTTTGGTTAAAAAAAAAAAAAATTAAATTAAAATATCTTGAAATGTTGAAATTTCTGATTTAAAACAACAAATTCAATCCTTTTTAGTGATTGAGTAAACGAACCGATCATCTCCCAATTGATTTTAACAAATAGATCAAACGATTAATATATATATATAGATATATATATATATCTCATACTGGTATAAACAACTTTTCTCCAACTGTTTTGGTTCTGATTTGATTTTTAATTTGTTTATTTCTCTCTTTTTTTTTTCTTTTTTATATCAATAGAATTATCATCATCATAATCATCCTCGAGTGTAAAGAAAAAAGGTTGAGAATCAAATAAATAAGGAGACTATTTCTGAAAACATTATAATAAAATAATAGAAGCTTGAGGTCACTCATATAACAACATGTCAAATCAACAAGGTTATTTCAATAACACAAGCACCGTGCATTCGCCAAATGGTATAAATAATTTGCCAATTACTCCTAACACTTCATCAAACTTTCAAAATGTTAGTAATATGAAGCTTATTAATGGTAATTTAACTAATAACAACACCAACAACAATAATAACAATAATAACATGGCTAATATTCATAACAATAATAACAATAATAATAATAATAACAATTTACAATCTCTGTCTACCCCTCAATCAAGCGTGAGTAACACACAAGCTTCGGCTCATAATCAAAATAAAAATGGGAGCAATAGAGATGATTCTACTATTGTCGGGTTACACTACAAGATTGGTAAAAAAATTGGTGAAGGTTCATTTGGTGTATTATTCGAAGGGGTTAATATGATTAATGGTGTCCCTGTAGCCATAAAATTTGAACCAAGAAAGACTGAGGCTCCACAATTAAAAGATGAGTATAGAGCGTATAAGATCCTTAACGGTACTCCTGGTGTCCCACAAGCTTATTATTTTGGTCAAGAAGGTTTGCATAATATCTTAGTTATTGATTTATTAGGCCCATCTTTGGAAGATCTTTTTGAATGGTGCAATAGAAAATTTTCTGCTAAGACCGTGGTCCAAGTTGCTGTTCAAATGATTACTTTAATTGAAGATTTACATTCTCATGATTTAATCTATAGAGATATTAAACCTGATAATTTCCTTGTTGGTAGATTGGGTAGTCCCGATGCTAATAAGATTCATTTGATTGATTTTGGTATGGCTAAACAATATAGAGACCCAAAGACAAAACAACATATTCCTTATCGTGAAAAGAAATCTTTAAGTGGTACAGCAAGATATATGTCTATTAACACTCATTTAGGTAGAGAACAATCAAGAAGAGATGATATGGAAGCACTTGGCCATGTATTTTTCTATTTCTTAAGAGGTCAATTACCATGGCAAGGTCTAAAAGCACCAAATAATAAACAAAAATATGAAAAGATTGGTGAAAAGAAAAGAACTACTAATGTTTATGATTTAGCACAAGGGTTACCAATTCAATTTGGTCGTTATTTAGAAATTGTCAGAAATCTAGCATTTGATGAAACTCCAGATTATGAAGGTTATCGTCAATTATTATTATCTATTCTTGATGATTTAAATACCACTGCTGATGATGAATATGATTGGATGAAATTAAATGGTGGTCGTGGCTACGATTTATCCATTAATAAGAAGCCAAATCTACATGGGTACGGTCATCCAAATCCACCAAATGAAAAACGTAGACATAGATCTAAGCAACATATGAACTTACAACAACAACAAGCTCAACAACAACAACAAGCTCAACAAATGCATCAATTGCAACAGCAACAACAAGCTCACGCTCAAGCACAAGCTCACGCACAAGCACAAGCACAGGCTCAACAGCAAGCTCAACTTGGTAATGAAAATAAATTAGATCCAACATCGTATGAAGCTTATCAACAACAAACACAACAGAAGTACCTTCAACAACAGCAACAGCAACAGCAACAACAAAGAGTGAACAATACTACTGTAAATGGCAATAAACCGTATAATTACCAAGAACAACCAAATACAGTCAACCATAATAACGGTAATAATGTACAAGTCGCTGATAATGAATCATCAAAGAAGGGATTCTTCAGTAAGATGGGATGTTGTTAACTTTTGAGAGAAAGAAAAACATTGAATGAAAAGGAAAGAAAGAAAAAAAAAAAATTGTGCACATTATGTAAAATATAAAATAATATTTAATACTATTACAATAATTTTATTAAATTAAAGAGAAAGAAATGACATAATTTGATCTTGTTTATTTTTTCAATTCACCACGAATTAAATACAAAGTATCTAGAGTCATTATTTTGGCGCTGACTCTATCATTTGGATTCAATTCGATTAGATCTTGTCCATTTGACGTATTAATGGCTTTGTATAAAAACAATTTAGTATTTGGATCAGCTTTTAAATTCAAATTTTTGATGTCTAATTGAGATGCAAGATAATCCAGACATCTACCTAGGGGCCAAATTTTATTAATATATATGGCGATTGGGTCTATTGATTCGAAATTTGAATCTATTGCATAACAATATATATAAATTCTATTTTGTCTTGGAATCTTTTGATCACCAATGGCAGTTTTTTCAATTGAAATGATTGAAGATGTAATAGATTTTTTAATTGAACGTTTTGATTTATTTTTTTGAAAGAATCTTAATAGTTTATCTAATGATTTTTTATTCAATGATGATTTAATATTTGACTGAGCAGGAGCAGGGGAAGGTGATGGTGATTTTATTCTTTCTGAAGCCTTTGCCGGGAGTAAACTTTGGAAGAATTTCCCATGATGAGATTGTACGTTATTATATTTATTATCATTAGTATTATTTTTATTGGTGTTATCATTTTCAATGATTGGACAATGATGTGATTCTTTGAGTCTATGATCTGAGCAAAAATCTTGATTACAGTCATTACAATGGAAGGGTAAAAAATCTATCTGTCTACAGTAGTGACAGTGAGTTCCGACATCTAGCATACCCGTTTCTTTCGACATCTTTTGGTTATCTGAGTCTTTTTAAGATACCAACACATTAATACATTTGAAGTGCAGATATATATATAAATGGTTAATAATTGCAAAAAAAAAATAAATGTGGCAAAAGAATTGAACAGAAGAATGAAGAAGGAAAAAATTGTTGTTGATTGATTGAAATACAAAGGGGATTATACGATGTTATGTAATAGTAGAGTGTTAATATTGCCACATTTTGTATACAATATTGATAACAGTATGACGATTGCAACGATATAAAATAATATGTTGTGAAGGTCGTGAGTTAGTAGTGATGCTGAGCTTGTATTATCTATATATATGTTTATTGATAGTGGGTAGTTGATGGTATGCGATGGTGTGATGTTCAGGTGGAACGCCAAACTGTTGTCTTGCATTGAGTACAGTTGTACTAGTTTGAATGATTGTACGGGGTCGATAGCAGACCATGATAGTTTGATATAGATAGAGTTGTTGTTAATGGGTGTTGTGGGGAAGGAGAAGAGGTTTGTATCGGAGATGTTATTGATTAGTATATTGTTAATTTGTAGCGGTGATATATGGTGTATGTTTGTATGCTCAATCTTTGATGTGTTGTAAAGGAGTGCGTTTGAAGGATTTAGTTTCCAAATTTCGGTGTTTGCCCAGGTGAGTTGTACGATTGAGAGTAAGAGGGATATCTGGATGGCCCACATGGTATGGTTGTGTTTTTGCTATGTAGTATATATATATATATTGTTGAAACTTTTTCATGTATATATATTTTGAAATGAAAAAGTATTGAAAAGGATAAGACAGTGTGAGATCAGCGAAGCAAGGATGTCAGGACGCAGTGGTGAGATCAACCAAGCAAGGATGTCAGGACGCATTGAACGCAGTGAAGGCAGTGAACGTAGTGAAGATGCTAGGGTTGAGGTTGAGGAGGTGGCAGCCGCGATAGCGAATGATGGACGTGGCAGGTTTCTGCACGGGTTATTGTATTTGGATTATGTACTTATGCTTATAACGTTGCCGATGGCGATCTACTCGTTGATGAATGTGTTCACTAATATCATCACGTTTGACCCGTCGTCGAGCGAAGAGGAGGATATAATGATGAAAGTTGTTCGGTACCTGAGGTCCGGTGCATTTACAGGTGGGACCATGGACAAGTTTGGTTTATTAGGCAAGATCCACACGACCATAGTGTACTATACGGCACCGTTGCAGTTTATCAGATATTACAGTGCAGTGGTCAAGGTGGTGGCCATAACGATATATCTGGCGTACGGACTGGTTGGGTCCAGCTATATCATCTTCCTGAACATATTCTTCATGATGTGTCTTATCCTGACGGTGTTCCGCAAGTACCAAGACCTGGTGGCGAGTGTAGTGAGACGGTTTGTCTGAATGCAGTGTACTGTACAGCACGTTGCAGTGGTGTTAACGACTTATCGCCGGCCGCACTGCCCACTTTGCACTTCGCTCGCCTTGTTGTGTTGCAGCAGTGCCATACATTGCTGTATTGCAGTAATGCTGTAATGCTGTAATGCTGTATTGCTGTAATGCTACACTGCACTATAATTCTACAATCTGTTGGAGGACTCTGGTCCGGCGCTCGCCATTGTCTCCGCACCAGACAATGCGGCATTGCCTGTTTTTCGCGAAGTGCAAGTTTTGCCGGTTTTGTTCCAGTTTTTGCAGCGATTTCGCAGCGATTTTTGCAGCGTTTGCCAGGATTTGATTGCAATATTTGATTGCGGGGTAAAAAATGGAATGATCTGACGTATATACGAGAGTACCACTACTATATATACCTATGCTACATCTACAACTACAACTATACATCTGTGCAACGATCGCTCGAGGATTTGCAAACTACAGCACGGCAACATTCAACAAACTACCATGCTCCAAACTTCGCCTCTGCAAAATGACAGAAACAGAAGCGACTCCATCCAGTCCTTCATGTCCTCCATCTTCAGCACCACCACCAACAACAGCAGTGTAGAATCCATTTCTTCCTCTTCCTCACTCGACTGCAACCTCGACTGCAACCTCGACTGCAACCTCGACTGCAACACCAATAACGATAAAAGCACCGATTTCTTACAATATATAGACCCGAAACCAGCCTCGCCACCAGACTATTCAGATATCAACATCAACAAGCAGCCCTCCTTCCCCATCTGGGAATCGCATTCCATCTCCCAATCCCCTCCACTGTACTCCCCCACTGTATACCACTATACGTTGATCTCCATGAGAACGGAATTCAACAATCCATACTGCAAATTACCACAATTCAAATCTAAAATTTGGCAAAATTTTATACTCGAGATCAACTCGACTCAAATCAATCTATATAACATCCACCAAGATTTAACCAAGCATATCCAAAACTATTCAATGGGGGTCATTCCAAACAGCATCCTATCCTCCTTCCAAAGAAAACAAGCGCACCAACTAGACCAACACGATCACAACATGATCATCGATCTCATCAAAAACGCCCCAGACGTATACTTAAACCAATCCACCTTGTACGATTCCTTCTCTTTGCAATACGCAAAGTGTGGACTGCCCCTAGATTTCCTATACAGAAATTTCGTCAACAACAACAATATGAACGATAACGAATTCACCATCGACTCAATCCCAGACGATAAAATTATCTTAAACATCATCAAATCTATCGACCACAAATATTTAAGAATCAGATTGGAAGATAAACAATTCTTACTCAAATTCAACGACGTCGAAACAATGTTGAAATGGTACCAATACATAAACATCGGCACCAACGTAGCGTTGGATTTGGATCTTAGAGAATTCCCAAACTATAGAATAGTGCCCAGACGCAGAGCTAACCAATACAGAGACTATCACGACGTTGACTCCGACGATGATGATGATTCAGCAAGTGATGTCGAAACCTTGCAAAGCTCGCAAAGCTCGCAAAGCTCACTCGCCGAGCCAAACGCAAAATACTGTCCCGCAAATAAAATTTATACATACGAAACCTTCTTAAATCAATCGATCCGGTGTATCAAACCATTCCGAGAGACCAAAACTTGGCAAAATAGAATCATAGTCACACAAACAGATGAACCGTCATTCACTACAGTAAATTTACCCATCTATTTCCACCCACAGGAATCTAATTTCAAAATTAAAAATCATTCTTTAAATTTAGCACTCCTAAATGACCAAAATAATGTGGTCTCACTAGATCACCAAGTGGTCGTCTCATGGAATCATTCAAACAACACTCCAATCATTTAATACCATATATGCATCCTTTATTTATCTATATATTATGAACTCACGAATATTGTTTTTTTTATTAAGCGCTTATTATTTTTTGTATTAAAATTTAAAAATAGTATATACATATATATATATATTAGAAGAAGAAGAAAATTAGTGTCTTATTCTGTAGGGGTAGAGTACAGAATAATCAATTTGAGAAAGAGTGGCAAAGGGTACCTAAGCAATAACACAGAAAGTAGTGTTGAATGGCAGTCTCCAGTTATCTTTGTTTTCAGCAGTCTTGGACTTTTCAGCAGCAGAAACGGTGGTAATAGAATTAATTGGTTGCATTGTTATTAGTATTGGTATTGGTATTGGTATTGGTATTGGTTTGGTTTGGTTTGTTTGTTTGTTTGGTGATACTTCTTTATGAATTGATGATAAGAAATTGTTTATTCATTCATCATACCGTCCCCTTATATACGATTACAAATGATCTCAACAAAGCAAGCGTGTATGTTTGCTTGACTCTAGATCTGTTTCAGATCTAAAGGTACAGTTTCACTAACCTCGACATCTTTTACAAAAACAATCGTGTAAATTACCCAATTAGGAAATTTACATGGTTTGCAACACTTTTACCGATACCTTCATTTAATTCTCTTTTTTTTTTTCCTCTTGTTTTTATTGTTTTTTCTAAAATTTGAATCTTAATTAACCTCAATTGCATCAATTCTATTATAGTTTTGTTACATCTCGTTGCCTCAATTGAGTTCAATTAATGCATCACTGTTTTATGTTCTCCCTCTTTCCTCACATATTTACTTTAAACTCCTACTGCACTTAAAAGGGTAATACCCCCAATGCAAAAGGGTAATAACTTAAAGCAAAAATGGGATTATCATACTCAAACAGAGTATTATCACAATAACTAACCGTACTGGGTTGATTGGATTAGATTCCACTGTATCAAACTCTAACGATCCAAAAATTGGGGTATTTTCGTTAGTTACTGGTCTATGATGAAATATCCCATACATGAACGACCTCAATTCGGACAGTAAGCTAATAGGAGATTGATTACCTAAAACCATCGTTCGTAGTAATATAGTGATAAGAATCAATAGTAGTATATTTCTAATAATCTGTTTCAAAGTTATTGAGGGATTGGATGATAACGGCGACACCCTTTGAGAAACATCATTCTCGTGATGTACTGAATAGGATTCGTTCCCTTGGTCTAAATCGTCTTTATCTCTATTGAACATTTCGATGTTGCTGTTGTTGTTTTTCTTACCTGAATAAATTATAATGCTGTATAATCAGGGCCAATAAACTGTTTTTTAATTCAAAATTAAATATGTGTATCTACTTTTTTATTTTCTTCAATTAATGTATGGCTTGATAGAAAACTATTAACACAAATGGGTAATAATGTAAGTGAAAATCATTCAACTTCACAAATACTACAGGCCCATTAGTTTTAAATTTAAATCTTTAAATGACAAATTCAACATTTTCAAAAATTCAAAAAAATAATATATCATCATCTCAAATTTCAATAAAATATAATAATTGTTATCAGATCTTTAAAAATCACAGCACATACTGACACAATTCAGTTTGATCACTCATAAAACCCAATTACAATGAGTAAAAACAGTTTGGCTGCTAAAAGATCTCTAAAAGAAATCTTGGATTCTGAATACGTGGAAAATAGTGATGAGGAAGATATTAATGAAATTACTAATGATGATGTAAATCAAGATAATAAAGAAGACGAAACACCCATTGATCCATCATTATGTATCGAATGTAAAGATATGAAAACTGAAATAATCTGTAATGATTGTGATGAACAATTTTGTGTTGTTTGCTTTGAAATCATTCATAGAGGTGGGAAACGTAAATTACATGAATTTATTAAACTAACTATCGATGAAAACAATAATGCTTCAAAGTCCTCTAAAGATGAAGCAGGACTTAATAATCCCCAAGATAAGATGGAAGTGGAGAATGAATCGGAAATGGAAACTACCTCTGCACCCGTCACTGAAACCTCAATTGATGTTAAACTATTGAATATATTGAAAGCCAATGCTGAGTTCATCCCATTAAGATTATCTTACGAGGAAAGACATTTATTAAGATTATTAGAAGCTGCATTACAAGTCTCAGAATACACTGATAGAGTTGATATTCTATCATACAAATCTAAAGCAAAGAGAATTGTCGAACAATTGAAAGAAATTTGTTCTGTATTAACAGGGTTAGTTATTGCATCTGATTTGAAAGTTGGAAAGAAACTTTTAGAAATGAAGAATTTTAGTGACAACTCTAAATGGTTCCAAGATGTCTTTGAAATAGGTAGAAGATATAAAATTATGAATCCAGAAAGAATGAGAGATACATATGGTAAATTATGCTACATGGTGATGGATTCTCGTTTACCACAAATTGAAGAGCATATGGAATTTCATTTTTTCAAACCTATCAAGACGGTTCATTCATTCTTGAATGCAAAGGGTGAAGATGGTGGTAAAGCCATGGCTTTGTTTGATGATAAATTGACCTTATATGCCACATCTCACATTTCACCAGTAGGGAAATCAAGATCTCAAATTCAAAGATTGATCAAACAAAAGGAAAACGCTATTGAAAAAATTGCTTCCAAGTACAGTAATAAATATTATTCCAAAGATGATATTCGTCAAGTTTTGTATTCTATAGGTGACTACAATGCATACATTAATATGAATAGAAAACCAATCATGAGAATGTTAGAAAGGTTGGACGTTTTCCAACAACCTGAAGTGGCTCAGAAATACTCTATTGGTATACAATATGGTAGGGATGGTGCTCGTTTAACTCATGATCATGAAAGACAATGGAATTATGTTGAACAATCGTTAACTCTGTGGTCTATTATTCAAAGAGAAATGATTAGATTATGGTACATGGCTGATTTGGATTTGTTCGATGGGGGCCAATATAAATTAGCATCTACAGGTCATGGTTTGAATAGACTGAAATCATGTCCAAGTATTTACAAAGAAATGCATAAGATTATTTCCGAATGTAGATCAAAGACAAAAACCTGGGTTGGTTCATCGGTGGTCCATTTAGGTGATGATGCTGTTCCAAATGCACTATTCTTCTTGGATAAATACACTCAGGTTCCAAGCATCCTGATTCCATTTGATCAAACATTATTGAAGATCAATGAGCTGGTTAAAAACGATGCATACCTATTAGAATATATCAAAAAAGAATATGGATCAGTAGACCAATTGAAACTAACCATTTTACAAGACGCATTTGCACATATGTTTGATGGGTCTGGTGCTGATAATTTCTATATGAGTGGTTCATGTATTGATGGTAGATTGACTTCTGCTTGGAATCATTGTAATGAAATTTCAAAGAAAAAGTATTTTAACATTTTTCTGTTGACTGGATTCAATGGGTTTAATGGTTCTGAAGGATTTTAAATAGGCTGCTTTTTATATTGTATTGTACAAAATAGTCTTAGAGATATTAGAGTTGTAATCAGTTTACATAGATTTTTTTTTAATATTTATACAATGATATTTGAGCTTAGCAACAATTACTGTTGTGTAATATTTTGAATTAAATTTAGAATATTGATTCATTATTTCTTGTTGAATGTTGTTGTTTTTTAATATAATGTTATATAATTAATGCTAACTAAAAACTGTTGCTATATAATACATTAAGAAAGTACGTTTAAGGGCATGTCAACTTAGATACAGTAGTATCTATCACCGAAATCACCTAAACCTGGAACTAAGAATCTTTGTTCGTTTAAACCTCTGTCAACACAACCAGTAATGATCTTGACACCTGGGTGGGCTTTATGGTAGTTGTCAATACCTTCTTTACAGCCAATAAGGTTTAAGAAGCAAATTCTTTCTGCTTTAACACCTCTCTTGATTAAAACATCAGTAGCCATGATGGCAGAACCACCAGTAGCTAACATTGGGTCTAATAAGAAAACGTATCTGTTGTCAATGTCTTCTGGTAATTTTTCGTAGAATAATTTTGGTAAAGCAGTTTCTTCATCTCTTTGAATTAAAATCTTACCAATTCTGACAGATCTACAGACTTCTCTTAAACCTTGTTCCATAGATTCACCAGCTCTAACAATGGAAACACCACAAATCTTACCTTCAAAACCAAGACCATGGAATTCTTCACCAGTGTGAGTACTAACAGTTTTGTCAACAACAGGCATGTGATTCAAACCTTCTTCCACTAATAATCTGATGATTCTATCAGAGTAAAAAATGAAATCAGATCTGGTGGTATTCTTATCTCTGATGATAGTGTATAAACCAGTTAATTGGTTAGTTTGAGGTAACAAGTAAACGTTTTTGAATGGTTGGGTGGTCATTGTGAGTGCTTGGTGTGTCTGCTTTACAGATGAAGAGTGATTAGTAGTGAATGATGGATTCTAACTATAATATATTTTGTGATAAATTTTTTTCTGAAAAATTATTTGAAGACTATATTTTTTAATTAAAAAAATTATACAGTAACGTAAGAAAATTATAGATAAAATGAAGATATAAACAGAATACACTCTAAATTAAAGTTAATGACTCCAGTTCATTAACTTGTGTATAGTTCGTTTAGACTATCAGTGCCAGAAATGGTCTTGTTCAATCCCATATCGCCAACTCTATCTTTTAAGTCATCCATAATAGTAGCTTCAGCATCATGAGTATTTGAGATGTTATCCAGATCTCCAGTCTTGCCACTGTAAATACTACTTATAGCAGTGTTTGGAGCACCCTCCTTGTGATGTTTCTTTTCTTCTTCACTTAATTCTAACACAGCAGCAGTAAAATTAACTAATGATTTAGCACTCTTTCTTCTGGTATATCTAGGCGGTCTTGAAGTGGCTAATGGTGATGCGGTAGATGACGGAGATGAAGCTCCAGTTAAATTGAAGTTTGAAGAAGCAGAAACAGATGATCTTGGAGTACGTGGCAATCTAACACAAGATAAACCAACATCACTAATCCATTTGGCAACTAATGAAGTCCAACCTAATTGATGAGATGCACCTAAACCTCTACCAGTATCACCATCGAAATATTCATAGAATAAGGTATAATCTTTGAAATGTGGATCTGTAGATAAGAATTTAGAATGTTCACCGTAATGAATAGCACGTTCACCATTTTCATCAGGAACAAACAAATGAATCATACGAGAACTAATCTCTTCGGCGACTTCAGCTAAGTTCAAGTATTCACCAGAGCCAACAGGACATTCCACTTTAAAGTCAGCACCATAATACAAGTAGAATCTTTGTAAAGATTCAACAATTAAGAAACTGGTTGGGAACCAAACTGGACCTCTCCAATTAGAATTACCACCAAACATACCAGAGTCAGATTCACCAGGTAAGTATTTGACAGTGTATTTTTGACCATGAACATCCATTTCAAATGGATGTTTTTCATGATATTTGGATAATGATCTAATACCATAATCAGATAAGAATTCGGATTCATCTAATAGTTTAGTCAAGATAGCCTTTAATCTATCCTTGGTAACCAAAGATAATAATAATCTTTCACCAACACCCTTTCTTTCCATTGAAGCAATATTTCTGTCAGAAATATCTGTACGGTTATTAATGAACCATTCCACTCTCTTCTTGAATTTAGGGAATTGAGCTAAAATACTTGGTTCTAATGTCATGGAAGCATATAATGGAATCAACCCGACCAGCGATCTAATTGGTAATTGTTGCTTATTGTTTGGACCCCAGGAAATTGCATCATAATAGAAACTATCATTTTCATTCCATAAGTTTTGCTTAATAATCTTTTGGGCTAATTCACCGTTTTCATCATAGGTATTAACGTATTCAAATGACATAGAGTCACTGATTAAGATGAAATGTTCAAAGAATTTGGAGGCAATAGCTTCATAAGTTGGATTTTTCTTAGCTAATTCTAAAGCAATATTTAACATTTGTAGACAGAAGAAAGCCATCCAACCAGTAGAGTCAGCTTGTTCTAATGTACCACCAGTTGGTAATGGTTCCGATCTGTTGAAAACACCAATATTATCCAAACCTAAGAAACCACCTTCGAACACATTCTTACCTTCAGTATCCTTACGATTAACCCACCATGTGAAGTTTAATAATAATTTTTGGAAAACACTTTCTAAGAAGACAAGATCTTCACGGTTGTATAAGTTTCTTTCAATCTTGAAAACACGATATACAGCCCAAGCATGGACTGGTGGATTAACATCATTAAAGTTCCATTCATAAGCAGGAATTTGACCATTTGGATGCATATACCATTCTCTAGTTAATAAGTCCAATTGACTCTTGGCAAAACTTGGATCAATCATGGATAATGAAATACAATGGAAAGCACTATCCCATGAAGCAAAAAATGGGTATTCCCATTTATCTGGCATGGATAAGATATCTTCAATATATAAATGTTTCCAATTCTTGTTTCTACCATTAGCACGATCTGGAGGTGGTCTTGGTTTAATGGCTTTGTCACCATTGTACCAATCATCCCAAACGATATTATAGAATTGTTTTGTCCATAATAGACCAGCAAAGGCTTGTCTCTGAATGTTTCTCAATTCATCTGTAATTGGTAATGGTGTAATTCTCCAATAAAAGTTATCAGCTTCTTCTTCACGATCATCTATAGTACGATCGAATGAATCTTCATTGATAACAGCTAGATCATCAGCATGATAAATAGTATTTTCAAAATCATCAGTGAACTTATATCTTACGGTAACATACTCACCAGGTGGGATATTCTTGAAATGATAAATTGCGGCAGCTTTAGTACCTACATTTTGTGGGTTCACAGCATCAGTATTGCCGTGAACAAGGAATTCTTCGACGGCATCTTTAGTAAACTCCGCTGGATTATTCTTTTCATTAAATAATTTTTTCAAATTTGATTCATTTTCAGTAAACACTAAAGTTGGTTCAATATCATCTGTATTACTATTTTCTTCTTCATTATCAAACCCACCTGGAGATGGTTGGAAAACAATTTGTTGTTTACCAAACTTATCAGTAAGGACATCGATTAGATTAGTCTCCTTTGGATCTCTTTGTAAGCGTGGTTTATTTTCCTTATGTTTATCATTTGGATCTTTAAAAGCCCAAGTGTTTCTAAAGAAGATTTGTGGTACGACATATAATTCACCTGACTCCACTTTAGATCTGTTGTGAACGGTGATTCTAAAATTCAAATCGTTTGGATTTTGGTCATTTTTGGCCATTTCAAAGAAGACGTCAAAATATGGTGTATCGTCGGTTTTTGAGTCTTTGAATAACCCATCAATATCGATAATTTCGAACTCTTTCTGATCGTACCCTCTTTTGGCGTTTTGATCGATCAATTCTTGGTATGGATAAGCTTTTTTGAAAGGATATTTGTATAAAGCCTTCATATAAGAATGAGTTGGGGTATTATCTAGATAATAGTACAATTCTTTGACATCTTCCCCATGGTTCCCCTGTGGGCCAGTTAAACCATACAATCTTTCTTTCAAACGTATATCTTTCCCATTCCAAAGGGCAAGATTCATACAGGTCTTTTGTTTGTTATCTGAGACCCCGAATAGCCCATCTTCCCCCCATCTGAAGACTCTTGAGTTGGCGTGTTCGAAGGGGAAATTTGACCAAGCGTCACCATTGTACGAATAATCTTCTCTAACGGTGGCCCATGATCTTTCACTTAAGTAGGGACCCCAACGATACCAATATTTGGTATGATCAGTATTTTCTTTCAATCTTTTTTCTTCCACCGTGGAATCTACAAATTCATTACGTAGAGCATTCATTGTGGATATGTGGATGTGGTTAATTGAGCTACGTGAAGAATGTAAAATATATAAGATAAGTCAAGCACATATATGTAAATAAAAATATAAATATAGATATGTATATATATATATAAAGTCTTGAAGGAAATATAATGTCGATTATTGAAATGGGCAAGGGGGGGTTGAAGTAGATCCTCTTTGTTAGCATGTGTTTCCCCCTCTATCTTTCTATTCCTTCGTTCCCCCCTTGAAAAATATTATTTGTTGGGAGAGAGAAAAAAACCATTTGAATATTTGTAATATTTAGGTAAAATATTATTAATGTTGCAGTGATGTAGTTGATAATGGCGAAAGAGGTGTGTGAATGCTTGTATTAAAGAATAGATGATATGTAATGCTTTTTGGATATGTATTTTATGTATTTTATATGATATTTATAAGGTACATTTGTCGTTAAGGGTGGGTCATTAGAATGGTATATTTGTGTGTGCAACGTTAAAAGGATGCTAACCATAGTTGGTAATTCTGTTGTGCCATATTATAGTAATTGTGACAATTCATTTCGTTTGCCTCGTTACTATTTATGATACTATTGTTGTTGTTGTTGTTGTTGTTCCTTATATTATATTCGAACGATAAAGGTTCATCTAGTGAGAATAGCCATTCTTCTTGTGTAGCGTTATTATTTAGCTGTTGTAGGTCATTTTTACAAGTTTTGTGTAGATTTGGTGAGAGTAAGATATCTTGTGGGATATTCTTATCTTTATCACTTATACATTTGGGTACCGACATAGAGAATAAATTTTCTTCTTCCATGGAGAATAATGCTTGAGACATGTTTGAGTGGTTGTGTTGTTGATTGTGTAATTAGTTCAATTGGATAAGATAGTTTAACATTTTTCACAACACAAGAATCGATACGCCAAGATCACAGGAGTTTATATATATGTATATATATATATATATATAATCTCTCGGCACTGTCAAGGATTGAATAAATGTGGTTGCTAAAGATTGCCGCCGAGACAGAAGCAGAAAGAAAGCCAAAGAGATTATATCGAACGACCACCATGAAAAGTTTTCCGTTTGGCGAGAGGGGTAAAATGTCTCACAACCTTTTAAGTGCATAATGGCTCACAACCCGCCTGTTTCAAGACGATGATATTTGTTTGTTCAATACATGTACTTTCAGGAACAGCACCCCACCATTTATTATCGTCTTCAGCACCGCTACTGTGAAGTGGAAGGCAGCAATCCCACAGTTTGCAACAACATGAAACAGACACAAACAAAAATTTGATTCTGGTCGACGGAGGTTTCTCGGCGATTTGCGAGCGGGCGGGCGGGAACAATAGCCGGCTGCGACAGGTGGCCCCACTTTGCATTGTGCAGTCGCAACAGCAACAATAGCGCGAATTGTGGTCTGATGAAAAAAAAAAAAAAGGCAGCCCGCGTTTTTTTTACCACCGCGTGAAATAGCTGCTGCAGCAGGGTGGCCCGGACACTCTCAAGGGAGGGGTGGGGAGGGGTCCCGTGACTCGGTCCGGACACTGAAGTAGTTACTCGGTTTGCTTGACCGGGCGGGGGGCCAGGGTCAAATCACGGTGTAAGTGGATATATATGTCTTGATTGCGACATGTAATCGTTGTGATTAGCCGCCCAGGTATATTCATCTACTTATCACCCACTTGTCACGTACATCCCACCTACCTGTTACGTACATCCCACCTACCCGTTACGTACATCCTACCTACTTGTCAAATAGCTTTCAACTGATTATCGTAAAGATGGATAAATTTTTTGTATTTAGTTCTTATGATCTAATATTCATTGTGGTAAATACACATGTCAAATGTAGAAACAGTGATAAAATAAACAATTGTTTAAAAATTGAAAAATACACTTAACATTTAAATACATCTGTTGAAAGATTTAACGGTACAACGGTGCAACTATGCAGTTGATATTGAACTAACATAAATGTAAATACATGTAAATCTACTCTTTCCAAAGGAAAAATTGTAGCATTACAAGAGAACTTTATCGTCTGCTACTCCTGCATGTATAAGAAAAGATTGGGTAATATTACGGCTATATAACAAAAAATAGAGAGAGAAAAAAAAAATGTGTCTAGAGAAATATCTAATCATAACTTATATTTATTCACAGTTCTAGAGGAGATACTTTCTTTACTGGCAACTTTAATCTAAGATCTACCGCGAGCACGACAAAATGACAGCACTGAAGTGCCATTAGGTGACTATTAATCAAAGAGATCTAATAAATTAGAACCTAAGAAAAGATAATCATACCACTCAGGGAGGAAAAAAACAGTGGATCGTGACTCTGGGCGTCTATATTATAAAAGACATTGTATGGTTTCTTTTAAATTTTGAATAATAAAAAGAACTTTTTAACGTAAACTAAATATCTCCAAAGGTAATATGAAATTTCTTTCTCTTTTATATGTTTTTTTCTTACTTTCTTTTCTTTCAAAAAAAAAAAACAAGAAAAAATCTGTATAAGGAGGGTAACACACCCTTCCTATCCCATACAACTGCGTTAGGGTTTTATAAGCTTATAACTGAAATAGTATTATAAAGAGATAGGCTATTGAATTGGTTTTATTTACATGTCTGATTACAAGGGTGTGCGAATATTATATAGATATGTTTGTATACAGTTTCTGTCCTCTTTTTTTTCATTTGGACTTCTTGGCCCCCTGGGCTATTAACACATCGTAACGTAACTTCCATCCAAAGGGTCCCAATTCTTTGATTCTAGCTGGTTTATCCTTACATAAATAATGGTCTAACCCACCTTCATGACTGATAGTACGTAGTACTTTAGTGGTTAACTTCAACTGAACCATCTTATTCAGAGCCTCACTCCAAAGTCTCTTATGAATCACATTCGGGTACCATTTACGTCTAATCTTATGCTTACTCTCAGATATACTGTTACCAAATTGAATAAAACTACCTCCGTATAGTCCTGTATTACTTTGCTTGAAAATACGCGAATCCCCATATGGATAATCTGGATAATCTGCAATTTTATTTGGCATATATACAGGTTTGATATCTCCTATCTTAAACGTTTGAGGGATAGCAACTTTTCTTGTCTCGATTTGTTTCCATTCTCTGGGTAAAACAAGATTCTGACTAAAGAATCTTTTCAAAATAGCAAACTTATTACTCATTCTCCTAACAAGTACTTCTATGATTGTAAATGTTTCCTATTCCTTCTGGCTTTTTTTTGGTTTTCGTTGCAATTTAATGGATTAACGTATATCACTGATTCTTTTAATTTTTTATTTTATTTATTTTAATTTAAAACACAAACTAACAATTTACATATATCTATTTGAATACTTTTTTAAATCCAGTCCAAGTGCTACCAATCAAAGGTGTTTTTGAACCCTCTTGACTGAACACATGTGGCAAATATATACCTGCTTCATTAGCATTCTTCAATTCTACAGCCAAACTTTCTAATTCATTGATTTTATCTTGATATATTAAATTTCTTTGCATTACTTTAGCATTTTTCTTTAAAGTTTCATCAAATACTTTCTTAAGATCACTCGGAATCGCTTTAGCATTAGATTTTTTATTCACTTCAATTTGTTTCTTTAATTTCTTCTTCATTTCTATAACTTCTAATTTTAAATTAGAATTATTACTTTGGATATTATTGATTTTAATTTGATTTTGCAATAATTCATTAGCAATAGTAACATGTTCTCTATTCAACAAAGTGTAATCGTTTTCCAATTGTTTGACAGATTCATGTAAATCTTTATTTTCTGCTTGCATCTTTTGAAATTCTTCTCTCATGGAGGTATCACCACTATAAATTTCATCATATTCTTGACAATACGATTTAAGTAAACTTGGTCTTAACGATGAGCTAGAGACTGATTGCTCGATTAAATCGTTGAATGGAAACAATTTTACATCAGCGGAGGAGTATATCTCATGACCATCCTTTAATAAAACTAGTAATTCTTCATATTCCATAGTAATTAATTTCTCTCTATTGAAAATTAGTGCATGACATCCAATGGAAAGTAAAACTTCAAACCCATAAAAGATAACCAAATCAATAGTTTTTACTTGCTCTTTGAACTCAAAACCAATCTTTTGGAAAATGGATCTTATCCACTCATTAACAAACATCTTTGATTTAATACCCTGTTGTAAAAAATGGTTGTATAATTCAGTGTCACAATCTTCCAACATTCTATCAAATTCAAAGATAATCTTATTCATTTCGTTAAATTCATTGTTTAAAAAGAACTCTCTTAGATGATAATATTTCATCAACGTACAAACAAGACCAAATAAGGTGACTGTTTCACATTCAGCCTGTTTGAGTAGCAATGATACAATTGCCAGTAATTCTTCATTGTATTCAACTTCAGGATCAAAATTCAAATAAGCTTTAATGACATTGAAAACGGTGGTTGATGTTTCTTCATCGTCATTATAAGCTTTCTTTACATCTTCATGAACTTTATCCTCATCAAAATTACCCTTCTTAGGAAGTAACAATTCGTAAATTGTCCCCCAATTATGACACTTCATAAATGTAACGGATTGCCAAATTTGGTTTCTCAATTCATTTGGAATTGATTCTGGTGCGATAATTGCCTCTTCAATGACTTCATACTTTTCACTTATGGTCCATTCTGGATTCTTAATCACTTGCTCCCATATACTTAACTTTTCATCATTAACCTTAATGTCATCATCACCTTCTGGCACATGAGATGTATACTTATCGGTTACTTTTAATTCGTTAATGGTCTCACTTAATCTGTACAATAACATGTCATCAGCTTTTAATGACAAACTTTCTTCATCACCCACTTCTATACCAATGATCTGATTTTCAATCTGTGATAGCTGTGCATTAGAAGTACTACCACGAGGAGGTAAATCAGGTAAATCGCGTCTTGGAGGTAAACTTGGGGCAACATTACCTTGTTCTGCAGCAGGAGCCAAATCTTGACCTTCAATATTTTCATGACTTTCTTTACGTGTTGGCAATTTTGGTGCATTCAACTGACTTAACATGCCATCCACTTTATTTGTTTCAGTGGCCAATTGGTTAGCTAGATCCATGGGTAAAGGAGGCAATGGCCTCAATTGATCAGCATTATACAATTCGCTATTGCCTTGAGATTCTGATTTGATTGATCTCTGTGTTTGGGCCTCACTCTCATTTAAAGATGTTTCAATCTCAGGAATTTCTTCTGACATATCGATTCCATCGCAATTTTGATTTCCTTCAACACTTGACAATTGGGTTGAGTCTATTTTATCTTCCTCCATTTATATTTGTTACACGGTGGTAGTGTTTGGTGCGGTTTATACTATTCGCTTTCTTTAAATATCTATAGGTCTTCAATATTGTATTTCTATCATTTTCAATTTAGTTATAGTGCAAAAAAAAACAGACATTGAATAAATAACTGAAACAAAGTAAGGAATATTATTATTAAACAAGGTGTTATATAGGTAGCAAAACTAACATGAATATGTATATATAATCAGAAAAAAGAAACAAATAGGAATGGAAAACAAAGATAATCATAAAGTTATAAAGAAAATTGAGATAAAACGGGGGAAAAGCTGTTTAGATATATCATATCATTTTCAGTAGAACCAAAACTACTCGTAGAAGAAGAAGAAGATAATATATCATCAGCACTTTCTTGACTACGGTTGTATTTGGAAATACCCATGGTTGATTGATTGTGAATCATACCTTCAATAATTCCCAAATCGGAGATTAATCTCTCAGTTTCGAGAGCTGTCTTATTAGGAAAATGGATTTGCAATTTACCTTCATCTGTCTTTTCCGTAGGTAAATATCCATATGATCTAAATATCTTGGTAGTGTTTTCATGTAATTTCTTCATCGAGGCAATTGTAGATTCCATTTCTAATAGGGTATTTTCATCCAGGAGATTAGATTCTTGGATGTAAAGATGATTCCTATTCAAGTTTGGAATTTCAAACTCAATAAAGGATCCAGCTAGTTCTTGCTCGTTATTGTTGAGAGATTGTAATTTGATATATTCTCTTCTGTAACTGGAATTAGATATTTTATGCAAAGAATCAAGCAACTGACGTACTATATTGGTTGTTTCTAATTTGAATAAAGGATCCTTTGCCACATGTAGCCACTGCTTCCACAATCCACTATAATATCCATGACTTACCAGTTTGCTAATATTAAATTTACTAAACGATGTCTCAATATTTTTTTTATTGATCCATTGAATATTGGTCGAGTTGTTGAAATGAAACCGTGGCCTATGAGTATTTGCATTAGTCAAGATCGGTGCAACCCTCCATGAAAAAAACTTGGCCGAATTAAAATAATTCCAATAAGCTATATGAAGATGGGAACTTGGAGTCCTTAGAAAGGTGGCAAGTGGTATCCCTTTTGAAAGTATTCTGAGTGTATTGGGCCCACCTAAACGGCTCACACTAAACAATGGTCCCCATGCCTTAGTAACTAGGTTTGCCCACACTCCACGCAACATTTCTTATAATACGGTGTGACGTGATATGTGTCTTGTCAAGATAGTTCTGTTGGTATTTAGCCCTTTCTTCTGTTACTAATCTTTGATGTCAAAAATAAAATAAAATTTCAGATTTGATATATTTATGATTGGAACTGAATCTAATGAGCTACCCACAAAACCACAAATTTACGCGTAATAACGACATCAGGCTCTTCATATAGGTTCACGTCTAACGTTTTACGAGGCGGTTGGAACATATATTACACTAACGTCATACTTTCCAGCTAATAGTCACAAAAAAAAGATGGTTAAGAAACCATCTCATAATTTGAGACGAGAACATAAATGGTTCAAAGAGAATACATTACCCAAACAAGATGTTGAGTTAGTATTGGGTATTATTACCAAACAATATCCCAAGACAAAGAAACAGAAAACAGATTCTCAACTAGATATTGCTGTTGTGAACCGACCTGTTGAAGGAAATCGACCTACTACCATACCCGCAGGAATACCGCGATCAGATGCTGATCTATCTACAAATAGCAAAGTAAAAGATTTTTCCAGCAAATACACGCCAGATGAAGTCATCCTTCCGCATAAAAGTAAATCCACGAGTGCTAAGGTATTAAGTCAATCACAAAGCAGCAAAGGAGAATATCAAACCAACAATTCAACGATAAGGACTCTACAATTTCCTCTTGGTCCAAAAAATCATAGTAATGAGATACCTTCATCTTTCCCTGTCCGACAATATGACTTTTCTACAATAACACCAATTCCTACAAATAACGTATCTAAACCTAACGTATCATCTCCCACTCCAAAGAAATTCTCCAGTACCTCTACACAACTTACTTTATCAAAAGAAAAGCTGATAGATCTTCAGAGCCAATTTATCAAACTATTAAATAATAAAATTGTCTTATTGGGAGAGAAATGTGATATTATCGAATCTACTTCTCTTTCAGAAGATGCTAAAAGGAAACAGATTTCACAAAAGATTGCGCCATCTCTTTCACATTTACACACTCAAATTAACGAATATGAATCTAAAATTAAAAGTCTTAGAGGCATAATCAATATCCAAAGTGGCAACCACTCGAGAATATCTCAAACCAATAC
The DNA here is from genome assembly GCA_033807795.1 of Monosporozyma servazzii. Taxonomy (NCBI): domain Eukaryota; kingdom Fungi; phylum Ascomycota; class Saccharomycetes; order Saccharomycetales; family Saccharomycetaceae; genus Monosporozyma; species Monosporozyma servazzii. Next base: position 580,319 of record CP138602.1, on the reverse strand, counting down.
AACCACTACATCTATATCAAATTCACACATCACTCCAAGTGAAAAAGAGTTGTCTTATAATAATGATAGTGGTAATATTTCTAAAATAAATGGTGGTAAATCTAATGCCTCTTTACCTTCACCTGAGGAAATACCTCACCACACTGAACAACTAAGTGATGAAGAGATCATTAGATTATCTGACGAAGATTCTGTTTCCCATGGCTTCACCTACACCGCTACCACCGACACAAGTATTCAAGACAGGCCCAACGGCTTCATAGAATCCACAGGTCCAAATGAAAATCCAAGGTCTACCCCAATTGCCAAGAGAAGCATGAGAAGCAGAGATCCTGTTAATTATAGAATCCCCGAGAAAGATGATCCCTTTGACTATAGAGTGGGTCGTCAAGATAAAATTCTTAGCCAGTATGCAATCCAACATGATGACCATTCGATGGATGCCGAAGATGATAATCAATCTGATTATTTATCTACCAGAGAGGAGGACCGTATGGAAATGGAGGGATTACACGGAAGTGATATTGACTTTATTGTAGATGATGAAGCCGATATTGTAATGGATACTCAACGAGAAAACGAACAAGCTCAAAATACAACTGAACAAGACCTGCAAAGTGAAAATGTGGAGATTATCCTATCTTCACCTGTAAAAACTGATTCAAATTATGTCGAACAGATTGATCTAATCGATGATAACGACATCCTTTTAGATAGTGAAGATCATACAAATAGTACTGCTCAACTAAGAGAAGCAAATTCAACTGTTCCAACTGTAACATCCGAATTAAATCTTTTCAATTCATCAGATTTACATCCAGACCTAATCGAGGAAAATGATGTACCAAGGGATAATGATGGAGATGACTCTGATTTAGAGGATAGCGATCTAGAGAATTTTGACACAGAAAGAGAAAATAAAGTAATGGGTACCAATATGAAGGAAGTGGATGAAGAACTAAAAATCATATCAGAAAGGAAACTGGATGAACAAGAAAGTCAAGCAGCTTTACAATATTTACATCACATCAAGAAAGAGCACGCACCAGCCGATGACGATTTTGATGAACTAGATAACATATCTCTTTCAGACATCCAAGCTAGTAGGAAGGTACCAACTTCAGATATCAGTAGTACTCATCCGTGGTCTAATGAAGTTTTTCAAAGACTACATGATGTATTCAAATTACCTGGTTTTAGATCTAATCAAGAAAATGCTATTAACGCCACATTGTCAGGCAAGGATGTTTTTGTTTTGATGCCTACTGGTGGTGGTAAGTCATTATGCTACCAACTACCTGCAATCGTAAAGTCAGGGACCACACAAGGTACCACCATTGTGATATCACCTTTGATTTCCTTAATGCAAGATCAAATTGAACATTTACTGAGCAAGAACATCAAAGCAAGCATGTTTAGTTCAAAAGGTACTGCTGAAGAAAGAAGACAAACATTTAATTTGTTCATCCATGGTCTTTTGGATATCATCTATATTTCACCTGAAATGATAAGCGCTTCACAACAATGTAAGAGGGCTATTCACAAGCTATACGAAGACAAAAAACTAGCTAGAGTAGTGATCGATGAAGCTCATTGTGTCTCCAACTGGGGTCATGATTTCCGACCAGATTACAAAGAGTTGAAAATATTCAAAAGAGAATATCCAGATATTCCAATGATGGCTTTGACAGCAACAGCTAGTAAACAAGTCATTATGGATATTATTCATAATTTGGAACTAAATAATCCACTTTTCTTGAAACAAAGTTTCAATAGAACGAATTTGTTTTACGAAGTTAGAAAGAAGAATAAGAATAGTATATTTGACATAATAAAAGAAATCAATTCAAAATTCAAAGATCAAACAGGTATCATTTACTGCCATTCAAAGAAATCTTGTGAAAATACCTCTGCTCTATTACAGAAGAATGGTGCGAGATGTGCATACTATCATGCAGGTATGGAACCCGAGGACAGACAAGAGGTTCAACAAGCATGGCAGTCTGGCCGAATCAAGGTTATTTGCGCTACCGTAGCTTTTGGTATGGGTATTGACAAACCTGATGTTAGATTTGTTTACCATTTTACAGCTCCTCGTACTTTGGAAGGTTATTATCAAGAAACTGGTCGTGCTGGTAGAGACGGTAAATTTTCATACTGCATAGCTTACTTCTCTTTCAGAGATATAATGACAATGCAAACTATGATACAGAAAGATGAAAATTTAGACAGAGAGAATAAAGATAAGCATCTAGAAAAACTTCAACAAGTACTGGCATATTGTGACAACATTACAGATTGTAGAAGAAAACTAGTCCTATCCTATTTCAATGAAGAATTTGATTCCAAACTTTGTCATAAGAATTGTGATAATTGTAAGGACAATGTGTCCGCATCAAGAGAGGAACGGGATGTTACAGATGTTGCCCAACAATTTGCTAAGTTAATAGATTCCCTAGGAAATGATAGAGTCACATTGATTCATTGCCAAGATATTTTTAAAGGCTCCAGAAGTTCCAAAATTATCCAAGCTGGCCATGATAAACTTCCCTACCACGGGGCTGGTAGTAAACTGCAAAAATCATACATTGAAAGGCTAGCATTTAGATTAATAACACTACACGTAATCCAGGATTACTCTATCATGAATAACAAAGGTTTTGCAACCAATTATATTCGCAAAGGTCCAACTTTTAGGAAACTTATTAATGGCGAGATGCAAATCAAGATGGAATTTACAACACCACAGAACTCTAGACCAACTACAGCAAACACGTCTTCTTACAAGAACAACTATCCAAATAATGCGCATAATAATTACCAAGTCAATAAGCCTGCTAATACGGTACAACACATCAGATCATTCACTTACCATGAAGAATCTTCGGCCCAATCTAGAGACATCCAGCCAATTCAACTTCAAAGAAATTTTGATGTAAGGTCTACCCAAGACATGACTGAACTGACTAACGCTTACAACAAATTGAAAGAGGTTTGCCAAAATTGTGCAAATAGAATGAATCCTCCTGTTCCAGTGTTTTTACCCGACAACATCATAAGGGAAGTTGCCATTCATCTTCCAGTATCAGAAGATGAATTTTCTAGTTTTGCTGCTGTTGGCCATATACATAAAAACAAGTTCAAATATTTAAAGACCACCATTATGAGTTTGAGGAAAAGAAGAATTAAGAATACAGGACATTTGAATAATCAATTTGATACCGGTGATACTAGTTCTCTACCTGATTTTTCCTTAGGGACAACTAACTCATCCAAATATTTCAGTTCGCACAGATGATGAACTGATCTTTTTTGAATGCGAACCTCTTGAGTTTACAATTATTGTAGTTTTTTGCATTTTTATTTGTACGAGCATTTTATTTATCATCATTTATACAATCATTAAATATTCATACCATAGCTAATATACATAAATGGAATCAAAAAAACAGATTCATTTATTCTTCACTCATTTCTTCTACTGTTGGACAACTACAAATCAAATGTGTATCACCGTATGTATCATCTAATCTTGTAACAACAGGCCAGAATTTATTATACTTTAGATAAGGTAATGGATAAGCAGCCAATTCTCTTGAATAACCTCTAGTTTCCCAGTCTTTGGAAGAGACAATATCTTCTAATGAATGTGGGGCATTCTTTAATACATTACCCTTGTCGTCACCGGCAACAAAAGCATCAATTTCACCTTTAATAGATATCATTGCATCTACGAATCTATCCAACTCTTCCAAGTTTTCAGATTCGGTTGGTTCAACCATTAGAGTGCCTGGAACTGGAAATGCCAAGGTTGGGGCATGGAAACCATAATCTTGTAATCTCTTCGCAACATCGATTGCTTCAACATGCTTTTCCTTGAATTCACTTAGATCAATGATGAATTCATGAGCACAATGATTAATACCGCTTTCATGATTAACAAATAGGATTTTGTAGTGTTTTTCTAAACGTGTTCTCATATAATTGGCATTCAACATGGCCATAATACTTGCAAATGGTAAACCTTTATTACCTAACATTTTGATAAAGGAATAAGAGATTGGCAAGACCAAAGCATTACCATATGTTGCAGAAGAGATAGCAGAGATAGATTTAGCAGTAGCAGTTGGTGGTGGAATAATCGAATGACTTGGTAAGAATGGAGTTAAATGCTTGCGAACACCAATAGCACCAATACCTGGACCACCACCACCATGTGGAATAGCAAACGTTTTGTGTAGGTTCAAGTGACAAACATCAGCACCTAAGAAACCTGGAGAGGTAAGACCTAATTGAGCATTCATATTAGCACCATCTAAATACACTTGACCGCCATGAGAATGGACCGTGTCAATGGCTTTTTTAACACCTGGTTCATATAAACCATAAGTTGATGGATATGTAATCATAATAGCTGCCAAATTATCCTTATGTTTTTCAGCCTTTGCCTCTAAATCGACTAAGTCAAGAGAACCATTTGGAAGACATGCCACTGGAACCACTTTCAATCCACACATGGCTGCAGAAGCTGGATTTGTGCCATGGGCAGATACTGGAATCAAACAAATGTTACGATGAGATTGTCCAGCATCCTCAAAAAATTTCCTTATGACACTTAACCCAGCATATTCACCTTGAGCTCCAGAATTTGGTTGTAATGAAATAGCATCAAATCCGGTAATACTACCTAAATCATTTTCCAGAGATCTAGCTAGTTCTAGGAAGCCTTTAACTTGCTCAGAAGGTTGGAATGGGTGAAGATTAGTAAATTGTGGCCATGAGATTGGCATCATTTCTACTGTACTGTTCAATTTCATAGTACAAGAACCTAACGGAATCATAGAATTTGCCAAGGACAAATCTCTTGATTGTAAACGATGCAAATACCTTAACATAGCAGTTTCACTATGATATCTGTTAAAGACTTCTTGTTGTAGAAAATTATCTTTACGTTGAACATTTTGTGGTAATTCAGGTATTTGATTGAAATCGATCTCTAAAGATTCACCTTCGTTAAACAGTCTAGCCAAAGCCTCAATATCCTCAGTGGTAACAGTTTCATCAATCGATAATGTAACAGAGTTAGCATCATTAGCAAAAATATTGACATTATACTTTTCAAAAGCTAACTTCAGGAACTGTTCAGAATTATATTTCTTGTTCAATTTGATAGTTAAAGTGTCAAACCAAGAGTCATTCATTACCTTATGAATACCACCATTTTGAATTGTATTGGCTAACACCGTAGTTAAGCCGTATATTCTCTTAGCGATATTCTTAATACCTTGAGGACCATGATACACAACATAATTAGAAGCAATATTGGCCAATAGTGCTTGTGCGGTACAGATGTTTGAAGTGGCTTTGTCACGTTTGATATGCTGTTCTCTTGTTTGTAAAGCTAATCGTAAGGCGGGTTTATTTAATCTATCCTTAGAAATACCAACAATTCTACCTGGAATCTTTCTACTTAATTTATCAGTCACAGCAAAATAAGCAGCATGTGGACCACCCATCCCCATTGGAACACCAAATCTTTGAGTGGAACCTAAAGCAATATCAGCATTAAAATCTGATGGTGGTTTTAAAAGAGTTAAAGCCATAATATCTGCCACCATAGTGAAAATATTTTTCTTAGCATGTACTAGATCAGAAATCTTACTCAATATTTCATTAGGGATAATGGACCCATCTGTGGCTGGATATTGAACCATACAACCGAATACTTGAGCGTCATTTTCCAGGATTGGAGTCAATTCTTTTAAATCGTAACAATCCATTTCAATCAATTCAATGTTGAATGGTTTACATCTGGTTTTAAGTATATCCTTAGTTTGTTGATGCAATCTCTTATCAATTATATATTTGGCCTTCTTTCTTCTGTGGGCATTAAAAGACAATAATAAAGCTTCACCAGCGGCAGTACCTTCATCTAATAAAGAAGAATTGGCAATTGGTAACCCCGTCAACTCAGAGATAACAGTTTGGAAATTTAATAAAGATTCTAGTCTACCTTGAGAGATTTCAGGTTGATATGGAGTATAAGAAGTATACCATTCTGGTGATTCCAATACATTTCTTTGAATGATTGGTGGTAAAATAGTACCATAATAACCTTTACCAATCAAATTTTTCACCTTATAGTTATTCTTATTTGCAATTTCAGTCATATGTTTCAATAATTCTTGTTCAGTATACCCATCCTGTGGAGCTTCTAATTGTAATGGATTCAATTCTAATATTTGAGGTGGAATGACTGATTTCACAAACTCTGTTAAATCTTTAAAACCCATGGTCTTAAGCATTTTGTCTGTGTCACTTGGAGATGGTCCCATATGACGTCTTAAAAAGGTGTCCAATGGTTGACTCAAATTAATTTTTGTATTCTTGGCATCTTGATAAAGATTAGCATATTGCTTCGAACTAATATCAGTAGTTGGTGAGTTATATAATCTGCTAGTAGTGATAAAACTTCTTTTTGCAGTGAAATTGACAGTCTTGGTCAATTTAGACAATACACACCTTGATGATGGTAATACCTTCGATTTTAACATTTGTGATGATTAAAGTTTTGTATAAAGGATATTCAAATTTATCTTTTCCTGCCAATAGAACTCAGTTATATATAGTTGTATATAATCTTGATTGAGACCACAATATTTAATTATAAAGAAACAGTTTGTAAACAGAAGCTTTGATGGCTTTCCCCGATTTTCTGTATGTCAATCAATAACTAAAGAATCCTTTGATTCTGTGATGTCTTTGGAATTTATTGATGTTCTTTCCGGATTTATAAAAAGAGAAATGGCTTCAGATCTATCTTTTATACCTGGTCCAACTATCTTCACTTCACTTCCAAACACCATTGGTCCAACAAGTGGTGTATAATGCTCGTTGGCATTAAACTTTGTATTGCAATGTCGTCGTGATCATTATTTGCCAACAGTGCAATGACTCCTCCCGTGAAAGCCTCATAGTGGGAGTCATTGTTGACTCGGGCTGGCCACCTATAGTGGAGCCTATAGCATTCCAAATATATCAGAGACACGGACAACACAGTGCTATAGTCGTGTGTACTGTAGCGGACCCATAAGACGTACTCTTCTTGTTTCAATTGGAGTTCCTGCAATGCGTTGTCTTTGTCCTTTCTTTCCAGCTACAAGTGAATTTAGAACTATGGTCTGTGCCGGTCAATTCTATGTAGTTGTGGCAGTTCCAGTGAAAGACAAGACATACATCATATTTTACTAATTGTATCCAAGCCCACAAGCTGTAATACACACACACATATACATGTGTACCTACTTCAGGTTTTAATATCCTCACGATGTCTTTGGTAAGATCTTGCAATTTTTCTAACAAATTTGGGAAATCTCTAAAAAATATCAAAAAAACTGTAAAAAATCCAAATCCAAATATATACAAACGTTATCGAGAGAGATAAAGAGTGAGAGAAAGAGAAGACCCTTGCTCTTAAAAACACAACTGTCTTAACGAATAGTAAAGAGACATATACCTCACATACACAATCACAATAAAAAATGGCCAGACAAAATTTTGTAGGGATAGTGGTCTCCCAGGGGAAGATGCAAAAGACGGTGAAAGTTAGGGTAGAGAGAAAAGTGTTCAACAAAAGGATTAATAAAGAATTATTAAGTCGTAAAGATTATCTGGTTCATGATGAGAACGAAATATCAAAAGAAGGTGATATGGTGCGTATCGAATCCACTAGACCATTATCTAAATGGAAATCGTTTGCTATTGCTGAAATTTTGAAGAATAAAGGTCAACAATTCGCTCATTTTGAATCAATGGCAAAGACTGACGTTTACAAAGAAGAAACTATGAAATCTAAAGAGTTTTTAGATAAGAGACAAAAACAAACCGAAATGGATAGTAATATGATCAAAGATATTCGTTCTTTACAAATGATTTATAATCAAAACAAAGACGGTAATTCATTATCTGCGGAACAAATGGAACAATTACAAAATATTAAGACTAAATATAGTATAGAAGAATTCTCACCAAACTCTTTAAAGAAACTATTAAACTTAAATTTAATGGATATTGAATCAGATTTAGAAACACAAAGGGATAAAATTGACATAATACAAAAAAATTTAGAAGTTTTATTGAAGGATGATGCCAAATCATTCGATTTCTTAAAGGACCATGGTGTAGAGGATCCTAATGCATTACAGAAAAATATCAGAAAGAATCTAATCAGAAAGTATTTATTCAAAGAGATGCAATTGTAATGATAATATTTCTTCTATAGTGTAAATATTCAAGACTTGTATATACTTTTAAATCTATTAGGTTTTTGCTTTCAACTATTGTGAGTAATCATATCGTACATATACACAAGGCTTCATCAATTCAAATAGATTCCCTTATTTGTTTTGCCCTTATAACCTGCTTATCTATGCGATACATTCATTGCTAATTAAACTGTCTCATACAAATTAAACAATTTCCTTAAAATTAGCGAGATCAAATTTCATAAAAGTTGAAAGAGGAAATGCCATTTGATACTTTATAAAGGATACACTCTCAAAACCTTATCAAATCAAAGAGATACTAACCAAAAGAGATATATCTGGTTTTCAAATTGATGGTTAAGTACTCTATTCACATATGCTGTTTACTGCTATCACAAGAAGAAACGTTTACAAAGATCCATTCACTTGTTGGATATGTCTAGATGAAGAAACAGATCCGCTTAGACAGAAGAAACAATGGTACAGACACTCATGCTCATGTAACTTACAAATACACAAGAAGTGTTATTTAAATCTGGTATATCAATCTATAAGGCATATTCTAACACCGGCACCTGAGGAACTAGAGAAATCGAGTATAACTTTAGAATTTCTCAAAGGAAGTTTATGTTCATTTGTATACCACAACGGATTCAAGCCGTTACAAACTTTTTGGTGGTCATTCAAACGATTCACGTCAGCACTTTTTGCCCATATAGTTGAAGCCACAATCATGAGTTTTCTAGTTGACGATAAAGACAGGGCACGGTTAAGAACTACATTAAGTGGTTGGGAAACTCAAGCGTCAATAACGCGATTAACTGAAGACACACTCCCTGAATTCTTTAAGAAAAACCCAGGAAATATGCCAAAATGTCCACAATGTAAGAAAGAAATTCTAAACTCCAACGATATGGACTTTATTCATCAGCCATTTCTCTTTTGGGCATACGATAAGTTTTTGGAATGTATTGATTATTTCCCTTTCATTGGTCTTGCCATATTACTTTTAGGAAACCCATTTATAATTTCATTGAAATTAGGATTATGGCAACTTCGGTGTATATTCCCAGAATCTCAATTAAGATATATTTTAAACCTTGAAACAACAAAAAGCTTAGATGTCTATCTTAAGAGTTTTAAGGGTGCCACCGCCATTTCTCGTAAAAACAAGTTTCTTATTGGGGGGTTACCACTTTACCTATTTGCTACAACGAATGGAGAAAGACCAGAGGCCTTTATACTCTTTGTTGGTCAAATCTACTGGTACAGATACTTCAAAAAAAGGATCATGAATTATAAAAAACAGGGAATCAACCTAAATCTTTTATACAAGTGCTTTTCTAAATCAATCCTATTCCTCTCAGTATACAATTTCTTTATAGGACCGTTAGTTAGCGAGTTAGTGACTTCTGACCGTATCCGGAACTCCATTATGTCTCAAGAAAAAGATGAAAAGAAAGGAATGATTAAAATGAATAAATACTTCGCCAAAATAAGGGAAAGTGAGCTTTCCCTATTCGCTCAATCAACTATGTGGCCATTAGTTGGGAACTTAGTTGGGAAGCTACTATATTCCACATATATTTCACTGAAAAGATATTATAATTTACATGATACTGATATCATTCCTGGGTTTTATGCTTCGTCAGATGAATACCAAATGATGTTTAATCTTATCGGCATGGGAGTTGTTGGTATATCTAGCTCAATTTTTAGTAAGTTGGCATGGGCGAATAGATACGAAAGAAAACTTCAAACTGAAGCCATGGTTGAAGAAATTATTAATGAATGAAACCACTAAATTAGACGGACCTTTATATAACATTATTTCATTATTATTACACGACATTACCATATATTCTTAAAATGTTTCTATATTGATAGACAATAGTTCCTAGTTTTTCTTTTATGATATTATTTTATTTAATGCATACAAAATGAGCTATTAAACAGTTTTATATAGATTTAGAATTTATTACTTTATTTTATTACATGTTCTCATAACAATATAATTTTGTTTAATCAACTTCTTCCATTTCGGTGTCAGCAGTAGCTTCTTCAGTTGGCTTTTCAGCAGCAGCTTCTGGTTCTTCAGTTTCTTCTTCTTCTTCTTCGTCAATGTTTAAACCTAAGGAGATTAATCTGTTAATTCTGGTAGCAAAAGAAGTTGGTTCTTCTAAAGTGAAACCAGAGGTTAATAAAGCGGTTTCGTATAATAAGTTGGTTAAATCCTTAACGGTCTTATCTTGAGCACCACCTTCATCAACTCTTTTCTTTAATTCCTTAATAATGGAAGATTTTGGAGAAATTTCGAAAGTTTTCTTAGAGGACATGTAAGAAGACATGGAAGAATCTCTTAAAGCTTGAGCCTTCATGATTCTTTCCATATTAGCAGACCAACCGAATTGACCAGTTCTAATAGCAGCTGGAGAGTCAACTAACTTGTAAGAAACAACAACCTTTTCAACTTGTTCACCTAAGATATCCTTTAAGGCCTTGGTTAATGGTTCAAATTCCTTAATTTCTTCTTCTCTCTTAGCCTTTTCTTCATCAGATTCTTCTAATTCGAAGTCCTTGGTGATGTCGACTAAAGTCTTACCTTCGTATTCCTTTAATTGAGTGAAAGCATATTCGTCAATTGGGTCAACTAAGAATAAGACTTCAAAGTTCTTAGCCTTTAAGGCATCTAAGAATGGAGACTTTTCAACAGCCTTTAATGATTCACCGGTAATGTAGTAGATGTTCTTTTGATGTTCTGGCATTCTAGTAACGTAGTCACCTAAAGAGGTCATTTCATCAGAAGATTTGGTAGAGTTGTATCTTAATAATTTAGCTAAAGCAGTTCTGTTTTGAGCGTCTTCGTGAACACCTAATTTAATGTTCTTACCGAAGGCAGTGTAGAACTTTTCGAATTGTTCAGAATCTTCAGCAATTTCGTTGAAGGATTCAATTAATTTCTTAATGATGTTCTTTCTGATGACCTTCATGATCTTATTTTGTTGTAAGACTTCTCTGGATAAGTTTAATGGTAAATCTTCAGAATCAACAACACCTCTAACGAAAGATAACCATTCTGGAATTAAATCTTCAGCTTCATCAGTGATGAAAACACGACGAACATATAATTTAATATTGGTCTTCTTCTTCTTAGCTTCGAATAAGTCCATTGGAGCTCTCTTTGGAATGTATAAGATAGCTCTAAATTCTAATTGACCTTCAACAGAGAAGTGCTTAACAAATAATGGATCTTCCCAATCGTTGGAGATAGACTTGTAGAAAGCATTGTATTCTTCTTCACTAATTTCAGATGGGTTTCTGGTCCATAATGGCTTAGTTTTGTTTAATTCTTCTAATTCTTGGACTTCTTCCTTAATCTTCTTGGTCTTCTTTTCTTCTTCTTTGTTTTCTTCATCTTCATCGACTTCTTCTAATTTTGGTTTCTTGTCATCAGTTTCTTCTTCATCCTTCTTTTCTTCACCTTCTTCAACTGGAATTTCCTTTTCAACTTCTTTAGTGACTAATAATTGAATTGGGTAGGCGACGAATTCAGAATGTCTCTTAACGACTTCCTTAATTCTTTTTTCTTCTAAATATTCTAATTGATCATCCTTTAAGAATAATCTGATGATAGAACCTCTACCGATTCTTTCGTTAACTTCATCTAAAGTAACGGAGAAAGAACCACCAGCGTTGGATTCCCAGATGTATTGTTCGTCATCGTTGTTCTTAGAGATAACTTGAACTCTGTCAGCGACTAAGAATAAAGAATAGAAACCAACACCGAATTGACCAATCATAGAGACATCGGCACCAGCAGATAAAGCTTCCATGAAAGCTTTAGTACCAGACTTGGCAATAGTACCTAAATTGTTAACTAATTCGGATTTGGTCATACCAATACCAGAATCTCTAATTTCTAAGACTTTTTCTTCTGGCTTTGGAGTTAATCTGATGAATAATTCTGGTTCAGATTCCAATAAGGAAGAATCATTTAAAGCTTGATATCTAATCTTATCTAAGGCATCGGAAGCATTAGAAATCAATTCTCTTAAGAAAATTTCTTTGTTAGAATAGACAGTGTTAATAATCAAACTCATTAACTGAGTGATTTCAGCTTGAAATTCAAAAGTTTCAGTAGACATGATTGTATTGTTTTTGAATGGAGTGAGGAGGTGTGGTGTATTTAAGAATTAGTGTACAAGAGTAAATAAATGCTTGTGTTAAAACCTTGGCAAGACGTTATCTGAATATTCACTTCATTCTGCCTTTATATAGAATTTTGCATCCAATTGCACTACTGTCCTTGACCATTATCATGGAACCTTATAGAACAATTTCCGTCAAATTGATGGAAAAAATCAAAATTCCAATTTCTCGCTGTGAAAAATTTGTGAAAATGTTCCAATGTCTTCGAGAAATTTCCGCGGTGTGTTGCCCTATTTTCATCTTAATTTTTTTTTTTTCATTAAGAAAAAAACTGATCTCTGGTTTGACAGGCGGCTAATGATAGTTTGTATCGTAGTTTGAATCATTCTATATACGATGTTGTATACTCTATATGCGATGTTGTCTGCTCTATTATATCCTAATCCAATTCGGTTAGTTGCTGCACAGGATCTGAGACGTGGAAATCTTCCAAAATGTCCAATACTTGTGTGATCTGTTCACAAACAAGGTAATCATCATCGTGACTCTTAGTATATTCTAATAAGACCTTGATCTTGGCCAAATTATACTCTGGTGGGAACAAGCTCATATCGCCATTATAAAGTAAATCATGAATCAAATGCACCGCACTACGCCTCATCACAAAGGATGTTGTAGGGTTAATACTATTATCGACCTTCTTGTTCATTTCACCAGTCTCCATCATCAATATACCAAAGACACAATCCAGTATCTCTCTGATTCGAGATTTGATCCCCAATGCGTTCACTTGGAAACATACACCTAGGATAGACATGGCAGACATTCTTAATCTATTATCCAGTTTACCATGTTCACGAACTTTATTCAAACATATATCAATGATCTTGTTTGCAATCTCACCTTCAAACAATTTATTTTCTCTTTGAATATAATTCACCATCACTTCACCAACTCTTAATATGTCATCTACTTTATTCCGCTTATCGCCGTTATTATAGAAATCAATCAAAATTGGTAATGTCTCCTTTGGCTCGATCTCAGTCAACATGACTAGGCCTTTAATGGCATTCAAATATACAAATGGATCTGGATTTTTCAAATTAGTCAAATGGACTTGAATCACTCTAGCAATCGATATCACTGGGGATTTCTTCACTATTAGCTGTCTTAATTCCGTTAATCCATGAACTCTAATTGGTGCCAAATTATCACTTAAATTGATCAATGCACGATTTAATATTTCTTGGTCAATACCAGATTCATCAACAGAATTGGTAACTACACTTTCTTGAGTGACATATTTTTCTATCTTCATCTTAATATCAGTAATAGCAATCAATTGATTCGTTTGTGATCCTAATTTACTATTAATATCAAGCAATAATTCTTTGGTTTCAGTATTACTATTATTATTAGAGTGGAAAGGTTCCGATAAGATTAATTGTAAAAGTTCAATAATAATTTGTAATGCCGTTGATGGTGTCTCCACATCTTCATCATCCTCATCGTCAGAATCAGCATCTTCTACTTTATCCTCACTTTCCTCTTCCTCTTCTAATCCACCTTTAACATTTACAAAATCCAATAATTTAGCAATCATAATAAGAACATCTCTCTTGTTTTTCACTAAATCCGCCTTAAAATCTTGATTCATCTTTTGTAGTATTTTCAAATCAATAATAATCAATAAATTCTTACTCATATCTTCACTATCGATACTATTATTTGGACTTGTTGAGGTGTTTTGAATCCAACGGGATAAGATTGCAAGAAATATCTTAGTAACCTCCTCTGCATTATTGATTAAATTTAATAGATTCATGAAAAGATCAACGGCAAGATCCATATCTTTAAACAACTTAGACATGGTTTCCATCTTATCCTCTTTTGGCTTAGTTAACGAATCAATAATATTATCAGTGTTTGTATCCTTCGCAGTTTTCTTAGAAATATAAGGTAATTGAGTCTCTAAATCAATTTTATATTCCCAATCTTCATGATCAAAATTCAATAGATTCAAACTTATATCATTTAAGATTGAATAATCTTCAGTGACAATAATAAATGTTTGTAAAAGAGATAATATAACTTCATAATATGGAGAATTATTTTCCTTTTTCAAAGAATTAGCTATTAATGGATCGACCTTTTGATTTCTTAATAGGAAAAGACAATAAATCCAGATATTCAAATAAAACTGTTTATCGTCCAAACCAACGGTCAAATCAACGATTAAATCTGTCGAAATATTTTTGGAAAGTGATATAAGTACATTGAACATATCATTCAATTCTTTCATACTATGATCTTGTGTGGGGATATTAAACAAGACTTCATAAATTTTTTTGAAAAGAAAATCTCTAATAATTTTTTTATTCTTATAGAAAAATTCTGTAATAATACCATTCAAACAATTGATCAATACGGGTCTATTCACATATGTCATCCCATCATAAATTTGATCGAAAAGTTTAGTCAAATAAAGTTTATTTGGGATATTTTTGGGTTTGGATAAAATGATTTTGTTGACACGTTGTAATTTTTCATTATCAATTTGTTCATCTTCTCTGACACCAAGAATGAAATCAATCAAACTTATTAGTCCATCTGTGTTTCTTCGTATTGGTAAAGTAGTTAATTGATTTAATATGAATGCCTTCCCATCTGATAACTCAATGCATTGGGTTAATAGCGTGTATAAGGTGAAAAGTGAATATGTGTCTTGACAATCTTCGACAACGTTAAGTTTCATTGAGATGTCATTATCTTGTGGATATGCAATATGCAATTGTAAAAACCCAAGATACAAGTTGGTATAAATTGGCCCCTTTACTATGATCGATCTTAAATAATCGTTGGAATCATTGGTGGTAAGAATATCATATAAGAAATTTAAAATTTGCTTGAGAATGGTGAAATTTGGAACAAGATCTCTCGGCACTATGAATGCTTTATCATCTTTCTTGAAAGATTTCAATCTTCTTAATTCTGTTGGAATACAAAGCTTTGATGTGATATTGGCATCTATACTATGTATAATTAGGAGTGCAGACAATTGATCCATATATTTCATGTCATGTAGTGAAATTGGTAATAGATTATTATTAGTGTTGATCAGATAATCCTGTCTATCTTTGATCAATTTATGTAATTCTTGGAATATAGATATCAAATATTGACTAAAGGACTGATTATCTTTGTATCCTAGATATTCATATAAGTTACCTTGGAAAGATTTATCGATTGAAAATGTGGCGATTTTTTGTAGTAGATCATTATCGATTTTGTTGAAGAAATTATCCAATGGAGTATCCAGCAAGAACTCTGGTTTATCTGTTATGATATTTCTAATCTTGGAATTAGTTTCAGTCATCTGTCCGGGGAGTTCCATATCTTCATCTGATCTGATATATATATATATGTGTGTGGACCAAAGAAACAAAGCTTTCAAATAAAATTTCCTTTAAAGGCGAAATTTCAATTTACATAAATTTTGATTATGAGTTGAAAAGTTACAATACTTATATAATTATACAAAAGATGTAAAGACAGACATTAATCTTGTACGTTTTCGACCAATTTCAAGAATGCAGGACACCAGTTACTGATTGTGATATCCATGAGCATCCATTTTCTTAGGAAATCTGCTTGCTGAGTCTTGTTGTCGATGATTTCTAGGAATTGCGATAAAGATACTTTTGTGGAGTCGTTATTGATACTTTTCGGTAGATTGAGGTCTACTTTACGTTTATAGAACTCGTATTCCTTTGACGATAGATTTGAATGTTTATTTATTATTTGGTTGATCTTGTTGAGTATATCATCCTGGGTTAGTTGTATAACAGGGGTTGTAATATCGTTATCTTCGATTGGGATATCTGATTTTCTTTTAGACATTGGTGGTGGAGGTGTTATTGGTAATTTTGTGTTGCCGTAGGTGTCATTATTAGCAGTCTGCAATCTGTTCTTCCTGCCATTTTTCTTAGAAACGTTAAATAAGAAACTTGGACAATCGTTATAGCCATGAATATCTGTTTCTTTACAATCTTGGAAACTTCTACTTTTATGTGGAGCTGTTGAGTCTGTCATGATTGATAACTTTATTTATGTATGTATATTTTTTAATAAGAATAAGAGTAATGATATAAGGTTATGAGTATATCAAACGCATAAGATCCGGGGTGGAGCCATTAATATACTGATCAATTTAAAGCCATGGTGTTCAATTAATTTTATATATATTTTTTCACTTTGGTTTTTTTATTTTTCGAGATTGTAATTTAGCGCGGGGGGGGGGGGGAAAGACCAAGAATTCTCATGATTGCAAGAATGTGAGAATGAGGAATGTAAGTATGAAAGAAGAAGAAGACGCTACCATAATATATATATCTTGTTTAGAGAAAGATATATGTGAGTTAATAATTGGATGAAGTAGATTTGCAACTTTTTTAATATTTGTTATGGCGAGGAGACTTCAAGCCCTCTACTCATATATATATATATGTGTGTGTATAAGATTGTTCAATCAAAGAAAACTACAGTATTTACATATACGCGAAATAATAAAAGAGAAATAATACAGGCATAAACAGTTATTGTCGAGTGGAACAAAAGAGCCATTTCTGGTAAAAACAGTTTTTTAAGTTCAAGAAAGGCTGGCGTATTGTTTTGTCGAGAAAAACAGGATGTAACGCACACTGTTTCTTTTAGCCTTTTTGTCTGCACAGACAAGACAGCGATTACCAGCACAATACGAGGGCCAGTGATATCAATGAGTGATATCACTCGTTGATAGATAGTGGGACACAGTATTGTGATCCATAATGAGCCCAGGTACGGTTCCTATGCTAGCGTATATATATTTTGTTAGGGCCCCTGTCCAGGCCCCTTTCCAGTTTCCT
Organism: Monosporozyma servazzii; assembly: GCA_033807795.1. Lineage (NCBI taxonomy): Eukaryota > Fungi > Ascomycota > Saccharomycetes > Saccharomycetales > Saccharomycetaceae > Monosporozyma > Monosporozyma servazzii. The sequence goes on along the minus strand of CP138602.1, from coordinate 563,002 downwards.
CCTTGATTGTAATGTAGCCTATTAGTTTTTGTTTTTGTTATTGTTTTAATGCATGATATTCTTAACCACTCGGAAAGGTCGGTTGAAAACATCCTTCATTCAATTACCTTTCGAATGATTTGATCTAAGGATTTGATCCTATCTCCTTGGTAGAAGATCGGGGCAAAGGACTGTTATTTATTATTTCCGAAGGACCCAACACCCTGCACACAATATTACCACATTCCCAACCCATTCCTGATTGGGAGAGAAAATTTCGATTGCTGTAAAATACCGCAAATCCCTAGTGCTGTATTATATATTTAAAGTTTTGAGATGAAATCACCTGTCCAAACAATGCAGGCAACATTCCCCAAAAGAGAAAAACGGAAAAAAAATTCAACGCCCTATTGTGTGATCATAGATTCACACTACAAAGAAAAAAAGCCCTTATTTTATAGTCCACCTTTATATATATATATTTGCAGTTATTGTCGAGGGACTGCCAGCCAAACAGTCGTGGATCTTATTTCCGCATCTGGAACGATCAGACTGCGACCATTACGTCCGCGAGATTAAGAGGGCCCTCGCTCGCTCTCCGTTCCAGGTGATACCTCTTGAGCAGCCACCGTGCATCCGGGTAACACGCTGGCGCTTGCCTCTCTTTGCGGTCCATTGTTCTCGCTCTGCGTTTGCTGCTGCCTTCGCATTCCGTCGACGAATGAAACGCGCTCGCTCAGGCAGCGAACAATGGCCCGCCGGGTATCTTTCCCGATCGGAACATGTTGTGTTGCATTTTTAAGTTGCCCGCCCGCGGCCATTGTGTCCATTCATGCATAACTAATCTTGCGTCCGCTCCAGAGAAAAACACGCAGCGCCCTGAACATTCCCGTAGAGAAATGCTGGATTCCGTCCAAATTCCATACTAAATCCAGTCCTTGGTCCCTATTATTCTCGTCGTGGGCCCTTTGTCTTATTGCTAATAAAGTTTTGCAGCTTGAACAGATGTGGTTGTCTCTTCACAATGATATTCTTTCCTCAACCTCGCCCATCTCTTACCAGTTTGAGTATTGTCCATGTCTGTGCACTACAAAAGTTGCTTTACTAATATTCATCTCGCTCTCTGCGTTTCTTTCTTCTCGCTCACTCTACTTCATATCACTTTCCCTTCCCTTGTTCTCTGTTGTTTTGACACGTTATTACATCTTCAAAGTTTAATCGTCCTTGTTTTTATCTTTGTTATTTTTCATTTTTTTGTGTTTGCTCAAAAACATTCTTTGGATATGCATTATCTTATATATATATATATATATAATATGTCTGGATTCGCTATACCGTTCTTTTTCTCTCTAATTCTTCTTCATTCTTAGCTGATTGCATTACTCCACATACATCTCTTTCTCTTTTTGCTTTATCAAGACACAACATCCTTTTTGAAGCTTTAACACATACACCAACCATTTACTGAAAAAAAAGAATAAAAGAAAAGATAACATATCTACTCTTCCTTCTAAACTCTTTCAACCAACAAACTCTTTATTTTCATTTTTTTATTTATTTTTTTTGCATAAGTTAACCATGCCATATTAGCATCACACCCATTATTATTATTAATCAAATTAAATCACATTTTTTTATATATCTTTTTTTTCCTTCATTTCAGCACATCCCTCTTTTAAATTCATTTTCCTCTGTTCTTTTCCTCTCTAATTTCCATTTTCCATTATTATTAATTTTTGATTTTTTGTTTTTCCGTTTTTTTCCCTCATATATATACAATAACATTTCCCATCTATATAATAACATTTCCAGTCATCGTTTTTAACCGTAATACAAAGAAACATTTAACATCATATCACAAATGACTGAAACAGATAACCCATCATCTATTGATTATTCAAAACAATTAAAGAAAAAGACTAACAACAATATTAATAATAATATCAATAATACAAAGGAAAAAATATTCAAATGCACAGGGTACGACCACTGTCACATGACGTTCAATAGAGCAGAACATCTAGCCAGGCATATTAGAAAACATACAGGTGAAAAACCCTTCCAATGCTATATCTGTTTGAAATATTTTAGTAGAATCGATAATTTAAAACAACATAGAGAAACCGTTCATTCTAAATTGAAAAATTTACCAACGTTCTTCAATTCACATACCAAAATGGTAAACGATCAATTGAATGCCATCAAAAATAACCCCACCACCACTGCTACTAACCATACCAACAACAACTTCTTGGTTCAAGCACAGAATGGGAATATTTACAACTACATGCCGCTCGATAACCATACCATCATACCAAATGGACTCGTTTCAAAACAATTCAACAACCAATACCCGCCGGTGGCCTTCAATGAATACCCATTCATACCAACTAATAATACATACATGCCAGATAATCAAACTGACAATAATAAAGTCCCCGAATTGAAATTCAATCAACCAATCTCTTCAGTGACTAGACAAAATGGTAATATCAACAATTTACCATCGACAAGTCCAATAACTCAAAATAGTATCACTCAAAATAACCAGTGGGGACCAATCTATGGCCAGACCTATGGCCCATACGTCTCTTTACATAACAACCAAGCCACATCTAATCATAACATGCTACCATCAATGAACTATAATATGAATGTCCCAACGTACATGCCATTTAATAACAAACCATTACAACATACCGATCCCCCGTGTTTCATGAAATCATCACCATATGATACTAATACACAACATCAACAGATGTCTCCACCAGTTTCAGCATCGGCATTCCAATTCGACCAAGAAAGAACCATGCCACTACCCAAAAATTATCAACAAGTTAATTCAAAGATAAGGCTACCACAACAAGATCAAAGCACGACCAACGGGCCACGAGATTTATCATCGTTTTCTCAATACGGTCCAAATCCATTAAGACAGCCACAATACCAATTCCAACCTCCACAGGGTCAAGCCGATCGTAATCAATTCTTCCCGGATTCATCAAGTATGAGTAAAAGTAACTCTGGATCAAATAGTGTTTTCAGTAATCCTATAAATACTTTCAATACGGGCAATAGTAGTAACAATGGTGATTATAACTATACCAGTGGTTCTATGCGTCGTCCACAGAAATTATCAAACAGGAGTAGCACTCCATCATTATATTCAGGTACCACAACATCGACTAATGGCTTCTCATCATCTACATCATCTTCATCCACCCCCTCCACAGTGGGGAAAGATTTCAACAATTTTAATAAATCACACAAGAGGAAAACACCATACTCATCATCGTCTTCTTCAAACGGTAGTGGTAGTAGTAGTGGGAATGATAGTACCAACAGTAACAGTGGTAGTAGCAGTAGCAGTAGCAGTAGCAGCAACAGTGAAGATTCATCATCTGATATTGGGGAGTCTCCCAGTAGCAGCAGCGTAGGTGGATCGCGGCAACGGTCCAAGGATAAATCGAGTGGAAAGTCTAATAAGACCACAAATAATAAATCCAAGAACAAGAAACATTCCAAGAAGGGCAAAAAGAAGTCCAAGAAGAAGCGTAGCAAGAAAAATGGAACTTCCGTAACCGTCGAAGAAGGCTCATCTAAAGTCTCCATGAATTCTAATGAGGTCACTTTGAACCAGGATGATAATGGTACCAACGACAGATTGAGACTAGGCTATATCATCTCGTAATTCAGCCCTAGTTACAATTACCGAGGAACCCTAGCCCGGGCACCACAAACCCTAAAAGAAAAGGAAGAGGAAACCCACAAGCCCTAATCAATACGGAGTTTCCTGTTTGGGACGCACTCTCGGCTCGGAACCCCGCCCCTCCCGCCATTGTCTTGCGCCGACGGGCTTTCCGGGCCGGCCCATACCTCTGTTGAAACTGTTTTGGTTTCTTTTTTTGCCAGCTCGAATATTTCGCAGCCGAACCAAATATCATAATCTTTGAAGAAATAAACCATAACACATCGTTTATCTCTCAACAACTATTACTTTTACGTTCCATTTGGATAGTAACCATTTTATATATTTGTGTGTATTAGAACTATTACAAACTCATTAACATTTTAGAACTATTACTTTCTTGTATTCATCCCGCAATACAAAGAACCATAAATATTTTAACCTTTATTTCTGAGTTTACCCCTTGTTCCAAGCCAGTTTCTCACGAACATTTTCACATTCAATTCAACTAGATTTTCTTTAAGCGATGTCCCAGTATATGAACAGACCTAACACAAACAACTTAAGTTCGTATATCCCAGAACCTAGTAACAACAACCAGTTGCTAACAGGATACCCACTTTTAGCCAAACAACAACAACAACAACAACAACCAGCTCAAATATCTATCATGAATAATAACGCTACACCACTGTATCATCAAGACAACAACACACCTCTACTCATGAGCAATATGAACATGCCTATTATAGACGAGAGTGGTGCCATGAAGAGATTTAACGTTAACGCCACAAGAAGTAATTCAAGTTCAAGTTCAACGTCTTCCAGCGTCATGAGCTCTTTATCTATGTATAGAAACAAATTCAATAACGAGTTTAACGACTCTGACTCTGAGTTATTGGATTTAAAACATAGAAATGATCTTTCAAAACTATTCGAAGACGATATCTTTTACTGTCCACGTTCTTTATTATCACAACATGATATTCAAAGATCAGAAAGATTACTTTCTGAAGAACGTTTAAATTACAACAATCCATATTCTAATAACATCAATAGCAATAATAACCCAATTATAGAATCACCACTTTTAAATATGGTGAATATGCATTCAACTAAATTTAACCCTTATACTTCAAAAAGTTTTAACCCATCATCTTTTTGAATTATGAAACTAGAGATACAAATAACTATAAAAATAGATTTCTTTTTTCTTATGAAAGTATAAAAGGTATATAAATACTAAATTTAGTTGACCCCCCCTCTCCCCCCTCATCATTCATCATCAAAGATTTATACAGTTTTCTCATTACTTTTCATTTTTTTTTCTCATTCATTTGTCATTATACTACAATCCACGTCACATAACCTATTTTTATTTTTACTAAATAGAATTTATATACTTTATATTCCGTTTATCATGCCCAATTTTCATTTCAGTTTTTTATAAGGTTTTATTACCATACTCATATTTAAAATTACAAAATGTAACTCATTCCATATCCACTTTCTCTTTCTACCATCCTTCATATTTTTATAAAATTATATATATATATTTTAAATGCGATCCCTTTTAACAAATTTGTATTATCTTGAATATTTAAAATGATATATAGAAAAAATATAAGGATAAATTGTATATCTATAAAATTTATGCAAAAATGACAAAAATCACATATACCGTTATAAGAGGCATACGATTACTTCTCATCACTAGTAAAATGAACTGTGGTAGCTGGCGTATAAGCACCCTCATTAGAATGTCTCATTTCATTGAAATCACTCCCAAATTTATCATCTTGACTATTTGTATTTGTAGCATTCTTGTCTTGATTTTGATTTATGAAAGTGGTAAATAAATCTGGACTATCAGTTTCGTCCTCTCCATCGTGATACGAATTAGTTCTATATTCAAAAATCATGCTTGGTGATGAAGGTAAGATTCTATTTTGTTTTTTCTCTTCATCATCAATTTCATCTATACCTTGGAAATTATTATGGTTCTTCAACTTTTGTAAATCTATCTTTGAAGAATTTTGATTTGATAGTGTGTTTGCTGGGGATGTGTTATAACTTAATAACACAGTGGCTTCACTACCAGCTATGTCTTCCAATGGCTCAATTTTCTTTATATTATTATTACTACTATTATTATGTTGCGAAAGACTCGATTGAGATGGTGCTAGAATGGGCAGTCTTTTTAATTGCTCTTTTAATGTAGGAACATATTTTTTGACCCCATTGCCACCTTTATTGGAATGGTGTTTGATATCAATAGACCCTTCTTCTAATTCCATTAACGGCATGGATAATGTATCCAGCGGACTTGTCTTATCTGGATCTTCAACAATTGCATCCTTTGGTGTCTCTTTGTTATTAATATTATTGCTTGAATTTTTAGTAGCTTGCGGATCTATTATTATATCATTAAACTTAATATTCCCATTTTCAAATAAAAATGTTGGTGTAGTATGATTATTATAATTACCATTATTCATTTTTGTATCACCTTTAGTCATATCATCAAACCAATTCATAGCATTATCATTAAAATCCAACATGTTTAAATCCAATTGGTCTGTATGTATTGGGTCAATTGGCTTTGTGTCCATCCTTTCTGCTAAAGGTGCTATATCATCATTTAATGGTGGTATATTTTCTTTATTTGAATCTAGTTGGTTAATCAAATCATTTAATGGTGTTGTCATCGTCGTTGTGGCAATAGGTGTGGTACCCGTGTTAGTGGATTGACGTCTTCTTTTGGTGGCCGTTGGTTTAATGTTAGTCGTATTCTTGGTTCTTGGTTTCCTCACAGACTTAGTTCTTTTATCCTTAGTAGTTCTTGTGTTGGCAATTGCAATTGCAGTGGTGTTGGTGGCCGGTGTGGCTGTATTGGTATTTGGTGTGGCGGCGATTGTTGTAGGAGTGGTGTTCATGGAAGTAGGATTCCCATTCAATGGACTGGAACTATTACCCAATGGCTTATTATTCATGAAATCAAATCTTTTACTAATAGAATCATCTACGGTATGTTTTTGAATAGTGTTATCCCGTTGTAAAGTATTGATTTCATATGTGAACACTTGAGTCCTTGAATTCGATGAGGGGGAAGACCCTTCATTCAATTTATCAGCCATAAAGATCTTATGTGCAATGGATCCTTTCCCTTTACGGCAATTTATACTTGAATTTGATGGATCCATATTCCATACGGGCAACGATTGTGTACGTTTAGCTCTTGGAGCGGGCATCGGATTGGTTAGTCTTTTTGGTTTTATTATCTTATTATTTGTTATTTTTGTTGGTAAGGATGGAATAGCATATTGAGCTGAGCTGTTACCTGCAGTAGGCATGAAATTAGTAGAAATTGAGGCAGAGGTTGTGGATGGTGGAGATATATTCATGTCCATCATCATTGTATTGGATATCTGAGGAACAGTTGGTTTAGTCTGAGATGGTTGTTTAGCTTGAATGATCTTGGAGAACTTCAACTTAACTTCTAATGTGTCAGTGGATATATTTCTCTTTGAATTCTTCTTATGCGAATTACTAAAAGATCTACGTAATAGAGCCGAAAAATTAGAACAAACTCTACCCGTTACAACCATATCATCTTCATCATCTTCATCATCATCATCTTCTTCTTCTTCACGATCTGAATTTTCAAATTCAGTCTCTGGAGTTTGACCATCCATGGGTATATTTTTTTGCTTTCTTTGACTTTCAGTAACGGACAATTTGGATCGTATCTTGGATAACAAACCTAAACTAACCAATGGCTCATTCATTTCACATATATCTTTATAGTAAACATTGTAATCAACTTTTATATTATTATTTTCCAATACTTCTGGAGAATTGATATAAATTTCGTTAAGAATTGTGGATAAACTTATCGCCCCAACTTTTAATGTGACACCACAATCATTGTTATTTATTCCGCTGAACTTGTTGCTCTCATCATTACTACTACAGTTATTATTATTATTACTATTATTATTAATACCATTGTTGCTGTTGTTGTTACCGTTATTACTCTCCTGATTATTAATATTCAGTGGATTTGGATTTGGAATATTAGCAACTCTTACTTTTTGAGGTTTCTTCGATCTGGCCAAATAGCTTGTATTAGTTGACGTTGAAGTACCGTCTACGATAGTATATAAAATCTTTAACGTCATATCAGTTAAGCCACTCATCTTGACCGTGCTTGCTTGCTTGTTCTTTGCTGTTCAGATCAATTGAAGCAACAAATTATCAATATAACTCAAATAAATAAACCAATTGCCAATTCTCAATTGATAAAGGAATAAATATATATATATAAATATATTTGTTTCGTGACGCGTTTTGCAGAATTTCATTTAAAGATTTTTTAAACAGAAAACAACATACGAAAATATGGGTTTTACGCGCTTTTGGTAAACATATCTGGATATTACCATATAGTATTACTGAGATCAAAATATAACATAAATCGAGGATGATACGTGCTCAAGGGGTATTATTATAGCATGGTCATTTGGTTAATACACACTGACAAGTTTCTGTGATAAAAATGCTTTAAACAGTATCCAAGTTTTTACTGTTTCGTTCAGCTGCAGAGCAAGAAAGGGGAAAGCAAGAGAACACTGAACTTGGTTATCAGAACTTCGAGAAGCACAGCTCCTCCGTATACACTGCATATAATGCTAAAGGCCCAATGTCAAGGAAGCCGGATGTGAACACTGAAAAGGCAGAAGGAATATCGGTAATGTGCATTATTCTTTTATGAAAGCTCTCTTGTAACGAATGCTAATATAACCAAAGTTCATAAAGAGTAATACATATTTATATAGATATATTAGTTGAATATCACCACTGCGAGGATCGTCTCCTAATCACAGAGTACCATTCAAAACTCAATTCTGCTTCTTTGGCATTTCATTACATCGATGTTCTACACTATAGATGCTTCTGGTACATACGAGACTCAACACTATAAAATATCTCTTTGAATAGTGAAGTTTTAGTACATTTCATTACCACTTCAATGACTGTCACTTACCCGAAGGTCTGTACCAGCTCTGCCTCAAAAATCCCCCAATTCTTCCTGCTTTTTCAAGCATATGGAATGGCTCGCAACCACTATTCTACCTCGCTTCTAGCACCAGTCCAGGCAACATCTTTGGGCACTGCTTGTGACACCCATCTCTTTCAAGCATCAACATCAAATAAGATTCTATTGTTATTTTTGCGGACTCTGAATTGTTTTTTTTTTTTTTGAAGAAATGTTTTTCCTTTCTTTTTTTTATAGGTGAAAAATTTAATGAAAATTTTCAGTCTCAATCTCATTGCACCTAATATAATTAACATACACTTATCTTATTCGAATAATCTCTGGTTGTATTTTGCTTTTCATTCCCAACTTTCAGATTCATCGTGAGAACTTTATAAGAAACTATCAAGAGATATAATATATTCAAGATGCCTCCAAAGAAGTTTCAAAATCTGAATACGTTCTTAAATGATCAACCTCAAGATCCAAGTTTAGTTCCATCTCCATTCGGTGGCTATTTTAAAGCTCAAAATGCTAATAACTATCAACAACAAAGACAAGTGAAGAAAAACTTTAACCAAGGTAGCAATTATAACCAAGGTAGCAATTATAACCAAGGTAGTAACTATCAACAAGGTAACAATTACCAAAGTAATACCTATCAAAAGGGTAGTTACCAAAACGCTGCTGTTACTCCAAGCACTAGTGCTACTCCAACTCCACATGCTTCTACTGCTTCTTTAACTTCTTTAAATGATAAATTAGTCAATTTGAAACTAACTCCAATTTCCAATCATTTAGTTAAAATTCCAGAGTCTAATGATATTACTGAACTAAAGGGCCATATTAAAGAGATCGTTGCCAAATTCGATGACGAAACTACTGCTAAACAAATTGAAGAATGGGACATCTTAGACGTTTTAAACAAATTCAGCAAATCTAAGAACCCAGCTCTAATCAAAGAAGGTGCCATGCTTCTAATCTCCAATTTAGCTCAACATTTCACCAATATGAACCCACAAGAAGCTCACCTTTTACCATTATTTGATTTTGCTCTTGATGCTATGGCCGAAAAGGACAACACCATTAAGAGAGCTGCTCAACACGCCATCGATGCTCTTCTTGTCGCTTACCCAGTTGAATGTTTAACTTCTTCTGTCTTACCAATCGTCTTAAAATACTTATCCTCTGGTGCTAAATGGCAATCCAAGCTAGCTGCTTTAAGCATTGTTGATAGAATTAGAGAAGATTCTCCAAACGATTTATTAGAATTAACCTTCAAAGAAGCTGTTCCAATCTTGACTGATGTCGCCACTGATTTCAAACCAGAATTAGCCAAACAAGGTTTCAAGACTCTTTTAGATTTCATCTCCATCTTAGATAACTTAGATTTATCTTCTCGTTATGAATTAATTGCCACCACTTTACAAGATCCAACTAAAGTCCCAGAATCTGTTAAATCTTTATCAGGTGTCACTTTTGTTGCAGAAGTCACCGAACCTGCTTTAGCTTTATTAGTTCCAATCTTAAACAGATCTCTAAACCTATCTTCTTCTTCTCAAGAACAATTAAGACAAACTGTTATTGTTGTCGAAAATTTAACTAGATTAGTCAACAACCGTATTGAAATTGAAAATTTTATTCCTGAATTATTACCAGGTATCAAGAAGGTGGTAGACACTGCTTCTTTACCTGAAGTTCGTGAATTAGCTGGTAAAGCTTTGAAAGTTCTAGAAGGTGATGAAGAAACTGTCTCTAAGGTTGGTGAGAATGATTTCCCAGGTAGATTAACCTTTTCTGAAGGTACGAAATTCTTAACCGAAAACTTAGCTAAGGTTTCCACTGAAGCTGATTTCCCATTAAAACCATTCTTGAAGACCAACGATGCTGTTATCATTGAATATTTGGGTAGATGGTTAACTATGGAAGCAAACGTTAACGATTGGAAAAATATTACAGCCTTTTTATTAAATATTCTTGGTGATGCCAACAAAGACATTATTGAAAACAATTTTATTGTTGGATTAAGAGCTCTTTTCCACCAAGAAAAGGTCAAATATGATGAAGATGAAGGTATTGAAATTGTCAACACTGATTTCTCTTTAGCTTATGGTTCAAGAATGTTATTAAATAAAACTACTTTACGTTTATTAAAGGGTCATCGTTATGGTTTATGTGGTAGAAATGGTGCTGGTAAATCTACTTTAATGAGGGCTATCAATAATGGTCAATTAGATGGTTTCCCAGACAAGGACACTTTAAGAACTTGTTTTGTTGAACATAAATTACAAGGTGAAGAAGGTGATTTAGATTTAGTCTCTTTCATTGCTCTTGATGAAGAATTACAAAATACTTCTCGTGATGAAATTGCTAATGCTTTACTATCTGTTGGATTTGATGAAGAAAGAAGTGCTCAAACTGTGGGTTCTTTATCTGGTGGTTGGAAGATGAAATTAGAATTAGCTAGAGCTATGCTACAAAAGGCTGATATCTTATTATTAGATGAACCTACCAATCATTTGGATGTTGCTAATGTTAAGTGGCTACAAGACTATTTATTAGAACATACCAATATCACCTCTCTAATCGTTTCACATGACTCTGGTTTCTTAGATACTGTTTGTACTGATATTATTCATTACGAAAACAAGAAACTAGCTTACTATAAGGGTAACTTAGCTGCTTTCGTTGAAGTCAAACCAGAAGCTAAGGCCTATTACACTTTAACTGATACTAACGCTCAAATGCATTTCCCACCACCAGGTATCTTAACTGGTGTTAAGTCTAGATCTAGAGCTGTTGCCAAGATTACCGATGTTACTTTCAGTTACCCAGGTGCTGCTAAACCATCTTTATCCAATGTTTCTTGTGCTTTATCTCTATCATCTCGTGTTGCCGTCTTAGGTCCAAACGGGGCTGGTAAATCTACTTTAATTAAGTTATTGACCGGTGAATTAGTTCCACAATCAGGTAAAGTTGAAAAGCATCCAAATTTACGTATTGGTTACATCGCTCAACATGCTTTACAACATGTTAATGAACATAAGGAAAAAACTGCTAACCAATATTTACAATGGAGATATCAATTCGGTGATGATCGTGAAGTCTTATTAAAGGAATCAAGAAAGATTTCCGAAGAAGAAAAAGATATGATGTCCAAGGAAATTGACGTTGATGATGGTAGAGGTAAGAGAATCATTGAAGCCATTGTTGGTAGACAAAAATTAAAGAAATCTTTCCAATACGAAGTTAAATGGCAATATTGGAAACCAAAATATAATTCTTGGGTTCCAAGAGATGTCTTGATTGGCCACGGTTTTGAAAAATTAGTTCAAAAATTCGATGATCATGAAGCCTCCAGAGAAGGTTTAGGTTACCGTCAATTAATTCCATCTGTTATCTCCAAACATTTCGAAGATGTTGGTTTAGATGCTGAAATTGCTGATCACACTCCATTAGGCTCTTTATCTGGTGGTCAATTAGTCAAGGTTGTTATTGCCGGTGCCATGTGGAATAACCCTCATTTATTAGTTCTTGATGAACCTACCAATTATTTGGATAGAGATTCTTTAGGTGCTTTAGCTATGGCTATTCGTGAATGGACTGGTGGTGTGGTTATGATTTCACATAACAACGAATTCGTTGGTGCTTTATGTCCAGAACAATGGATTGTTGAAAATGGTGCTATGGTTCAAAAGGGTATGGCTGAAATTGATCAATCCAGATTCGAAGATGGTGGTCACACTGAGGGTCAACCTGCTAAGATGGTTTCTCTTTCTGTTGACAACGATGACTCTCCAGCTAACATCAAGATCAGACAAAGAAAGAAGAAGATGACCAGAAATGAAAAGAAGGCTCAAGCTGAACGTCGTCGTTTACGTTACATTGACTGGTTATCTTCTCCAAAGGGTACTCCAAAGCCAGTTGATACCGACGACGAAGATGAAGATTAGATTTAATCACACTGCACCACAATTATAAATCAGCGAGCTGATGATTGCACCGTGTGGAAATCAAATTAATTCACTTGTAAAATATATTGATAGATTTTTCTACTGTTTTGTTTTTTTATTCCCTCTTCCCCCCATATATATATATCAAACTTCATAAAATTTCAAAATTATTATATGTATAAAACATTTTATTTCTTTTAAAGTCTGGTAGTTTAGAATATATTACTTTTATATAGTTAGTAAATAGATAATTTTATTGAATTATAAACAAGAAATGCTCCATAAACAAGTCTTGACGGCATATGCTAATATGCAGGTAATTTATGCCACTTTATCCTTTCCATATATAGCTCTGTCATTGGAATAACTATCTTCCAACTCGACAGGAATTTCCTCACCTTCTAATTTAGATACAGCACGATCCACAATACTTCGTAAGAAATCTTCATTTTTCTTTTCACCTAGAATACTTATTGTATTGAAACCCATACCATAATGTGGGTATGAACCGATCTTAATTTCATCAGATATCCTTTCTGATTCCTCCTGGAATAATTTCAAAGAATGAGATATTTGTGATTCTGATAATTTAGTTTTGACAAAATATCTAACGTATTCAGTATGGTCTGTTTTTAACTTGAACAATTCTTTCAAAGTAGGTGTAAACGAGGTCAGCATTTTTTCAAACAATTGTGGGATTCCAGGGAAAATAAATACTTGAGAATTAATTGAACAAATTGGAACCCATAAATCATCAGAAAGGTAGTAATTTTTTACATTTTCACCAGTAGGCAAAGTGGCCATTTTATAATAGTCTGATAAGGCTTGCTTATCCAATCTTGCCTCTGGATTTTGCTTCTTTTGCATTCTCTTTTTCAATTCTTCATTGATTTGACATGGTAAGCCGAATGCTTTTGAAATAGCTTCATATGTAATATCGTCATGGGTACTCCCTATCCCTCCTGTAGTAATAATGAACTGATTATTCTTAGATAACCTGCTTAACGTTTCCACAATTTGATCTTCTTCATCACCAATGGTGACAATCTCTCTCAATTTGATCCCTAAATCAAAACAATATTTGGCAAAGAAACGAGAATTGGTATCAATAATCTTCCCGTTCAACACTTCATCACCAATAATAACACAGGCAGCGTTAATTTTGGGCATTTTCAAAGCTTTTAAAATATGAGACATATGTAGTGTTTTGTATTGTACAAACAAAGTCGAACTTCTTTATCCCACTGCAACAAGTCTTTCTTAAGACTAACAGAATGACAATGATCTTCTCCATTCTAGATTTTACTAGAAGTCTTTATAAGACACATCCTCACGTGCTTGAAAAACTCTGAAAATTTTTCTAAAAATTGATGAGATTTAAAATCCATTTAAAGCTTTTACGTCGAACTTTTAAACATCATTTTCTGTGCTTGCTAGTTTAAAATAATACTTGAGCTGCGATACATACTAGATCTATATATAGAATACTGTTAAAAAATGTCAGCTAAAACTTTTGATGCTAATGAAGCCGATAACTTAGAAGATATTGAAAGATCCTTCGCTGTCATTGCCGTTGAACAAGCTGAAACTTACTGGAGTTTGTTAACCAAGATGAAGGGTTCCAAACTACGTTTGACCAAATATGATGATGATATTTACAACACTTTCATTGAACACTTCCCAGAATATAAAGATATTGAAAGAGTAAGGAAGTTTGACGAAGAAGAATTAAAATCTAAGATCGCTAAGGAAAGATGGAGAAAATACATTGCTCTTTTTGAAACCATCGAAGATTATAACTTTGGTACTTTATTGAGAACTGACTCCACAGAAGAATATGGCCAACACGGTACCATTTTTGCTGTCAGAATTCAATTTTACGCTTTTGAAATTGCTAGAAATAGACATGGTTTAAACGACTGGATTTGTGGCAAATAGATGGGTCAGAGATACCCAAAAGCATTTATGATACTATCTATATATAAACTCATTTCATAACAATATAAAATAACTGTATAATGTTTTTTTCTTTAATGAACTTTGTTTTACCTTTCCATTTCAATAGATGTAGATAAACATAGAAGGTATAATAAATAAACTAATAAATAAATTAATAAATAGATTAATAAATTAATGGAATAAATAGGTAACGGAAAATTAATAATTTGACATCTTAAACAAGACAAGCGTTCAACTAGTTCTATATAATTGTTATTTATAAATTTTTTTTTTAAAAATTTAATGGAAATGGGTATGATTTGGAGAATGATCATGAGAATGTTGAGGCAGTTGTTGTTCTTTTTCTTGTTCAGGATTTGCTGCATCATCATATAAGGTAGATGAGTCAAGACTCTGTGATGATGTTTCGGTAATATACTCAATCTCTAATTTCTTGAAGTTAGTAACATTAGCAGTTAAAATGTTACGCAAATGTCTAGTTAGAGCATTTAATTCAGTGATACCAAGAATATTTTCTGGAATAGACTCGGATGATTCAGTGACCAATATCTTAGCATGTGCCAATACATCTGGACCAGCAGATAAAACAACCAAATCGTCTAATCTACATGGAGTTGTATCATTGGCCAGCATTGGTAATTCATCAAAAACGTTTTTGATTAAATCTTCCACCATTATGTAACGTGGATCATCCTTGGGTATAGACTTGTCTAACAATTCTTTGATAGAAACAGATAAACCTTCATAACCAGCCTTGACAACCATACCAGAAACTAGTAACCCACCGACCATATCCAAAGATTGAATGTTACAAAGGTAACCTGATGTGATTGTCACCAAGGCGACTAAAGAGGTTAATGAATCGGCACGATGATGCCATGCATTAGCCATCAATACATTAGAATGAGTTTTCACTGCAACTTTTTTAGTGGCTCTAAAGATCCATTCTTTAGCTACAATGGAAGCAGCAGCAATCCAGGCAGCATTGATGTCAGTTACATCATCAATAGCACCGTGAGAGTGTCCATGCCCCATACTGTTCATCATTTCTAAAGCGGTATGTGGTATTATGGGGCCGACAATCCCACATAAAGAGGACCAACCAATAGAAATACCTGCAGCCATTAATATAGTAGATACAGTAAGAGAACCTAATGTTTCAATCTTACCGTAACCATTAGGGTAATTTGGAGCCGGCTTATTAGCAGCTAATCTGACAGAGAATAATGTTAAGAAATCACAGATCATATCACTTAAAGCATGAATAGAATCAGCAAATAAAGCTTGCGAATGGAAAACAATTCCTCCAAAAAATTTACTTATGGCAATTCCAACATTAATTCCCAAACCAACCCATGTTATTCTAACAGCAGCATTCTTCCTTATTTCTTCTTTGTTCATAACCAACAATGGATTATTCATCGAATGTGTATGAGAATGGCCATGTTCATGTGCATGCGAATGCTCTTGCAAATGCGTATGGTCATGATGAGGGATTGCAGTTGTTTCATGACTGTGTGTATGTGACATTAACCCATTGATCAAGGATTTGAAATATGGGGTATCGTCATTAGTTTGTTCCGATGTGGAAGTTTCTTTGCTTTCTAAAATCAGTTCATTGTTACTGTTAGGTTTAATCTTCCTGTATTTCAAGTTGTTGATATGTTCTTTTAATGTTGAATATTGATTTGTTTCGCATCCGGATATATTCTTATCTGAATTGTTTACATGTTGTATTATGACATTAGCATGGAAATGGACTTTAGGGTATACTTGTTTAATATGTTTGAATGAATAACGTACTCTGTAAGAGTTTGGCCTTATTGTCAACAGTTTAATCATATTATTTTTCTTTTATTTTTTGATGACCTGACTTAATTGAAATCTATGTGATATATTTTTAAAGTAGCAAAGACAGTTGGGGCTCTATTGGAAAATCTATAGTTATATTTATATATCAGTGCAATTATAAATACCAAATGAGTAATTGATGCGTTTTATTTTTTTTTCAAACAATGGTATTGATTGTTCAATTTTATGCTTTAATTTCTTAGTAAGATGCCTCACAAGTGAACTATTAATTTGGTATGGAATGTGAGATAAATGAGATTCTATACTTCTAACAAAACCTTGTTCTACTTCCTAAAACCAACAATAACACTGGATGAACTCCTGATATTAAAACAGTGACTGTTCCTCTCGAAAAGAAACAAATCGATCCAATCAATAGTTACCAGCAATGAAATATTTCAACCAAATCAGGCTCGTTTGAAAGAAATCTTGACTGCAAAAATATGAAAAAAAAAAACCAAAAAAAATGGAGTTGCTCGAAGAAAAAGAAAAAAAACACAGTGTTGTCATGGCAACATCACGAGCTGTCATAAATTTGAAACACAATAATATTAAATTTGAAACTCAAACAGTCATGATGGATAACTTCTTTTCTTTGAAGGACTCGAATTTCTGTTTGTCTATAGTATGACAGTATCTTTTCAATGGTCCCACCAAGTCGATAAATTCGACTTTTGATATCTCTGCCTTTCTCAAATAGTATTTCACTAGTGAGATTGGCACATCTTTGTCTATCTCACCATCCTTAAACAACGCTTGAAACATAGAATTTCTGAAAACCAAAGCAATCTTAAACAATTCAAAATATTGCTGCAAAAACCTCTTATCTGGGATAACGTCTAAATACAATGTGGTGATAACACTTCTTTTCAAATCACCAAAATTGACTGTATCAGGCTTGTGGATCACTGTATTACCATTGATATCACATATTGTACATACAAAAATACTGTTATCGGTGTTGCTGTTGAGTGTCCAACCTTTGCCACCAACACATTCAACATGGTACCATTCCTTGCAAATATCACATTCAATCATGGTTTTACCTTCACCAGCTCTACAGAAACAGTATCTGACATCTTCACTAGGTTGTTCAATACCAGGTGAAATATATTTGTCATTGAGCAGATCAAGAGTCTTCTTAGCTGATTTGAATATAGCTGTAATGGACTGATTATAGGTTATTCTTCTCATATCACTATGCCATGCTTTGTAGTCTGCAACTCTATCAACCAAAGTGGCCTTACCTTTAGCATCCTTTATGCTTATCCTCTTATCTTGCACGGAACCATTAAATTTAGATATATAATTAAATGATTCCGTTGAATTACTTCTAATATAATCATCCATTATTTCCACATAACTCTTATTGCCTGACATCAGTGTGATTAAAGGATTTTGTTCAGCATTAGTAGCACTAATACAATCACTAATCATTAATAATGTTTTCTTTAGGTTTGTTGGAATCGGTAATCTTTCTTTATCAATCTGATCAACAATATAATTTATATTCTTAATGGAAACAGATTCTCCCCTTTTACTACTTATGATAATTGATTCCATTTCTTTGAAAATCTGTTGGCACAATAATAATCTTTCTCGAACCTTTATCAACTTAGGCATATCGTCCTTTTGACAATAAATAAGACCATAGTTCATAAAGTCATATAAGAATGTCAATGATTTTGCAATCAATGCTTCAGAAACATCGAATGACACAAATAATTCATAATAAATATCAGACCATTTAAATCTACAAATCGAGTGAATCAATAATTGACAATGTTTATGATCTAATGGAATCTCAAAACTTTCTAAATATGCTTTTTCCATTAATTTTAATTTATTTGATGCTACTGCATTTGCTACTACACCCTTGAACTCTTGATATGTCCTATACAACTGCAAAGAATACTCCAGTTCAGGAAATGTAACAGATGATTTTGACATATCCTTTACTAAATCATTTAATTTAGCTATCACTTTAGAAGACTGTGGCTCATTTAAAGTAGCCAATGGATTCTTTTCAAATGCCTCCAAATTAGGTTTGACTGCATTTATAGTAACAGACAGTTCGATCCATAATTCTTTCCACCTGTTTAATAAGGAATATGATTGTTCGATGAGATCTCTAATGACATAATAATAGTCATCGTACACTTTAGTTTCTCTTAATAAGTCTTCCAAAATATTTAATGGAACTCTTTCATTATCGTATCTTTCAACTAATGTCATAGCAACCTTTTCTTCCAATGTCATATCCAATAATGGGTCACCAATATCCAAGGAATTCATCGAATTTTTCCTTTGACTCAGCAATGACGGGAAAAAACTATTATAGTAATACAAGTGTACTGTCACATGGATTTGTTTTAAGGAAACACCAAATAAAGAACTGGTATTATTTTCAGAAAATTTTACATAATGCAAAAATTCACTCAATGACAGTACCATTGATGTATTCTCATATTTAACCACAACTTTAGAAAATCCGGTATTCTTTAATGAATAATCTGATATAAAGTCAAATTTATTGCTTATTGATTCCAAATAAGGGAAGCATTTAAAAACCTGGGATCTTTCAAGCATTTCTTTATCAACTAAAGGGACTAGCATCCGTCTTGCCCTTTCAATTAAGTAATTATCTTTAGAATACTGAACAATATTGATTAAAAATGAATAATAGTCTATCCCAGGTAGAAAATTTTGAGATGCCAGCCAATTGGATCCGAATTCCAAATATTCAAAGGAAAAACTTTTTGGTATAAAATATGCAGATTCTGAGAAATGGAAATCTGTTCCCACGGTTGATGTGAAACATTTGGGATATTGGAACACATAAGATCCAGCATCTTGACAAATTCTGTAAACACGGATACCCTGTTCTCTTAGTATTTCTGGGTTAATTTGTAGATTTGATAAAAGTAAAGGTGAAGCACTGCTTTTCTCAATATCAATGAGTTGGAAATCTTTATAAGTGGTCAAACGGTTGGAATCATCCAAGATATTTTTTATACTACTTTCATACATGTAAAATAAATCAGATTTATCAAAAAAAGGATCATGTGAGATCTGCTCTCCCAATTTAGAATCATTTCTATCGCTTTGAAGGTCAGTACTTACTTTATATAAGTACTCTTCAAACTTTTCAAAATCCTCAGGCGGTACAACATACCAAACTTTGGCAGATCCTAAATGTTGATAATCAACACATGGTAAAAATGAATCACTAACACTCCAACCAGATGTAGAAAATGTCATCCCAACGCTATATTTGCTTGAGGTATAGTTGCCTTTATCCAAATTTAAAAATTTGAGACTCGAATCACAGTCTAATGGAACTTTAGCTAAATTCCATCTATCTAAATCCTTTGCCAATCCTTTTTCAGTGATTTTTGAATTGGAAGATGTGATTTTGTGTATTGTTGAACTTAGATTGGCTGCACCATAAATATTCAAATCGATATTTTTGGAAGCTAAAACATCAAAATATAACCTTTCAAATTGGTCAAGGGAAACTGTCCTAGTGTGATTAAAATCAGTAGGAAATACATCGGTGTATTGATTCAGAAGTTCTTCAAAAATATGCTGACTTAAGCTAAAGTAATCTTTCATTTTACAATTTATTGATGACGCATCTGTATACTTGTCATCATCATAAAGTGGAAACCAGGATTGCCACTGGTCACTTGTAAATTGGGACTTTGAGCTGATATTATTGCTTGATCTTAGATGTTTGGCAACTTTAATATCTCTTATTCTAGAATAATCGGTACCAATTCCATCTAATTCGTATACAGTTTTAATTTCATTTTTAGTATCTGAGCTTATATTGGCTTTACCTGTATTATATCGAGATTTTTCGAAATCTAGTAAATACTTTTTGTAAAGTTGTTCAACTGACAACTGCTCTTCGTTCAATTTCTTGAAATTTATTTCTTTAGTAACAATAGGCCAAAAATTATGCTTTTGGACTCTTTCAAATCCACCATTAGACTGTACAGCTCTAAATAATGCGTATAAGTTAAATGGTTTCCCGTTTACGAGGGGTAATCCATTATTATCAAATTTATCTGTTGCTTTATTAGTGTAGAATTCATATAAACTGTAATAGAAAATTAAGGCATGCTTATTAATTTCAGCATTTGAGGCTAATTTTTGTGTCCTACATTTGAAGGAAAAGTCATCGAAGTTTAAAGTCGTTGAGGTTATACTTGGAGTATTATCGGCTAACTTATCGTCGATAAATGCTAATTTAATACAACCATACTTTTGGCCGAGGTCACTAACTCTATCAAAGAATTCTATGGGACTGTCAAACACATTTGTTGATATATGGAATGAAGGTACCGAATCATTGGTCAGTGTATAAAATTGGCCAGAACCTTGGTGGTATAATCTTTGATTATTTTCTTGTCGTGATGCATCACTGATTGTAATTGTATTAATGGTTCCTTGATTTAATGAGAAATGGGAAGTGTCGTCGTTGCTGTTGACTGATGATTTACCAATTTCCAAATTAGTACCGTCATTATCAGCGTTACACATACCGTCACTTGGCGGCGATCTTTGATTAATATGACTATTATTTGTTGTATTCTCTGGCACAAACCTTGTTTCCATCATATCTAAAGACGGCAACGCCAATTTCGAAGGTGACGATGGAGCAAAACTTGTTGAATGGGTCCGTCTTCTCTTTCTTGGTTTAGGGTTATCATATTTATTGGCTATGTTAATACTATTCCTATTCAATTCAGTGTCAGTAATACCTAATTGTTCATTTTGTAAATCTATAACTTGTTGTAATGCAATTGGAATTGATACGACACTGTTTTCTTGTGTTAAGATTGATGTTCTAACATTGGTATCACTTGGTTCTTCACTGTTCTCTGATTCATTTATCGTATCCTTATTTTGCGGTATTTCACCTAAAATATAGGAAAGTCTTGAGGGTGATTCCTTATTTTCCATTTTATTGTTATTGATACAGTGATTTACTGTTGTGTACGTATTATATTCTATTTAGTTACAAAAGTTATTTTATGGAAGATTTTGATGTTAAATATGATGAGCTTATGGGAACTCTTGGGTTTTTTAGTGAATTTTTCAGAGTAGAGAAATGTTAAAATACTTACTTATGTTTCACTATATCAAATTAAACCATAGACAGAGTAAAATTATTTATGAACGTGAATACATAAGTGTATATATATGAATGTATATGTGTGTGTACATGCATACATATTGATGTGCGTTAATATTTGAATATCTGAAGTGTAAATATTGATCATAAAATTAGAGAGATATAAAGAAAATAGAGAAGATTACATTGAAATGTTCTTACAAGGCTCTTCTGTTTAAAGGATTACCTGATTGCTTCACAGCATCGGAGGTGTCCCAATCATGCTTAAGACCTCTCCCAGCGATTTCAGATTCTCCTTGAAATCCCATTTGAGATCCCCTTTCAGATCCAAATTGTTTATTTTGGCCTCCCCTGTTGTTGGAGGCATGACTGCCCATTCCGGATCCACCATGACCAGCAGCCATACCAGAACCGCCCATATTTTGTTGCATGTCCTTGGCATCGTCCATATCCATGCCATCATTTCTATCACGCCCTAGATCATATTGGTCAGGACCGAGGTTCTCACCTCCGATTTTAGTTTGACCAACACCTTCCATACCTCTTTGTTGATATTTACCAGTTCCACTTGCGGATTCCATACCTCTTTGACCTCCTTGTCTATGGGATGTATGGCCTTGTTGATGTTGTTGATGTTGTTGGTATTGTTGTTGTTGTTGTTCATCGTCATCAGTAGCACCAACCTTTTCTGCAAATTTGTGAATTAGATTAGACATTTCTTGATCGATGTTGAAGTTTGAGTTGTAGTTAGTTTCGTTGTAGAATGAATTAATTTTGTCACTATTCTGGCTAGTATTAATCCTACTGTTATGAGCTAAATTTAATTGATAATAAGAAGAATTTAAACTATGATTGAAATTGCAGGAGAACATCTTAGACATTATTGAATTTTTACTTGTATATTTATATGTTTTCTTGAGGTGGTTGCAAGTAATTAGATCAAACGATTATAGTACTGATTTCCCTTTTTGTGTCACAAAACGTTTTAATTCAGTGAACCTTAAGGCTATTGTGAAGTAAAAAAGTTACGTTTGTTTACAACCGGGTTGGAGTCCAGCTATTAGTATATGAATGATAAATAACACGTCACTTACCAGCCCTTTTGAATCTAGCTAGATACTAAATAGTTGTTGCAAGTAATGTTGTCTAAGAACGGGATTTTAAGGTTAAAGATAGTATGTAGCAGGGAAGTACGACCATGTTGGTTACACCCAAAGCAACACAAGATTCAACGTTATCTCTCAACGCATTCAAACGCTACTTGTTGGGTTCGGCTGGCTCGATCACCGTGTTTCTTCGTTGGATGAGTTGGCTGGCCAGTACAAAAACCAACAAGTCTTTGCAACACGTTATCCCTCTTATTTCATTTCAAGATATACACATGTCCATACATCTCGAATTACCACAAGACGTAGAATAGCTGCAACTGCTAGTGCCCCTTCAAAAGGGCGAAATATGCCCCTTTCCCTTACTGTATATCTTGAACAAAGCCTACCCCTACTTAAGGACTTGAAACTTGCAAACCAAATTCAATATAAAAATAAAGCAACCTTTGAAGGAAAAGGATCTTGAAATAAAAAAAGAATCTTTCCTAAAGCAACAACTCTGTATACAAAAATAAATAAAGAAACATAATTGATATGGGTGGCGAGAGTGATAAAGCTAATATAAGTGAGATGTTGAGGGGTCAAAAGGAAAAACTTTCAGGAGAAGCTAAGGTGATGAGTGAGAACTTAAGTAAGTTGAGTCCTGAAAAGAGTTTGTCTGATGAAGAAAGAAAGGCAGAGAAGGAGCATCATTCTGAACAGTATGGTAAATTAATGGGTGCTGGTTCTAACTGGAGGAAGAAAAAGGAAGAAGAGAGAGACAATGAGGGTTTATAAGTGAACGATTTAATAACATGTACTAGTTTTAAAGGGTAGATATTTAAATATACTTAATTAACTAAAATAATATAAAAAACATTCTTGATAGATTAGCTTCGATGATCTAATAGTCATTATTGTAACTATTGCTGTTATTGTTTCTGTTAGATGAGCCGTAAGAATTGTTGTTATCGTCGCCATAAGAGTCATTGTTATTATTACCGTATGACTTCTTGTTGGAGGATCCGTAAGAATCGTTGTTGGAAGAACCATAGGAATCGTTGTTGGAAGAACCATAGGAATCATTGTTGTCATTACCATAGGAGTTCTTGTTGGAGGAACCGTATGAATCGTTGTTGTCGTCACCGTAGGATTTCTTGTCAGAGGAACCATAGGAATCGTTGTTAGAAGAACCGTAGGAGTTCTTGTTGGAAGAACCATAGGAATCGTTATTGTCATCACCGTATGAGTTTTTGTTGGAGGATCCATATGAGTCGTTGTTAGAGGAACCGTATGAGGTCTTGTTGGAGGAACCGTAAGAGTCATTGTTATCATCACCGTAGGATTTCTTGTTGGATGAACCGTAGGAGTCTTTGTTATCGTCACCGTAGGAGTTCTTGTTGGAAGAACCGTATGAATCGTTGTTAGAAGAACCGTATGAGTCCTTGTTGTCATCACCGTAGGTTTTCTTGTTAGAGGAACCGTATGAATCATTGTTATCATCACCGTACGAGGTCTTGTTGGAAGAACCATAGGAATCGTTGTTGTCATCACCGTAGGATTTCTTGTTAGAGGAACCATAGGAATCGTTGTTAGAAGAACCGTATGAGTCCTTGTTGTCATCACCGTAGGTTTTCTTGTTAGAGGAACCGTATGAATCATTGTTGTCGTCACCGTAGGATTTCTTGTTGGAGGAACCGTATGAATCGTTGTTGTCGTCACCGTAGGATTTCTTGTTAGAGGAACCATAGGAATCGTTGTTGTCATCACCGTACGAGGTCTTGTTGGAAGAACCGTATGAATCGTTGTTGTCATCACCGTAGGATTTCTTGTTGGAAGAACCGTATGAGTCCTTGCTGTCATTACCGTAGGAGTTCTTGTTAGAGGAACCGTATGAATCATTGTTATCGTCACCGTATGAGGTCTTGTTAGAGGAACCGTAAGAGTCCTTGTTATCGTCATCGTATGAGTTCTTGTTGGAGGATCCATATGAGTCGTTGTTAGAAGAACCGTAAGAATCTTTATTGTCACCATATGAATTGTCATTCTTCTTATCATCACCATATGAATTGTCATTCTTTTTATCATCACTAATATGAGTGTTAGAAAACTGTTTTCTAACTTGACCTTCTAGTTTAGAGAAGTTATCTTCGCCAATCTTTTGTTTGAATGAGTCAACTTTATCTCTACCGATATAGTTTTCAGCGGTATCTAAGAAATCGTTTTGCTTGCCACTGTTACTGTTACCATTGTTGTTATCGTTGATGTCACGATTGTTATTGTTGTTGTTGTTGTTGTTGTTAGCAAACTTTTTCACACTATCTAGGAAACCCATATTGAATATTTGATTGTAGATGAGTAAGGTTCAATTGAAAAGGATTCCAGTATATTAAACATAGTGATTCAAGTAAGGGAGGAAATCAGATCTTGTGAAATTCGTTCTTATATACATTTTTCAATGCCCACAATTGCAACCAAAATTGTGACTTTAGCCACCCCCTAGAAAGAAGTGGATCGCACCAGCCGCCACATCGGTAATAACGAAAATGTCTAATGACGAACATAAAAGCCTAGCACTGAAACAGGAAAAGGACAGACAATATCGCCAAAAACAAATCACACCTTTCGATATTAAAGTTAAGCTTTTTATTTACTTGAGAGGGCATCGATTGAAACGATGGGTTGTTGTATTCTTCTATTCTTTGCAGCCTATTTCTTTCAGATTGCTTTGTTCTCGAATGCAAAAGCGGTGGTAATTTTTTCTCGAGGGATTTTGTTTCTGGAAATTGTTAGGAAAAATTCAGTATTGTTTGATCCAGTGAAATATGAGATATCAAATTGAAACAGCACATCATGGCTTCAGGAATATTTCCTTTGGAACATCAGTCGTAATGATGCAGTTGAGAATGCAGTTGAAACATTACAGTAAAAAAACTGCAGGCAACACTCTAACCGCTGTACTGACATGTGGTGATCTAGTTCGGCACAAACCGAAAAGGACCATAGTTGTAGAAATCTTAAAGTAGTAATTCGAAAAGTATTTTAAATAGGTTCAGCCTGTATTTCACCACTTGAACAATTTTTACTTTATTGTTGTTAACTAATCTTATGTTATGTTTCGTTGCTGTTGTCTTTTTCAACATCAAGATATTTTGTTGCGATATCACATTTTTACTAATTTCATCCAATTTTAAAATGTAAATATTAAAATGGTTGTAGTTGCACCTTGTTCTGAATTGATAATTTGATGATTGAAAACTCGCCTTTTATTCAATTGTTACTTGGTATACTACCTGAGGGGCTGTAACTTTTGAAATTGGCAAAAAATGTTTAGCTTGCTCCATTGATTATTGTGCAATATTTTGATTTCGTCATGAACAATATCATGAATACCATGACAACCTATAGCAATAAATACTCTTTTTCGATTGCATTGTATTATATCAATAATGAACTACGGAGACACAGGTATCATTAAACTGTAGATATCCTACTTGGGGCTTTCAACATTACCATCTTGGCAACGGTAGAGATTGGGTCACCACATCTAAATTTTTCTAGCAATCGCATGTTTTCCAAGTGATTGTAAATATCTTTTGTCAGATAGTTAAAATATAAAAAATAAAATGACCAAGGCACTTTAACCAAGCTGAGTTGTGACATATTGATGCTAGAAACTTTGTCGAAAAAATGAGGGAAAAAATATATATATATATATATATAATCTCAATCAAATGATTTACAATGGTCATACTAATTACACGGGATGTATTTAATAGATTGTAGATTTTAGCAATACCCTGAAAGGAATTGATTCACAAAGGTGATAAAATTTGTAATTATATTATTTAGAGCCAGACTTGAAAATAACAAATCCCAAGTAGTAATACAATTTGGATTTTTTATTGCAATTTAATAATGCTCTTTTTTTGCATATTTACTTCAGTAACATTTATCAGATACCCGTTAGAGATTGTTGTAGCCAGCCAATAGTTCTCCTCTTGACTTCACCATTCTCGTCTCGATAAAGACGCCTTTCTTCTAATATCTTAATCATCTCGTCCGCTGTCTTGCCTTTATCGATACCGTTTAAGATATATTTATATAACCGTTTACGGCGAGAGAATGTCTTTCTATTCTTGGTTAGTCTCCATTTATTCCCATATTTCTCTTCGAGACCTCTAATGGACGGATTGCCATTGATTCCATAAACATATTCATCCCAAATTGTCTTCACATTGTTGGGGGCCTTCAAAATTTTATAATTTAAATCACTTTTTATCTCATGAGTAGGTTTCTCTTTACCTATCTTCGAAGGGGCCTCTTCTCCCTCTAATCTGGGTTTTATTCTTCTCAGCGCTTTGTTCTTGGACATGATATGGGCTCTCTTTACTATCTTTCTTTCTTTATCTGCAGCATCCATCTCCTGCGGTCCATTGTTATCATCCATATCATCCTCGGTGTCTTCTTCTTCATCTTCTATAATATCATCATTATCATCGTTAATATTACTCACTTGAGTAATGCCATCTTCTTCTTCTTCATCATACTCTTCTTCATCATCATCATCAACATGAACAATGGAATCAACATTAGACTTATGATTTAAACTATCATCTTCTTCATCGTCATCACCCTCGTCGTCATCTTCTTGGTATCCTTCTTCATCTACTAAGATATCATCATCTGTATTCTTTCCTCTTTGCGGTTGTAATGATGTGGTGTGGTTCGAGTTATTAGGTAGATTCATAGCATTATTACTAGGAGTATTGTTTGTAGTTGATGTAGTAACTGTGGCAGTATTATTGGAGGCAAGGTTTTCACCTGTTTTGATTAGATCGGTATGGTTGCCCCGATTAATCACTGTAGAAATAGTAATTGGGGCATTATTTGATGTCACTGTACCATTTTGTAACTGTTGAGATTGTTGTGCAGTGGGGAACATGAATTGATCAATATTTAAATTTTCTAAATCTTCTGTTGTTGTTGGAATATTCGCATTGTTTGTGGTGGAATTATTATTTTCATCACATATATTAGTCATTTGTGGAGCTGTAGTAGATGTGACTAGACCCGTTTTATTGATAGGTTTATTATATTTTGTGGTGGTATCTTTTTTAGAATTGTTCAATATTGGTACATTATTTACTCGAAGTGGAGAGGATAATGATGGAGGTAGACTTGATTGATGATGTAAACGACTACTACTACTGTAATTATTGTTATTATTATTATTATTATTATTATTATTATTATGTTGATGTACATGATTTTTCTTCCTTCTTTTAATGCCGTTAGGATTTAAAATAAAATCATCATTACTACTATTGATTTTCTTTTTAAAATGAATAAAATTAGAAGATTGTAATGGGAATAACGGTGGCATTGAGCTTGAATTGTTCATACTGGATATGCTGTTGTTACTGTTGTTGTTGTATCTATTTTGTAAAAGGATGTCATTATTATTAGTTGGGACAGAACCGATATTGTTACTGTTTAAATAGTTGGATGTATTATTATTATTATTATTATTATTATTATTATTATTTTGAGGTTGATTCGTTCCATTTGGTGGGAATGTATTCAAGTATGTTGATGAGATTTTTGTAATTGAATTTAGTAGGTCGACAGCGAATTGTCTTTCTTGAAGTTGCGATTGATTCTTATTATATTGCATTTCTTGTCTTTGTTGTTGATTGATAACGTTTTGTTCCATTTGTTTGGATAAATCTTTTATTACTGATTGTAACCCATTCAATGTATCATTTTGCAAATTAACAGTCTTCGTTAATTTGATGAATTGTTCTTCCATAGTGATCAATCTAGCTGCCATTTCATCCATTCTTTGGAATATTCTTAACTGGTTTGAAGACGATTCTAATGTCGAGGTCAACAATATTGATTGTGTTGGGATATTTTGTTGTTGTTGTGAATGTGTTCTATTTCTATCTTGAATATTTGAATATGAAGCAGAGGCTATTGGTAATTGTACTTTGTTTATTCTATTTAAGCTTGCCACTGAATTATCGTCGGTATTATCCAGTGTATTATTATTATTATTATTATCATTGTTATTATTTAATTTTAAAATGTTTGATAGGTTGTTATTATTACTAGTCATACTATTAATATTTCCTTGTGAAGACAGTTTATTTGTAATTCCATCTAGATTTATTGTCAATGGAGAAGTAGTAGACGATCTACTTTGTTCTATTTGATTTTGCGGTACATCGTTTGTAGTGTTGTTATCATTAGGATATACACTTATTAAGCTGTTATCGTTGTGGTTATTACTATTACTATTACTATTATTATTATTATTATTTGTCACATCATTAGAAGTTTGTAGTGTAGTAGAGTTGTTATTTTGTAGTGGGGTATTGTCTGTGTTCAGTTGATTGGTTGTCATGATACCCATATCCGTTGACGTATTGATTGAATTATTGATTGAATTATTGATTGGTGTCATAATGGAATGTACTCATTGATATATTTAACTTTGATACTTTCAATTTGATATACTTTAAATTTCTTCCAATTTCTTCCAATTTGAAAATGTTTAGAATGTGAACATATAAAGAGAATGCAATTGAG
The DNA here is from genome assembly GCA_033807795.1 of Monosporozyma servazzii. NCBI lineage: Eukaryota > Fungi > Ascomycota > Saccharomycetes > Saccharomycetales > Saccharomycetaceae > Monosporozyma > Monosporozyma servazzii. The sequence goes on along the minus strand of CP138602.1, from coordinate 533,712 downwards.
TCAGTGGTGTAGTGATCCTGTAGTTTGAGAGTGTAGTCAAAATATTGGCTTCAAAGTGATCATCAGTTGATTTCATTATAAAATATTTGAAATATCTTGAAATTCTGTCAATTTCAAATATCAGCGGCAAAAAAAAAGCACATACATATCCATGGATTACAGATATCCGAATTTCATTCAAAATTTCATCCAAACCCACAATACCAAATTGTCAACCGGTGTTATAATAATTGAAATGAAAAAAACATCAGCAAAAAAGAAAAAAGTGATTCCTAGCGGGATCGAACCGCTGATCCCGGCGTTATTAGCACCGTGCCTTAACCAACTGGGCCAAGGAATCGTGAATTTACAAATTCCAATTTTTACGCCTGGCTGCTTTGAGTAGTATTGCTGGTCATGGGGCAATGCAGTCAAGCGCGGATAGACAGCTGCGTGTGGCCAGTCTCGAACGGGCGATGGCCGACTGCTACACGAATTATCTGTATATATGGTGTAGCAGTGGCAGTGGCAGTGGCAGTTGTTCGTTTGCGGCAGGGTAACCCGCGCCCAGCACGGCAATTCCACCCGCACACCACCCCTTGCAGCGGGCGCCTGCCCGAACAGGCAATAAGGGGGCGCGCCGCACAATGCCGCCATTGTTGCTGCCGCCATTGTTGCCACCGGTGCCATTGTTGCTGCTGCAGCCCGGGGGCGATCTCGCATTGTTCGGGCCGCTTCTTCTTCTGTGGCCACTCTTCTTCTCCGGCCTCCGCTGTTTTGCTCTGTTTGCCTTGTTCTGTTGTGTTTGCTTGTTCCAACGCTTGCCGCTGCGACAATTCCGCAAGAACTGCCCATCCCTCGAAGCATCCATCGCAGACAAGAATATCACGCCCACTGCTCTGAACCACACACAACTTCACCGCAGGCCATCGAGGTGAGCCTTTTTGCTGTATATATATATATCTTGGATCGTTTATATCTTAATACACTTTCTATATTTAGTATACTCACTATATTCACACAACTTATAAATTAGGGTATTTTATACTTACAACAGAGTGATATATATTTCAACAAAATATTATATACTCAAAACAGGGTATACTATATTACAACTGTATATCACAACTGTATATCTCAACTGTATATCACAGCTATACCAAAACAAAATGCTATACTACCAAATATGGATACTCACGCTCGTGCAGTGTGTAATGGCCAAGAGAAACTTGATTGCCACGTCGCTGGTCTCATGTATGGAAAACTCACAACTAACTTCAAACAGTTTTTCGGTCGTTTTTAATCCAGACGATAGATCTTTACACTATAATCTGGATCTAACCACCTCCGTAGACTCGTACATATATGCTGACATCGACGTCTATGCCTACGGCTTCAAAATTATCACCAAGAATGTCGATCTGTGCAATATCGACTGGAAACAATTCTGTCCAGTACATCCAGGCAGAATAGAAATAGAATCCATCGAGTACATCTCAAAGGATCTCGCAGACGATATCCCAGGCATCGCCTACCAAGTACCAGACATCGACGCCTACGCAAAAGTTAAAGTATTCTCCCTGAACACAACAGAATATCTAGCATGTATTCAAGTCTACTTCTCAAACGGGAAAACTGTATCGCAAATCGGCGTCAAATGGGCCACCGCGGTCATCGCAGGTATAGGTTTGCTTCTATCCGCTACACTGTCCACTTTCGGTAACTCTACCGCAGCATCGCATATCTCGGCTAACACTATGTCTCTGTTCCTCTACTTCCAATCCGTGGTCATCGTCGCCATGCAGCATGTCCATAGAGTACCACCAATTGCTGCTGCATGGGCAGAAAATCTCGCTTGGTCAATGGGGCTCATCAAAGTCACTTTCATGCAAAAGATATTCAGGTGGTTTGTCGAGTCCACGGGCGGAACACCGACTCTACTAATGACTTCCACCACAATGGCAGTCCTCACACAAAGATCGATCGAATTCACCGCGGGGCTATTCAAAAGAGCCACCAACGTCCTATACGGTAACAGAACTACTATCATATACAGAGGGATCAAAAGAATGGGATACTCGATCGGCATCGAAGATACGTCCATCGTCGCCACTGGTTTCACCTTCTTCGCCATCTGCGGGTACGTCCTGGCCGGGTTCATCATCGTCGTTAAACTCTCCACCGATCTTTGCGTTAGATTGAACTGGATGGCCCCCACCAAATTCTTTGAATTTAGATCAAATTGGAAATTAATCCTCAAGGGCGCTCTACTAAGATACATCTATATTGGGTTCACTCAACTGACCATTTTAAGCTTTTGGGAATTCACACAAAGAGACTCGGCAGCAGTCATTGTCATTGCATGTCTTCTCCTCATACTAGCCATCGGAATGATGCTTTGGGCAGCATACAGAACAAGATACTTCGCAAATAAATCCATCCAACAATACACTAATCCAGCAGCTCTATTATACGGGGACGAATACGTCCTACATAAATATGGATTCTTCTACACAATGTTTAGTGCCACATACTATTGGTGGAACTCCGTCCTCTTATCCTACATTCTAATCAAATCATTGTTCATTGGCTTCGCGCAAGCATCGGGGAAGACACAAGCTTTGGCCATTTTCATCCTCGATTTAGCTTATTTCATCGCAATAATAAGATACAAACCATATCTCGATAAACCAACAAATATTATCAATATTTGCATATCAACAGTGACGTTGGTCAATTCATTCTTGTTCCTATTCTTCTCAGATTTATTCGGTCAACCATACTCCGTCTCCGCAATCATGGGTTGGGTCTTCTTCATTCTGAATGCAGCTTTTTCATTCATACTGCTACTAATGATCTTGGCTTTCATCGGCATGATCATATTCTCCAAAAACCCAGATCTAAGATTCAAGCCAGCTAAAGACGATAGAACTTCTTTCCAAAGACGCAGCACTCTGCCAGAAACTATGTTTTCCGATAAAGATGGGGCATCCGATACTAAAAACAACGGTAATGCCGCATTACAAGAGTTGGCCGCGTTGGGTGACGTTGCCAGAGACCACGATAATCATTGGCAGGATAATTTCACAAGTTCTTCAGAGGGCGGGTTGGAAAAATCAAATAATAACTCTCCATTCATACAGCAATATCATTCTCCATCTGACGGTATGGAACATCCTCCATTTGGTGATCCAGAGCATTCTCCATTTGATGGAGAGGAACGTTCTCCATTTGATGACCCGGAGCATTCACCATTTGATGATGCAGAACGTTCGCCCTTCACAAGTGAACAATCACCTTTCATAATAGATAATAGTGAAAACTCAAACCATCATTCTAGTCCTGGAACTTTGACCATAGAAAGTACAATAACTAATCCATTCCAAACGGGAAACACCATAGATCATAATAATGACATATCAACAACCCAAAATAATGACAAAAATAATCATTTAGGCGCCATGGAGACATATTCTATGATTGATCTATCAAATGATAATGATGCTAGTTTATTAAACCCATTTTCTACCAGGAATGGTAATGATTCAACTCATGAAAATAACTCAATGATGGAGTCAATTTCCTTCCATTTACCATCAGAATCAAATGATCATGGTTCTAATGGTAAATTATTCTAACGTTCCCTTTATTTTATTTCATTTCATTTATTATATATCAACACTTTTATCTTTGCATTCTTAAAAATCTATGTATTACAATTATATGATTATGTATTTTTATTACTATGAGAGATCTCTTTTTTTTTATGTTTTCTTTCCAGCGTTGTGTTTTAAACAGTGTTTTGATATTTTTTTACTCAATTCTACAAAAGGTTAAATTAACAAGTGTTTTTCTATAATGGTGTGAATAGAGCAAATTGAATAACATTAACCCACTAACTCCAGCTATGTTTTGATAATTTAAGATAAAATATTTACCAAAATATTTGTAACAAAAAAAATATTGAGGTTATTAAAAGCTCTTCCAATAATCTTTCAATATGGTAGAACTAGAACTCCTTATAAACTGAAAAATCAAAAAATTTCCTGCTTGATTTGAATTCAGCCAAAAGTGCTATAGGTAATTTAACGTTTAAAAAATAAAAAGAATTATATCGATTTTTAGGATAAGTTGCCTTATTTTTATCTATTGATTAGGTGACGCGACACGTTCTATAAACTTCATAATGACCACGCATGATATTAACGTAAAAAAAAAATTCACATTTTATACAGAAAGTACCATAGCATACCCAATACTAATGATTAGATTTATAGTTGACCCCACTCTATTACAAAATCCCATACCGGTCTTTATATAAATACATAGTTATACTTGTACAGAATATGTCTATTGTGCCGTCGCCGACGATGTTCGGGTAAGCACTGTTTGATTTTATCTTGAAAAAAATAACAAATTTGATGTTTTGGAAAAGAGACAGCTACACGAATTTAATACCTTGATATTGAAATTAATGAGTTATCTTCAAAACATTACAATTCACCTTTTGATTTCATTTGAATTACAATTATCTCATTAGAAAGGGAAAAATTAATTGAGAACGAATCGTTGCTTTTTTGTTTTGACTTGATATTCCAGGAATTGAATAAATAGACACACGTACTTTTAAACTCCCCTTCTGACGAACTATACAAATTGTTAAAACATGAAGTTCGATATTAAGAAAACATTCAGTAATAGAACTGATAGAGTCAAGGGGATTGATTTCCATCCACATGAACCATGGATCTTAGCAACCCTTTATTCCGGTAAGATTGAAATTTGGAATTATGAAACTCAACAATCTGTGAGAACCATTCAAGTTACCGAAACTCCAGTAAGAGCTGGTAGATTTATTGCAAGAAAGAATTGGATTATTGTTGGTTCTGATGATTTCAGAATTAGAGTTTACAATTACAACACAGGTGAAAAAGTGGCTGATTTTGAAGCTCATCCAGATTATATTCGTTCCATTGCTGTCCATCCAACTAAACCATACATCTTATCTGGTAGTGATGATTTAACCATTAAATTATGGAATTGGGAAAATAATTGGCAATTAGAACAGACTTTCGAAGGTCATGACCATTTTGTCATGTGTGTGGCATTCAATCCAAAGGATCCAAGTACTTTTGCTTCTGCATGTTTAGACCGTACTGTTAAAGTGTGGTCATTAGGCCAATCCTCTCCAAATTTTACCTTACACACTGGCCAAGAAAAGGGTGTTAATTATGTTGACTATTATCCATTACCAGACAAGCCATATTTAATCACTTCATCTGATGATTTAACTATTAAAATTTGGGATTATCAAACCAAATCATGTGTGGCCACTTTAGAAGGTCATATTTCCAATGTGTCATTTGCTGTGTTCCACCCAACTTTACCAATTATTATCTCTGGTTCTGAAGATGGTACTTTAAAGATTTGGAACTCTTCCACTTATAAGGTTGAAAAGACTTTGAACTTAGGCTTAGAAAGAAGTTGGTGTATTGCTACTCATCCAACTGGGAAGAAGAATTACATTGCTTCTGGTTTTGACAGTGGTTTCACAGTCTTATCCTTAGGTAACGACGAACCAACTTTATCTCTAGATCCAGTGGGTAAATTAGTTTGGGCTGGTGGCAAAAATGCTACTGCCAATGATATATTCTCTGCTGTTATTAGAGGTAACGAGGAATCCGAACAAGATGAACCACTATTACTACAAACCAAGGAATTAGGGACTGTTGATATTTTCCCACAGTCATTAGCTCATTCCCCAAATGGTAGATTTGTTACTGCCGTTGGTGATGGTGAATATGTAATTTACACTGCTTTAGCTTGGAGAAATAAGGCCTTTGGTAAGTGTGTTGATTTTGTGTGGGGTCCAGATTCTAATAGTTATGCATTAATTGATGAAACTGGTGCCATTAAATATTACAAAAACTTCAAAGAAATTACCTCTTGGTCGATTCCAATATCTCATAGTGTCGATAAATTATTTGGTGGTGCCTTACTAGGTGTTAAAGCTGATGGCTTTATTTATTTCTTTGATTGGGAATCTGGTGCTTTGGTGAGAAGAATTGATGTTGATGCTCGTGAAGTTATTTGGTCTGATAACGGTGATTTAGTTATGATTATTAATGGTAATGAAGATCGTTCCAATGAAGAAGCTAGAGCCTATGCTTTACTTTTCAACAGAGATTTATACACTGAAGCTGCTGTTGCTGATCAAGTTGATCCTGATGAAGGTGTTGAAGAAGCTTTTGATGTTCTTCACGAGGTTGATGAACCAATCACTTCTGGTAAATGGGTTGGTGATGTTTTCATTTTTACTACTTCTACTAACAGATTAAACTATTTTGTTGGTGGTAAGACATATAATTTGGCTCATTTCACTAAAGAAATGTATCTTTTAGGTTATTTGGCTCGTGACAGTAAAGTCTATTTAGCTGATAGAGAGGTACATGTCTACGCTCATAAGGTATCATTGGAAGTACTTGAATTCCAAACCCTTGTATTAAGGGGTGAATTAGAAGAAGCTAAAGAAAGCGTATTACCAAACATTGAAGATAAAGATTCTTTAATTAAAGTTGCTAGATTCCTTGAAGGCCAAGAGTACTATGAAGACGCATTAAATATTTCACCAGATAATGATCAAAGATTTGATTTAGCATTAAAAGTGGGTCAATTACAATTAGCATACGATTTATTAGATGAAAATGAAAATGAACTTAAATGGAGATCGCTTGGTGATTCATCATTACAAAATTTCAATTTTAAGCTAGCTATTGAATCATATACTAAAGCTCATGATTTAGAGTCATTATTCCTACTATATTCTTCATTTAATGATAACGTTGCATTAATCAAATTAGGCCAAGATGCTGAATTGCTCGGGAAATACAATCTTGCATTTAATGCTTATTGGACTGCCGGTGATTTACAACATGCTAAAGATTTATTAGTGAAGACAGAAAGATATTCTGAAGCTTCCATTTTCTCTTTAACTTATGGCTTACCTAATGATGATATAAATCAAGTCATTGCTGAATGGAAACAAAATTTGACATTAAATGGTAAGGAAGAAATTGCTGATAGAATCCAAACCCCAGAAGACAAAGATGCACAATTTCCAGCGGTTCATAATAATTCTCAACCACTAATTGACGTTGATTCTTCTGTGGAAACCAAAAATGATAAACCAGTAGTAGCTGAAGAAATAGTTGAAGAAAAAAAGACTGAAAAGCCTGTTGAAGCTCCAAACACAGAAGAGGAAGTGAAACAAGTTGCTACAGAACAACACGAAGACGATGACGAAGAAGAAGAAGAAGACGACGACGAAGCTTTCCAAGATAGTAGTGATAAGGAACCAACCCCATCACCAGAAATTACTAATTGAGGAACGACTAAATAGACGCATTATACAATAATATATATATAATATGATGTTTATATAAAACAAAACAAATAATAACAGTAATCAATCAATAAGTAAAAATGAATATTCAAATAATAGTAGGGTACCAATATATATATATATATATATATGTATGTGAGAAATTAGGTGAATACTTTAAATTTATCTACATTGGCCAATTTATTCAATCCAACAAAATATACTTCCCTAGATTCGGTACGTGAAGAAACAGGCTTGAATCTTTGAACAGTACTAAATACTTTTCTCATTCTCTTTTCAAATAATTTATCTTCCTTGCCCGTATACAATTTACAAACAAAGGATCCATTTTTAGTCAATAAATCAATTGCTGTAACCAATGCTGCATCACAAAGATCAACTGATAAGAGATGATCTCTAATGGCCAGACCTGATGTATTCATGAGCCTATAATATGGCATATTAGTAATGTTATTCCTAAAACCGGTTAATCTGGGTACAGGTACATACATATCACTTAGTATTATATCAATTGGTTGTTGTGTGGTTGGTATTTTATTATCGTCGTCTGGAGTGAAAACTTCTCTATATTCCTCTTCGTCTTTCAATTCATGTTCGTATTCTGGATCGACGATATCACTCGTGGAAGGTTTCAAAAACCCATGTATTTCATGTATATTTTTGGGATCATTCAAGATATCATCCAATTTCGTATGCTTATTAAAATATAATCTGATCAAATCTTGAGTCTTTTGAGACAGAATATTTGCTTGCAAACTACTGACCCCAGTCGGGGGTTCACATGGCAAGATATCCACCCCCAAGATCATAGATTTCGGATTAGTCCGTTGTCTGGCCACTTCAGACCAAGACCCTGGAGCAAACCCTAAATCCAATACATTTTGTCTCCTATTTGGAGCAAACAGTTTATATTTATCATCGATCTCTCTTAATTTGAATGCTGCCCTTGACCTTAAGTTTTGTACTTTTGCCTCTCTCGTGAAATGATCATTTTGTTGTCTGTTCAACCATTTATTCTTACTCGCTGTGGAATAGAAAAGAGTGATTGAACCGACAGACTCGAACAACGATACCTTCGACACTCCACACAATAACAACCCTGACATATTATTTATTATTCTGATCCTTTATGCCCTATGCTCAGCCGGCCCCACTATCCACCAGGGACCACTCCTTTTCACCTGGAGGCTGCACAGAACGACCCCACCATCAGACATCGAGATCAGCTCAGATCAGCTCAGCTCAGATCTAATCTCGACGTCTCGAGAAACTCGAAATTTGGAAAGAATTTCTCGGCTGGCTGCAGACCGGGAAAGCTAAGAGCATCTCCGCAACCAGAGCAACAAGTCAAGAGAAATAATCTGCCTATAAAACAACGACAACACTAAGCTGTTGCTATGTTCCCCAGATATACAAGTAATCATAGCCTGTCTACTGCTGTTTTGGGAACAAGTCTAGTCACATACCCTGACGTTCGTCTAACAGAAGTCCTAGAAATTGTTTTGCGCAGAAATTTTCACATACATATATAGTCATGTCTGATATTAACAATAATAACGATATAATACGGGAAGGCATGCTCCTGGACACGTCGCCATTCGAAGATGACATGGAGACCGGAACGTTTGGGCTACCTTTGAAAACACATCATGATTCAAAACCAAATTTTTGTGAATTGGAAGAAAATATTAATGGATGGGCCTCTCTACCTGGCTCTAGAAGCATAACGCCAATAAATATAAATAACCATAATGCTGATCATATCATGTCAACTCGACCCAAGAGAGTAAGGTTCCATACTCATCATCTGGCCAATGCTAGCTTGATGGATGAAACTGGGTCCAGTAGTAATAACTTGATGGAAGAGTCACGGTCTAGTAGTAATGGTTTGATGGACGATGCACGGTATAGTTGTAATAGTAGTCATATAAGTTTGGCTTCTAGAAGATCCCAAAGTGCCATGAGTACTACAAGCTCATTTTCTATTTTACAACCAAAGCAACATTCTAAGAGAAGTGTTGAACAGTTATTGTTTACTGCTTCCGAATTGAATGCATATGTCGAGAAGAATAAAGATAATATTAAACCATTCCATACTCAAGTGATGAATAATGATTCTTTTTACAATTCTATGAGTAATCTGTCGTCACCCATCATGGATACAAAAAATAATGAGCTTGTCTCTAAATTCAGCCTAATGGATCTGGAAGATGATAGTGAAGAAGACGATACATTAGATTATAATAGATTCATAACAACCAGTCCCGTCAATGATTTTTTGTCCAGATCGCGTTCACCAATTAATCTGGATCTTTCCTTAAATGATGAAAATGATGATGAAGCTCATAGTAAGAAATATAATTTTGAAACTGATATAGATATTGATGACGAAACTTTGGGGAAAGCCATATTACAAAGAGTACAACTACAACAAACAACATATTGCCAGAATAGCTGCCATTTATTGGAATGTACATGCTTCCCCTTATTAAATGATAACTTGATTAGCTCCACAGATTTGATCCCCCATACCATTGAAGAATCTATAAACAATTTTATCGAAACCATTACTATAATATTGAAATTATCTAAAAATGAAGACAATCAAGAATTATTACCTCGGGAACATCGTAAATTCTTAATGAAGACTACTCCATCATTATCGTTCCAAGATTTTATCAAACGAATTCAATCTAAATGTGAATTGAATCCCACAATTTATTTATGTGCCACATATTTATTACAGTGTTTGTTTCTATGCAAGGAGGAATCTACCAATGAAGAAGGTAACGCCCCTCCATGCCTTAAATTGAAACGCGATATGACGAGCAATGGTGTCCATAGACTAATCATTGCACTGATTCGAATCTCTTGTAAGATATTAGAAGATCAATTGTATTCTCACGAGTATATGTCCAAAGTTTGTGGTGTCTCCAAAAGACTATTGACCCAACTGGAAGCGAGCCTAATGACTTGCCTCAAAAATCAAAACCTGCTGATCACAATCAAAAAGTTAAACGCTTCCCTAGCCATTCTTTCGGAAATGAGATCGATCTGCCCTGAATGATTCACTCCTCAGCCCCTCCCACACCTCTGCATACCTATATAAAAAATTATATTCATATAGAACTCACATACAAACTAGCATACATTGAAATCTACCGATTCCCCTCATCAATCCAGACCAAATATCATCGTGAACTCTCCTCTACAACTGGAGTTATCATCAAAACAAAGTTCACATTTCATTAATATTTTGTCAAATTTTATTTATTTCATAAAAAATATCTTTATTATCATCGTTTTCAGACGCAATGTGAAAAATAATTAAAAATAAATACAAAATAACAATAAATATTTGGGATAATACCGATTATCGAAAAATAAAAAAAATACCAAAAGCAAAAAAAAAAACCACAACAAGAACATTTCAACTTATCAGAACGGTTAGTTTTTAATGTTTAATAACATTGCTTTGATTGAACTAGAACTGACGATTACCCTAATACTTTGGTTTACAATTACCCATTTATTATTGCAAAGAACACATCACAGTGAGTGATTTCAAAAGACAAATATCAAAAGGGACACAACAGATATTCCTGTAATTACAATAGATCGTTTTTAATTAAAATTGAAATAACTAAGGATTAAAGATATCTTAGATACCTATCATACAAATTTACAATATGGTGTTATATAAGAGAAAGCCTATTGTATTACCAGATCCAAAACCTTTGCCTTCAAATCTAGACATGTTTGTTTGGCATATTGAAGAGACTGGTGAATGGTTCTTATCATATGAGGAATATCTACAAAGATTAGATTTCTATACAAGACACCATTTCACTTGTGAAATCACCGGTGCATCATGTCTAACTTTTTTTGAGGCATTGGACAGTGAAGAATCACAATTTAAATATGTCGAGGAAAAATTCCCATTGAAATTAAGAGAACCAGTAGCAAGATATTTACATTTTAATACTATTAGAAGATTAGATGGGCTAGTGGAAAAAGTATATTCAAACTTCAAAACAGATTTCTTCCCTGGGGAAACAGTGCATTTGAGAAGGAATAAAGAGAATATGGACAGTTCTACCACATCTCAACAAGGTACACCTCAACCATCAAATTTGGCTCCATCTGATGTATCTTCCCCTTTAACTGATTCTCAACCACATTATCAAAGACCATATATAATAAAAGAAAAAGTTCAATTCAATGCAGTCATAAATCCTAATACAAAGGAGGTCATAGCACCGGGTCATGCCAAATATATGTTAGTAGAGGATGAAGCTCCAAACTCAAATACTTCAAATTCATCTAATAAATCATTCGTCGCCGATGAATCACAAATTTATAGAGATAGATCCACTTTTACTAAACACCTAATCAAATGCTTTTTTAAGATCACTCTACAAAGAGCCTCTACTAAGATGGGTGCTCCGTGGTGTGTGAAACCTGAATATTTACAAATGTACGGACTAACAATGGACTGGCCAGCAGAATTGTTACGTTTCAAAGACGATGAACCGACAAATGATCCTACTCCATCTCACGAACAATCAGATAATGCAGACAGTTTGTCTAAAAATGGTAATTATGCTAATGTGGAATTTGAAGATTCTCCAGCAACCCCATCGTCATATTATAATGAATCAATGAGTGGCCATATCACAGATGAAATGGCAAAAAAGAGCAAAGCAGAGAAGAAAAGAAAAGAAAAGCCTGCTAATGAATCATCTCCCGATTATGAAGAAGATGATTCTAAGCCAAACAAAAAGAGGAAAACTGATACAGGCTCTCAAATGATAACAGAATCTGAGCTAGATTCAAGAGCTTCATCAAATCCACCAGACGCCTCCACACCGGTTGTACTGAGGAGTATAGTAAATGATATGGACATTCCATATCGTGGAAGACCACCGGTTTTCTTATCTGATCTTTCATACTACAATAAATTATTAGAGAGTGTCCCAGTCATGGAAGAAAAAAGTCCAGACAGGTCTACTATTTCCAATTTTGATAAACTACTCCAAATCTATCAATTCATTAATACTTTTAATCAAACTCTATGCATTTCATATTTTAATTTGGATCAATTCATTACCACGCTTAAATGTACCGACCCAATAGATTCACAAGGTGAAGTGGTAAGTGTGACTTTACTAAATGAAAGTCCATCAAACGATACTGACGAGACGAACATAACTGAGAGTAGATGCCAAAGAAATCCAAAAATTAGAAAATTAATCGAAGATAAAAATATGCTTAATAAAGATGTTAAATATACCATAAGGAATGAAGAGCCTGCTACTGATGACATTATTGATAATTTCAATGGCAATGGATCAGGCCTTATAATTGAAATATTTGTTGCTTTGCTAAGATTGTTTATAAACGAAAATGGTGATTGGAGAATTGTACTCATGGAAGATTGGATCCCTGAACCAATTGACATCCGTGAACAAGAATTAGGTGTCACACCAAGTGGTGTACATGACATTAAAAAAGACGATACGAAACCTGAGGTCATAAAGGAAGAAATAGATGGTAAATCCGCAACAACCGTTGATGTTAAACAAGAAGAAGACTCAACTGTACAGGAATCTAGTACTAATCAACCCAATGGGAAGTCAACTGGAGTAACAAGTGGTAATGAGAAAATAACTACAGATGGTGAATCCAATTTGTCTAAGGATGGTGTTGTAGATATTGAAATCAACCACAATGATGATAGTGAAGAAACTGAAGAAACGGACGAAGAATTCGAGAATCTTATAGATAGGATTTTAAACTTCAGAAATCAGGAATGGACAGAAAGACTAACCAAGAGACAATTCAATAACAGCAATTGGCTAATTATCTTACTGGGGATTTTTGAAGATAGCTTGGCTGTTCCAAAATATACTGAATTTTTAACATATTTCAAGAAAACTCTTGTCACAAGAGACATCTCTATGACACAACTTCCTAAAGCTTTATGGAGAAACTTTTGCCGCAACTTCTCATTAGAAGATAAGGTAACAGCTCTATGGGTTTTAGTTGACATTATTTCCAATTTTTCCCCAGATATCAAGAATGCCATTGAAACCTCCATGGAAGTCTGCATGCATATTAGAAGTGAGAGGTTCAAAATATTCAAAGACATTAAAGCGGTAACCACTGATTTAAGGGCTATTGATAAAGAAAAGAATCCAGAGGACCATAAAGCGAAAGATATGCAACTCCAAAAACTTCAGGAAGATAAAACTGATTTAGATAAGAAATTAATGGAAAATGACTTTCAAAGGCTGAAACCGTTAGGTATGGACAGATATTGTAATAGATATTTTTGGTTCGATTTGACAGGAGTCCCAAATAATCCATTTTCTGAAGATCAAACAGAACATCACAATGGTAGATTATGGGTACGTGGGCCTAACACTCACTGCATTAGAAAATTCTTAAAACTAGAAGATGAACAAATAACAGAATGGAGACAACTATGTAAAATTAAAGGCACCGCTCTCGGCACTAAGGAAATATTTGGCGTTTACCGTTCAGATAATGGTTCTTATCATTATATTGATCCAATTACAAAGGAAGAAACCGAATTAGTATCTGAGGATGGTCAAGTTAATACAGCAGTGAACTTGACTCCAATCCAGAGAAAAATCATTGATGAAACGCCAGAATGTCTATTATTGGAGCGTAATAAGTGGTACTACATTGAAAATAACGAATATCTCGATTCTCTACTTGAATGGTTAGATGTTTGGGGTAGACGTGAACATGATCTACTAAGGCAATTCAAACCTATAGTAAACCGTCTTAAGGACGTCATATCAATTAGAAATAACTGTCAGAAACCAAAGTTAAATGATAAAGAATTAGAATATATCAAAGAGCTAGAAGATTACACTTTGTCAGAAAATGAGCTGAATCTAGAAAAGTCTGCTCAGGATACATCTTCAACCGCTAATAAAGCTAAACAAGATGAAATTGCATCTACTAACAAAGCTGAGCAAGATGAAAATGTTGAATTAGATGATATTGAGAACAAACTCGAAGGAATTGTTAATGAAATTATGAATTTAGATGATGGTTCAAAAACGAGAAAAGTCTTGAATGCTATTTCTGAGTTGGAGCATCAGCGTGATGTTCTGTTGGAAAAGAAAGAAAGATTACTTGAAGGATCTGGCCCTGGAGGAAGAATTGTGGCCAGAGCTGAAAAAAACCGTATCAGACATTCTCGTGACAATAAACTGACTAGACAAGAAGAAGTTTTATCTTCATTAATTAATTTGAGACATTTTGGTGATATTGAGAGTGCTAAAGTTTGGAAAAACCATATTGCTATAGAAAAGTATGGTTCAGAACTAAGAAAAAATGCAAACAAAGGAAAGAAAGGCAGCCAAAAGAAGAAATAACAGAGAAAGTCAACAACAATCGATACTTGATGTATATGCATAAACGACCTTTTATCCTAATGTATATATTATATATATATACTGTTAGACGCAGTCCTTATAAACAATCAAAATACATGTAATAATGGAACAAAAAGAAAGTCAACTCATGATAAACGAGTACGATTGAAATCGATATCTTCGAGTAATTTATTTTTGATATCATCTGATAGATACTGACTCGACAAGTCAATATTCGATTCATTGGCCTCCTCAATGAACTCTTTATCACCAGATATTTGAGCAACATGACAACAGTGACAAAGGTCTGGCCGGTACCAAAAGGCAACAGTACTACTACCACAACTTTTACATATTTGCTGTTTCCTGATATTGTATATATCGCTTTTATTAGTTTGGAAATCATCAGGTATATTCACATCATTTTTAGTTTTACTTCGAGAATGTGCCTCTTTATACTTGGCAAACACTAAATTTCTACTTTCGCTAGATTTTGAACATTTGGTGAATAGATTGATCATGAATTTATTCCCACTGGATGATGTTAAACTATGATAAGAGGTGCTAGTCAAATTCTGGGCCATATGCTTCTTACAAACCACCACAGGTGATAAAATGTATTTAGAATTATCATTTTGATCATTAATAATGGTAACATGTGAGTCCATTTCTTTTTGTGATAGGATTTCTTTCTTTAATAAAAGTTTTGATTGCTTCTCTGATTGGATACATGATACATGGAAGTAATCGGGGCATTGCTCACATTGTACAAGACCTCCCCCGGATTGATCGCATACCTCACATTTCTGATCACGAGTATTCCAAATGGCATCATCTACGTTCATAGCAGGTTCAAAATTTTCGGGATTACCATACTGTATGGTATCATTGAATAAGGAGCATATTATATGACACCAACGACCATCACTTGTTGGTTTAAGTGCTCCACCACAGGCGAGCATTCGTGTGTGTGTTTTTTTTTGAGCATCACGTAGATTGGGACATAAACAACATTTGTACTGTGTTGAAACTATTGGGTTAGAACTATTTGAGCAGACATCACACAGCCAGTTTTGCCCTCTCTCTATTTTCATTGAGCGCTTACCATAACATGATTTGTGACACATCAGACCACATTCATGACACAATATTCCATTGGATGGATAAAATACTGATTTACTGCATACATCACAATTGGAAACTTTTGCTTTCGTATCGGTTTTTGATGAAATAATGGAGTCAAACCTTCTTGTCCTCAAAGCCAGCATGCGATAGCATTCAATTTGGCTAGTGGTGTCCCTTTCTGTAGTGAATTGTGAGTAGTATTGTGGAACTTTGCTATCGCTTAAACGCGCTGCTACATTTGAACTAGGATTGGGTGTTTCTTGAGGTGGAGAATTATTTTTCAGTTGTTGTAGGATCTGTTCCGGAACATCTGTCAAGCCATTCAGTAACATCTGAACTATACTATCATTCAATGTTACATTTTTAAACTTTTTATCAACAGTTATTTTTAGTCCTTTAAAATTATCAGTATCAAAATTAACAATCAAGTCAGTTCCACCACTTTTCTGAGATATTGATTTATTTATAATCTTGCAAGTCTGATCTGAGATATTTGTGGTGCTATTTTGGGTTGGAGTGTCTGTATCATTGGGAAGTTCCACCCCTTTCCCTGATGCTACAGGGGTTTGAACTGCGGGGGATGAAGCTTTCTTTGTGCTAAAGTGAAACGACGGATCACATCGTTCAGTAATAAATGAAGACAAATCACTGTGAAGTTTTTCTGGAGTAAATGTATATTTATTAAAAGGTCTTCTCACCGTTTTGGTCAAAACACTATGAAATGTCATCGACTGCTTCGTCATATGACTGAATTTCCTGTAATCTTTCATAATTTCCCAACGCTGTCTTGTAATCAATTCGGTATCTTGAACTAATTCCCATTCCAAATATTTCTTCTTGGCCCTTTCTGGTGACAAAGTTAATTTATTTATATTAGTTTCGTCCAAAATATTTTCCAAAGAGTTATGATAACTTGCAACAGAAGAGCCGTGCATCCTTCTAATAACAGCAAGTGGATGGACCCAACGAATCCCATATCGTCTCCACAAACGAGCACATCTAATACATAATGCTCCCATCTTTTCCTCTTTGAGTTTCTTACTGATTGTATTATTGGATTGCTGTGTTATTCCGTTAACGCCTGTTTGTAGTCTTTTATTGCTACTTTCATCATCTGAACCGCCTGTAACTTTATACCACATTGGCGAATAGTCTACATCACAAAATAGGCAATGGAATATGGTGTTCATGAAGGCTACTCTATCTGTGTCGAATGAGGAATCATCCATGTAACGCATTTCAATTTCATCGGTGTCTCCAGGCCTATATAGAACTGGAATTGGATCGGCAGCTAGGTCAGTTGACTTTTCCAGTGAGAGATCGTCGAGCTTTCCAGTAATATTACTTGCTTTATTTAGGTTTTTGGATTTCCTCTTGCCTCTAATCTTCATACCTCTTTCAGTCTTTTTCCAGCTATAATAGAATCTGACAATCATCGACATGGATTGAGTACCGACATGTTTACATACAGGCCTTAACTCACCGCCATATTTTTTAACACCTTCTTCAAATCTTTTGATTTCATCAGATGTGAAAGTTGGTTCGTGTAGAAGAGGCTTGAACATAGTATTCATACAATGAAAGAAAGCTTTATCAGTATCATAGTCAAAATCAATCAATGCTCTCAGAATATAATCAAGAAAATTGCAGCTGGTAGGTTCTACCTTTAATAGAGGTGCTACTTTATCTTTACATTTTTCAACATAAGCATCTAAATCTGTCTCTAAAATTTTATCCTTATCAGTAATCCATAATAATTTAGAGCTTTCTGTAGTACCTCTTTCCTCCTGATTATTTGTATCATAAGGATATAATATAGGCGCATCCCTCTCAAAACATTTAGACCATTGGAATTTTTTACCATATCTGGAAATTTTGAATGGATATGGAAGATAAACTGCATCATCTAAAATATCTGTCATGTGTGATATGATATAACAACCAATATATTGAAACCAATGTCTCTGCACTTTTTGATCAAACGATTTACTAATAGCATCAGCGGCCTTTTGGTTGATGATATCTTTGCATTGTTGATTTAAGACTTTGATCTTTTTTAGCTCAGTTTCTAAATATTTCTTATCTTCTGGTAAATCGGATTGCTTCTTTACACAAAATGAACAAACCCATGCAATTCTCTTTCCAGGTTTCTTAGATATTGGAGGATCCAGACAGTATAAATGAATGGCTTGTCCACAATCGTCACATTCCAAAGAACTGTGCGGTAAGCACCATTCGTGACATTCTTGGCATCTTTTATCCCATGTCATTTTGTCCTTATCATTGTCATCGTTCTCATTAACGGTATCAGTCGGTTCCTTTGGGCTGATCTTCTTAGTTTTATCATAAGATTCCTTGAACACATATTTGGTCAAAATTTTTAAAAGTGGATAGTTCTCTTCAGTATAAACATAGCGGTGCTTCTTTTCCAAAGCATAAAGGAAGGATGGAATATTTTTGAAATTGGTCAACAATTTACCAGTTGGATATACTGTATAATATTGGTGTGTGTATCTATCAAACAGCGAGTCAAAATAAAATACATTCGATCTTACAATTTCTTCTCTTTCGTTGGGTAAGACATCTTGTAATTCGGCCTTATGTACAACCATACATTTCCCTCTGTAAGAATCAATTGGACATATGTCATGGTTTAATGATGCAAAAACTTTCCTAGGATTGAATGTAATAAGATCCTCTTGGATGTCCCTTGGTCTATAATACCAATTCATCTTAACGTTAAAAAATCTCACTGGGTATTTCGTGACCTTATCAACTGCCTTTGCGATCTCTTCAGCAAATTCGGGTTTAGCTACAAATTCTACCACTCTGCCAATATAATAGGGTTCTCCTGGTGGTTCAGACACCATATAGATACTTTCATCCTTCTCAATTAAAATTGCTTCCGTATTGTAAATAATTTGAGCCTCGAGGTCAACAAATGCTTCATCTAAATCCAGCACATTGGAGAATTTACTAGTTTTTCTATAAGATGGAGGTAATAATGGGATAAGATTCCATTGAGTTTTCTTTTCGTTCAAAAAGCTTTGATATTTGAATTTCTTATGTGAGCTACTTGCTCCTGCATTGGTAGAATTTGAAGAGTTGGGTGAATTGGTACTCGTTCTTGAATTTGTTTCTGATCGTCTCTTTTTCTTTGTTATCTCCTCATCGGAACTGTCACTACTGGAACCAAATAAACTATTAACATCTAAAGGCTGTTCAACATAATTCACTGTTTTTGAAGTAGTTCTCCGTTTTAGCCGGGAACTATTAGAATTGTCAGGCATCACCCTCTAGTTAATATATATATATATATATATTTTAATGATTTTATTGGCAGAATTCAATCTTTCTTTTGCAAACAGTATTTCTTATGAAGTTGGGTCGGATTCAAACACAGATAATAAAGCAAAATAATTCAGAACTTTAGCAGTACTCTATTTAAAGTTGCGATTGCTGTATTTATTGACCTACCCTTAATCTAAATCATCGAAATAAGCACATCTTTCTTAATTTGAATCTTGGAATTTCAACTTTTATCAGTTACAATTTGAAAAAATAAAATATTAAATATTGGTAGAGAGGTATTAAAGAAATTTAGACCATATTCAAAGAGATTTACAACCAGATAGTGTCTTTTAAACCCTTAGTTAAGAAATTGACTTTACGCCAATTGCCCCAATATATTTCCTAAAACAACTATGGAAGCTAGAATGTCGCCTGAAATTCCTGGGATTATCCAACCTGGGAACATCACTCAAGATTTGAAGATGATGCTCTGTAAATTATTAAACTCGCCAAAACCTTCCAAAACCTTCCCTGGGTCCCAACCTGTCTCCTTCCAACATTCAGATATTGACGAAAAATTAAAATCCCAAGACTACTATGTATGTGAAAAAACTGATGGTTTACGTGTTTTGATGTTTATTATTTTAAATCCCGTTACTGGTCAACAAGGTTGTTTTATGATTGATAGAGAGAATAACTATTATTTAGTCAATGGGTTCAGGTTTCCACGTCTACCTCGAAAGAAGAAGGAAGAGCTATTGGAAACTTTACAAGACGGTACTTTAATCGATGGTGAGTTAGTTATTCAAACTAACCCAGTAACAAAGGTTCAAGAATTAAGATATTTAATGTTTGATTGTATGGCTATAAATGGCAGAAGTTTAATTCAATCACCTACCAGCTCTAGATTGGCCCATTTAGGTAAGGATTTCTTTAAGCCATACTACGATTTAAGATCCTTTTATCCAGATAACTGTAATACTTTCCCATTCAAATTGTCCATGAAACATATGGATTTCAGTTATGAATTGGTTAAAGTTGCCAACAGTTTAGACAAATTAGCTCATATGTCAGATGGTTTGATCTTCACTCCAGTGAGAGCACCATATGCAGCAGGTGGGAAGGATTCATTTCTGTTGAAATGGAAGCCAGAACAAGAAAATTCTATTGATTTCAAACTAATTTTAGAGATTCCAATGGTTGAAGATTCATCTCTACCAAAGAAGGATCCAAATAGATGGTATTATAACTATGACGTGAAGCCAATATTCTCTTTATATATTTGGCTAGGTGGTGCTGATGTGAATACAAGAATAAAGGATTTCAGTAAACCATTTGATGCTAAAGATTTAGACTTATTGGAAAGAACATATAAGAAATTTGCTGAGCTTGAAATCAGTGATGAAAAATGGCAAGAATTAAAGAGTTTGGAACAACCATTAAATGGGAGAATTGTTGAATGCTCCAAAAATCAAGAGACCGGTGCTTGGCAATTGTTAAGATTCAGAGATGATAAATTGAATGGTAATCACACATCTGTTGTTCAAAAGGTTCTGGAGAGTATTAATGATAATGTTAGTCTTGAAGATTTAAGTGAATCTGTTGCTTCTATCAAAGCTATGTGGCAGCAAAGAAGGGAAAGTGCTAAAAGAGGCATTTCCTCTGGGCATCGTCCACCTGCACCAGTTCATTCTAATGAGAATTCACATCAACCACCTGAACCTAAACCTCAACAGCTTCCCACAGAAAGTAAGCCGCAGTATGTAGATGATGAAGACGACTGGTTTGAAGATTAATATAAAATTCATTCATCTATGAAATAAGTATAAACGAATAAAAGTACATATCATACATTGCTTGTAATATTATAATGATTATTTAAGAGTTGTCTCACATAGAAAATGGTCAATTGCGAGATAATGTTAGCATGTTAATCTAATGAATATATATTTACATGGATTTATAGGTTTCAGTATATACATTGGGTTGCACGGGAGATTTTAATTATCTATATGCTAATGTGATACTTTTCAATAATTCTCTTGGATTACCATTCCCACTGATGAAGAATTTCTCATCTGCTAATTGATCTAAACTTTTATTTTGAAGTTCTTTAGTTGGAATAATATCACAGTCAGAATAGAAATCTATTAATAGTTTAACTTCATCCTTTGACATCTTTGATAATTCAAATTCTTCAACATTACCTTGTTTCAAAAGACTAGCATAAACTGGATCATAATGATATTGTTTTATATACACATCTTCTTGAATTTTATTTAAACCCACTGGAAGGGTTCTATTGGTACGGTCAACACCAGAGATAGCAGCTACAAAACTACTCTTCGCATTGTTAAATTTAATTGCGCCACTTGCAATTTTCATTATGGTTTCAGCCATTTGGAATTTTAATGTTGGGATTAATCTATTTTCAGCATCTCTATAGTCTGTAAATGAACGTGTTAGGATACGAGAAAAATTATCCACTGTGAATAAGATTGGGACTTCTTCTTGAGCAGAAACTTCTTCGATAAAATTCATAAATTGTAAACCACGCATATTAGCATTTACTTTACTCTTCAATAAATCAAGAATAGTACTTTCGCCCTTTTTAAGCTCAACGTCTTTAGTACCGCTCAGAGTAGTGTAAGAATATTTGTAATCTTTCTGTAATTTAATAGAAGATAATAACTTTTCGCCATTTCCCTTTACGATCTTCGATAATATCCTTTTCAGATACATTGGTTGAACATAGAGACTTAATTTTTCATCCCAAAAGAAATCGTTACTACCATTGAGGAAGAGTTCTGGATATGGAATATTCACCACTCCATAATTAGATTCCGTGGCATAGGCATGAAGTTGGGCTAATAAAGTACTTTTGCCAACGCCTGGTTCACCGGTAATGATTATTCTTTTTGAACTTTTGGAAGTATCCAATTGGGATATTAATTTACCCAAAGAGTCTTTTCTTATCAAAGAAGATGGCTGGACAAATAATTCTCTGAACTGATTCTTCTTAAATGACCCCAAATGATGCAAATGCTTCAATTGAGTTGGGGAGAAATTGTTCATTCGGTCTAAAGATTCATCCAACTTACTTGGCTTGAAAACTGGCAAGTCAATCTCCTTTGCGTTCTTGTTCAGCTTAGCAGTATGCATGGTATCCACCCAATTCTTGTATAATGTTGTCGAAGTGATTCTCTTAGAAGTTGGCTTCACATACCCAGAAGATGCTTTGGAGAAACCCTGAGCTTTCCCCTTCGCAGCTGGTTTTGCAGCCGCGTATTTGGCTGCAGAGGAAGTAAACAATCTTGTCTGTATCCTTAGCATAATGGTCTTGTTTTATTACAGTTGAGTAGGCTCGTGGCGGATTATTGCTTCTTCCAACAGTTTTGGATAGCTTTCGTTTTGATTGTATTCCTTAAATTCAACTTTAAAACTCGATTTCAATATCTGAAATCGATTTATTTCTTGAAGAAATATTGGTTACTAATTACATGAGAACTCCAAATATAAATGAATAAGTGTTACATACTATTGCAATGTTGTTATGATGATATAGTGACATCTATAACAGGCAATTGTAGATCATAGAATGAAAGTGAGAATAGGGTACTTTTTCTTATGAAATTTGTTTTCCATTATTCTCATTTAAACATTGAGAATAGCAAATGTAATGAAGAAATTTAACAAATTCCATGTCTTTGGCTTCAGCTTGAATAATACGGTTCAAGATATGGTTTTCTTTAAAAGTTTTGACAAGATTCTGACATTTATCGAAGGATATTGGATCATATCCTATATGTTGTAATTTTTTATTATAGGAAGTGAACATGGTCTCTTGTAAGATAAGACTGAAGGATGGACTCTTAGGGATCGAGAGTGATTCAGGCTCAAATGATTTAGTGATTGATGACACTGGAAATCCACGAACCATACACATTATACTCATTGATACCATTTTTCGTATTTGATGTAAAAGGAATGATTGACCCTCTAAAATAATAGAAATCCATTCACCTGGATGGCCATGTATTTGATATGGTTTGGTAATATCAATGCTTACTATATGTCTTTGGTTATAAGCTTTTGAACTGTTTAGCTTATTCTGGGAGGAATAATTATGGAAATTGTGAGTCCCCATAAACATCTTAAGAACTGTTCTAAACTGATTCCACCGTTCTTCTGAGAGTCTTAAACTTACCAACTGATTATGTGTTGTTTGAAGGTAATCTTTTATTGATACCATCAAAGAGGGTTGTTCTTTTATTGATAGTGTTGGATACTTCCTAATGATATCAAGATCATCTTTATCAAACGATTTAATCATATTTGCTTCTAATATGATATTCAATTTGTCAATACCTAGCTCTAAGTTATATGTTGGAATAATATATTCATATTTTCTTGAACCACAAGCTTTTCTAGCATTAAAGTTCTGATTGACCCTCTGTATTTGCCATACTTTAATATCTTGTGGTA
This sequence comes from Monosporozyma servazzii, assembly GCA_033807795.1. NCBI lineage: Eukaryota > Fungi > Ascomycota > Saccharomycetes > Saccharomycetales > Saccharomycetaceae > Monosporozyma > Monosporozyma servazzii. The sequence goes on along the minus strand of CP138602.1, from coordinate 510,018 downwards.
AATGCTTATTGATGGTCTCTCTAATTGAAAGTTCGTCATGGCCAGTAGTTGAGAGTTTCACTGATATTAAATTTCCCGTAGCATGAACACCCTTATCAGTCCTTGTTGTTCTTTGGAAATGATTCTTTTTAAACTCTTGGGCATTCAATGTTGATATAAGTTTGGATTTACCTAAAGCTTGAAAAAGCTCGCCTTCGATGGTAGGCCTCGTTGGATATGTATCATGATGCTCATTGTATTGTGATCCATAATAATTATCACCACAATAGCCAAGTAACAAGGCTACTTTGTGTTTACTTTTCTTCGTAACTTCTCGAGATCTGTGTAATAAATAATACTTGGGATATGTTAGTCATTAATATCTTGTCATATAAAGCCAGGTTACCACATATTCAATACATACAATTGAGACAAAACTAATGTCCCATTATTTGGCATTATAATATTACAGCTTTAAACTAAAAGTTTATTGCTTTTGCATGTTTCCTAGAAATTCTTCAAGTTTAAGATTACAATATATAAATTTAAAGGTTTCACTTAAAGATTCCATCTGAACAACTACTTCTTAGAGTTACCAAAAAAAGACAGATTAAAAGTAACAAGGATGATTCCAATAGAAATAATGCCTGGACTTTCGCGCCCGTCTATGGTTGTTGCTGTACGGAACTATGTTGCAAGCAAAGGTTTGCCTAGTAGATTCAAGTTATCAAAGGCCACAATTATTGGAGCTAAGGATGATAAATATAAAGATAAACAAAATCCAAAGAAACATGGTAATCATGGTAATCATAGAGGAGTGAAAAATGGGATGGATAGAACTGCTATTAATAAGAAACCTTCTACCTTTAAATTCGGTGAGTTTGGTGGGTTGAAGAAGGACCCCAGTGAAAAGACCAGACACACTAAACATCTACTAGATAAGATCCATGACTTCGAAAGTTTAAAGCTATTGCCGATCACAAGAAGTATTATTCAGAATGTTATTGCGAGAGAATCTATTGCTTTGAAGAATAAAAACGCGTCAGATGTTACAAAGATTAGTCCCACGCCGATTCAAACAGTGACTATCAAACGTTTATCTCAGAAATTATTAAACCCCGATTTCAATGTGTATGCTATTGCAGCAGATACAGGTTCAGGAAAAACGATGGCATATTTGATTCCTTTGGTCGATTATTTATTGCGCCTGAAGGGTGATGAATCAATTCCTGTTGCAAAGGCTGGTATTCTATCAGTAATCTTGGTCCCAACTTATGAATTAATTCAACAGGTGTATGAAACATTGAGCGAATTAGGTAAAGAAGCTGGTCTTAACGTTTATAAATGGGATAGTACAACCCAATATGGTGATTTGCTAGAGCATATTAAACATAACATTGATATAATGGTCACCACTCCAAATAAGTTAAATAGTATCCATAATATCAAAATGATCACTAGACCTGATCGAATTCTCAGCAATGTGAAATTTGCAATTGTGGATGAAGCTGATACTCTAATGGACCCTTCCTGGTTGGATTTAACTTTGCAGTGTACTAGGCAATTCAAAAACATGAATCATTTGATATTATGTTCTGCTACTATCCCAAACGAGTTTAATAAGACATTAACAAAATTGTTCCCTACTGTGGAAGTAATTACCACTCCAAGATTACACAAATTGGCAAAGAGATTAGAATTTAAAATTATTGATTCAACTTTAAATCCCTTTAAAGGTTCCAAGATCAAGACATTAAGTCAAATCCTTTACTCTATAAGACAAGATAATACAGAGCCTGGATTTGAGAAAAGATGTATTGTGTTTGTAAATGAGAAGAGCGAAGTAAAACTTCTTGCAGAAAAGTTGACAAGCGATTATAAAATAGATTGTATTGGATTGAGTAGTGAAAATACCATTGAAGAAAGATTGAGTCAAGTAAAAGAATTTTTATCTGAACCACGACGTCTTTCCGAGCCTAAAAATATGGATTTGAACAATATAGTCACTCCAGGTAAGACGGTAACGATTCCTGGCTCTAATATTTCAATACCAAGAAATGAATTAGCCACAACAATTTCTCAAAAATCTCTCAACGCTTCACCTCTAAAGATTCTCATTTGTACCGATCTTTTGGCTAGAGGTCTAAATTTCCAAGGTGTTCGTAATATTGTTCTATATGATGTACCGAAAACATCAATTGACTTAGTTCATAGAGTGGGTAGAACCGCTAGAATGAGTCAAAGTGGTAGAGTGTTCATGATCACTGATAAAAAAACTAAATCCTGGGCTAAAGGTTTACCAAAAGTCATTAAAAACAATGTAACATTGGTATAAAGAGTTCGAGTCTACTTTACTGAAAAAGTATCGTTTTTAACTCTCTATATATTCATTATTTTGTAAATAGTATAAATATATTTAATAGTAGCATAGATTTACCATATAAAATTACTTTTTAAGCTGAAAAGAGACTCTAACAATGGCATTTCCCATTAAATGTTCCAACATGCATTAGGTATTATATTACTCGAGCATACTCTCTTTAATTGTTAAGGTTTTGATGTTTAAATTCAATGAAGAAAACAGCTCTCTTTAAATAATAATGTATATTTCATGAAATAAAACCTTTAAAACTTCGTGTTAAAACTTGACATATGTATTTGTAAAGGAAGATCATAAAGCCCAACTAGCTAGGCTCAGTTGGCAAGAATAAAATAGCACAGAATAGAATGAATGCTAATCATAATAAATCATTGAAGGTTGCGTTGATCCATCCAGATCTAGGTATTGGTGGTGCTGAAAGATTGGTCGTAGATACTGCTTTAGGTTTACAAGAAAAAGGCAACGAAATCAAGATATTTACATCTCATTGTGACGAGCATCACTGTTTCGAAGAAGTAAAAGACGGGACTCTGAAATACCAAGTTTATGGTGATCAATTCCCAACGAATTTGAAAGGTAAGTTCTTTATTGTTTGTTCTAATATTAGACAGCTATATTTAATATGGAAACTTTATAGAAATGGCCAATTGAAGAACTATGATGTTTTTATTGTTGATCAATTATCCACTTGCGTTCCATTACTTCATATTTTGACAGATGCCAAAATTTTATTCTACTGTCATTTCCCAGACCAATTGTTAGCTAAGAGAACCAGCTTATTAAAAAAAATTTATAGAATTCCATTTGATTTATTAGAGCAATTCACTATCAGTGCAGCTGATGAAGTTGTGGTGAACTCAGAATTTACAAGAGATATGTATCATAAATCATTCCCATTTTTGAAGGCTGAACCTAAAGTAATTTATCCATGCGTTGATACAGATACACAAATAAGTGATATCAATAAAGTTGACAACTTTGACAAGAAACTATTTCATAAACTTGTTTCTAGCGATGATAAATTTTATTTGAGTATTAACAGATATGAGAGAAAGAAGAACATTTCTTTAGCATTGCAGGGGTTTGCACTATCTAACGAATCGACTACTGCTAACCGTAAATTGATTATTGTTGGCGGGTATGATGAAAGAGTATCTGAGAATGTAGAATATTTAAAAGAATTGGAAAAGGAAGCTGAGAAATATAAGATGCCATTCAAGACTATCAAGTATCAAAATATTGTAGATACAGAAGATGATAAGAAAACATTGGCTAATATCATTATTGACTCTGATGATAAAGTTATTTTCTTGACATCAATTTCTTCTAGGTTAAGAGATTACTTAATTCAAACTATGGAATTATTAATGTACACACCTGAAAATGAGCATTTTGGGATTGTTCCGTTAGAAGCCATGAGATATGGTAAGCCTGTTCTTGCTACCAATTCTGGGGGGCCATTGGAAACTGTGGTGTCATATAAGTCGAATATTAATGAAACCACTGCTACTGGTTGGACTGCAATTGCCAACGCAAACGTTTGGGCCAAAGCTATCAATGAATATGTTGAGGTTAAAGATATGGTTGATTTTAATAAAAATGGCCGTGAAAGAGTAAAAAGATCATTTTCCAGATATACAATGTCTGATAAATTTATGGAAAGTATCGATAAAATCCTTTGGAAAGATAGAGTAAAATATCCCTGGGAGATGGCTCTAAGCTCATTGTTTTATTTCGGGTTATATTTATTAAATGTTTATTTCTTCCCAGATCAATATATTCCATGTCTACTACTAGCTGCATATGCTGGTGCCGTTGGAAGAAATTACTTTTGGATGTCTTATTTTTTATTCATGGTTTTCATCCTAGCATATTAAATTGACTATATGTCATTATGACTATTTCAAAATAAATTGATATGCGTTATATATAATGACTACGGATAATATATAAAAATTTGTAATATAATCCATTTCCACTTATTGTTGAGATGATTACTATTGTTATTATTGTTATTTATATAAGATGCTAAGTAATGTTACTTATAGTTTTAGTTGACTCTTCCGCCTGCAAAACTATTAACTGGACTTCCAATACCTACGTTCACTCTACCGCCGGCTGGGCTAGCACTATTAGTGGGTAAATTTGAAGGAGATCCATTGTTATTGTTATCAATATTACTATTGTCAGGAAAACCAGAAGGGCCCGGTGAGTTTACAGATATGCCTGTTTTGATGTTATGAGAAGGTGGAGGGGACGCTGCCGAGTTTTGCATTAGTTTTGAAGTATTAGACGAATGGAAAGCTGCTGCTTCAAACTTCTGTTGTTGTAATTGTTGTTGTCTCAGTTGTTGTTGTTGCAATTGAATTTCTTGTGGTGTTAAACCTTTATCTTGACTAGATATGTTTGTCGAATTTTGTTGTCCATGTTTGGGCATTTGCGTTTGTTGAGACTGTTGAGCTTGCAGTGCCTGTAGTTGGGCTTGTTGAGCTTTTCTTTGTTGTAATATTAAATGCTGTTTTTGAGCCTGTATGATCTTTTGTTGTTGCAGCTGTAATTTTTGTAATTGTTGTGGTGTTAGATTTTGCAATTGTTGTGGAGTCAAATTGGGTATAGTCATATTACCGGCGTTGGCGTTAGTGTTTGCGTTATTTGGTGGATTTACTTGTTGTGGAGTCCGAATTCTAAATTTGTAGTCTGTGGTTCTATCAATATCTAAACATCCGACTCTAGAATGTATTGGGCCATATCCAGGGGATGCAAACCCAGGCTTCACATTGAACGAAGAAGCAAACATTTCTCTCATTCTGAAATATTTGGTTCTAAACCTTGTAGCAGATAAAACTGATGATTCTAATGGTAGTGGAAAAGATCTAGAGACACCATTCAGCACGTGGGTGGTTTCTTCCTCTGGTGATACGAAACTATTCTGCCCATTTAATGCATTGGGATCATTGGATATTTTAGAGCCTGGTTGGGAATTGTTTGATTTTCTTTCCGAGTTAGCTTTGGAACTACCTCTAGCTTGTCTTGATCCAGTAGTGGACCGTTTTGTCGTAGTTTTGTCCTTTTGCATGGTTCTTTTTTGTTCCCTTTGTTCTTTGGCTACCTGCCTTTGCAGTTTTTGTAGCTCTTGCTGTTTAGCTCTCTTCTCATTTGCAGCACCAATCTTAGTTTGATGTTCCCTATGGTAATCTGCTAATAATTCATCAAATGTCTTAGAACGACCTTCTACAGCTCTCTTTCCTCCCATTGAGTGTGACTTACATGTTAGTGATCTGGCACAATACCCACCTTCAGGTAATTGAACACCACATTGTTTATCAAAATCAATCAGGTGTTTATCAGTTGGATTTCTCTGTTTAATCTTTTTTTCTTTCCTTTTTAATTGTCTACGTTTCCTTGAATTGGGAGTCGATGATCTGTGACGATCTTTACCTGTCTTCAATTTCTTGAAATCTGGTGTCTTTGGAGTACCTGTAGAGTTAAATCTGTCATCATCATCATCATCGTCATCATCGTCATCGCTGTCACTATCACTATCGCTATCGCTAGTGTCGTCGTCGTCATCGTCGTCATCGTCATCGTCGTCATCATCGTCATCATCATTGATGGATGGTGGAGGTCGCTTCTTCCCTGACATTGGTCTTGCAGATCCATTTTCATCAGAATCATCAGAGTCAGAATCATCTGAATCGCTTGGCATATCACTAGACAATTGTCGCTTTGCAGGTATAGTACTTTTATTCTTTTTATTCTTTTCACAATGATTCTTAATATGAGACATCATAGTTGTGAGTAAAATAGGCTTCTCACAATTATTACAAATTCTATAATAATCATCTGGAACTTGTTCCTTACCCAAAAACCTAGAATTCTCACTGAACATGTTGGAATGTGATCTTTTCTTATCTAAATTCCCATCGTTGGCTGTATCATTATATTTAGTCAAAAGCGATTCATAATTATTTTCATCAGGTAAATCCAAATGGTATTTCTCCCTAATATCTTTTTTAATCCCACTAATAGTAGTATTTGACATCTTGTTGCAATGAGCGTGACGACTTCTCTCCTTATATCTGTTAAATTACAGCCTGGTTTTAGTTATCGCTTCTCCATTTATTTCAATAATTTATTCAATTCAATTTGAAATAAATTATTTATTTATTTACTATACAAAATCTTTAAAATAAAACAAAGTTAAAGACATATACATACACATATACATATATACATATATCATAATGATTCTTTAAACTTCTTGACCACATGTTTAATTAAATCAAATGCAATGGCATTTTTGCCTGGTACTTGGACGGTAATTTCTGGGTCTAATGAATATTTAGCATTATCTAATTTTAATGGTAAAAAAAAACCTGATTCATAAGTATCCAAAGCATCTCTTAAATCCTTGGTGTCAAACCATTGAGCATCTAGTAATTCTGGATCATGATTTAAATCTATAGTTTCGTTTTGACCATTGAAATCGACGGTGGCGACACAGCCGATCATAAGATTTTGTGGATAAGGCCAAGGTTGTGATTTTACAATGATGATATCTTCAGTCTTTACATCAATCCCAGTTTCTTCCCATACTTCCCTTTGGCATGATGATTCGATCGTTTCACCTGGTTCCATGAACCCAGCCACTGTAGAGTACATGATGATTCCCTTGCCGATAGATCTCTTGGATCTAGCTAGACAACATTTAGACCAGTCTTTATTGGTAATAGCAGTGATCACTACTGGATCAGTACGTGGGAATGCGGCATTGTTACGATGTTGACGTGGATTGGCCAAGGGGCAGTCAATCTTGCTACAGATCCATTTAGATCCACCATGAACAAATTGAATCTCCTCACCACATTCAACACATCTTTTAAATTTAGTGCACCATTGAACATACATGTTAGCATGAGAATACAGTGATGCTTCCGTATTACTCACCAGAGTGTTGAACACATTCTGGAACGTTAATTGCACAATAGATTCCGATTTAATATATTGAGTAGTATCTTTATCAATAAAATTTATGGCAAATATTGGTGTACCAGAATATTTATCTTTGTAAATAAATTCTTTATCTTCACTGGTAGCATTATCTAGTCCCAAGAAGATCAAATGTACATGAGATTGGTGTGGGTTATTAGCCTTGATTAGATCATGATTAGAAACAGTATCTTTGATCAGGTTCATTAATGGACTAGATCCTTCTTCCAATTCACTGACACGGTATAGTTTACCCTTGGAAGAGTCCACAAGGGCTTCACCTTGGAAGAAAGGAATATATTGTGTCTTTAAATGTTCAAATGCTAACTGTAGGAAAGTCTCATCTTCTCTTAAGAAGGAGACCCTATTCAAAGGCTGATCGCCAAAATAACTGTTATCGTAACCCTTGCTCTCGACAGTATGATCCATGGTCATCTTTTCTGAAGGTTAACTGCTGCTTTTTATACTCTGTGTGTATCAAACACCTTGTCCATTAACAAAAGTTCTTTTTGGCCATCTTAACACTTTAAACATAATTTTTCAGCTGTTTAAATAGTGATCGATAAATGATTCGAAAGAGCACACCCATTTTATATGTATATCCGTTCTTAGTGGGGGCGCTAGATGATGAATATGTGGCTGTAGTTTATATTTACGTTCTTGGATATATATATTTACATGGTATAAACGGTTGACGCTAGCAAAAACAATCTAATCTAACTCGATCTTGGCACCCAAGGCTTCCAATTTGGCTTTCAAAGCTTCACTTTCTTCCTTGCCCAAATGTTCCTTCACGACACGCGGAGCAGCTTCGACAAACTTCTTGGCTTCGACTAGAGACAAACCTAATAGGGATTTCATTTCTTTGATCACCTTGGCTTTACTCTTAGTATCGAAAGAAGCCAATTTAACAGTGAAAGTGGCCTTCTCTTCCTCCTCAGGAGCAGCAGCAGAGTCGCCACTGTCTTTGCCGGCAGCACCGCCAGCAACAGCACCTTGTCCTTGCATCATCATACCCGGGTTCATAATCATCCCACTGGATTCAGGAAGGTTTAATTTCTTTTGCAAATGCTTAATCAATTCGCTTGTCTCCAATAAGGTCAATTGACTGATACTGTCTACAATAGCAACGATCTTCTCACTTGGCAACTCTCCGACTTCTTCTGATTTAGCAGCTGGAGCTGCTGCTGTCTCTGTACTGTTGTATCTCAATGTATTGGCCCTTTTGATTACATGATTGGAAGCCATCATTCTAGGTAACATCGAACCGGCAGAAATGGGTCCACAACGTATCTTAGTGCATGTTCTGATCATATTTATTTGTAGTTATAGTAGCAATTAGTCTCAGTATTGATTGTGTTGATGTTATGCTTTCTTCAAATGAAATGGTTCTTGTCCCCCTTGGGAATCTTTATAACTTCAAATATGTTTTAATTTCAATAAATTGTTTATTTTGAAAATTTAAATATTATTTGAACAAAAAACGTTTAAGTTTATAATGAACTAACACCATTAATAAGTCGAATACAACCGAGACAAGACACATCACACACACCCATCAGGCGATACACAATGACCACATTCAGATTCTGCAGAGATTGTAATAATATGTTGTACCCAAGAGAGGACAAAGATAATAGCAGATTACTGTTTGAATGTCGTACCTGTTCCTATGTGGAAGAAGCTGGTGCTCCATTGGTTTATAGACATGAGTTGATCACGAACATTGGTGAAACTGCTGGTGTGGTGCAAGATATTGGTTCTGATCCTACTCTGCCGAGATCAGATAGAGAATGTCCTCACTGTCATTCTCATGAAAATGTGTTTTTTCAATCACAACAAAGACGTAAAGATACTTCCATGGTCCTGTTCTTCGTTTGTTTGGCTTGTTCTCATATCTTTACATCTGATCAAAAGAATAAGAGAACTCAATTCAGCTAGGTTGATAAGAGTATTTGATGTCAAATGGTTGTGATTCTAAATAAAGGAACTACTATTATATAATGTATAATTATAATAATCATAATAATATTATTATTACTAAATATTAATACGTAGGAAGTTGCTTAACTCTATGTTTGTTCTTCTTCATCTTCCTCTTTTATTACTGGGGTTGCTGTAACAGTTTGAGTCTTTGAAGTCTCCTCTAGATGAACTATAAATTGATTCAATTCATTTGAGAGTGTTTCTCCCGTAGTAGGTTGTTGTTGAAGATTAGAATGAGGAGACGGATGTTCAGTTTTTATCATTAGGTTGGCTGGCGGCCCTGGTATAGAGAATGGTGATTCTTCTGGTTTGGGTAGAGATTTATATGAGTTTGAAGTAGCACTATTAAAGATATCTGTAAAATCAATTTCATTTAAATCTATTATATTATTGTTTGAGTTGATGGTATTATATTCATTATTCACAGGTTGTGTTGTTGTATTAGATGTGGGAGGGTCGACATTATTAGTTGGATTTGTCCAAGATTCTGGAGTACAGTTCATAAAGTTTGTGTTGGTATTTATATTATTAGTATCAGTAGCCGTGGTTGTATTAGGGGCCATAATATTAATGTTTAATTCCAAATTAGTGTTGTAAATTAATGAATTGATATGTGATTCATTAAGCAAGGGATCATCGATGAAATTATTACTTAGTAATTCATGATTCATATTATTACCACTACTATTATTATTGTATTTATTTATCAGAACTGCATTCCCTGAATCAAATGGACCATTAAATTTATAAAAATGATCAGTATTATATGAATCCAAATCATTATGATAATATTCGTTAGCAATTTGATTTGTACCATTATATTCATAATCTTTACTATCTCGTTGTAATGTAACACCGACTTCTTCGTCATTCTCTTCGTCATCAATTTTGTCCTTCGCTTGGATTATATCAGTCTGACTATCATTATTGGCCTTGAATACTGTGTTTGCAGAGGTAGGATTATTCATCAAATTATACAATAAGTGGTTTGCATTATTAGTAATTTGAGGACCATTATCACTTAACAAATTAATATTCCAATCGTGATTAGTTAAATTTGAATTCGTAGATTTTAATGGCATATTGGAATAATTATTTATTATATCATCTAAAGAGATTTGTTCATTAGGAGTTATCTTAGTGGGTACAGGCTCGAGTGGTGGTGGTGGTGGTGGTGATACTGAAACAATCTTGTCAGTCTTTTTCATTATTAAATCATTGATTGTTCTCTTTGAACGACTCGTAGGAGTGGGTGTATGCTTTTGTTGTTGAGTCTTCTTCTTCAGTATATTTCGTTTTGTAGTGGTAGAAATTGGTTTGGGGTTTGTATTAGGTATAACAATATTAAAACTTTCAATCTCGTTGGTCAAACCACAATCACATGGTATCATTGCAGTTTGAATAGGTAAATTTGACCTTTTCCTATATTCCAATTCATCGAATTTCTTGATGGCTTCAAGATCATTATCTACTCTTAATTTTGCTTTAAATTTCTTATATTCATCTGAATCTGGGTCAAAATTTAATTCATGTGAATGAATATTATTTACTACTACAATACTCCATTTCAATCTCCGTATTGAATATGTGGCACGTATACGGAATGGACAAACATTGAAGCTTGATACAGCTCTTTTCTTCTTCCCACGTGGTGACGATGATAGTGGTGGTGGTGATATTAAAGAAGTGCTTTTAGTCATTTTCAAGTCATTATTCATTTTATTATCATGTATAATAAATTTCTCTGCACATTCTTTTACTGTATTTTCAAACGTAGAAGTTGTATTATTTGGTGTACCGTTTGTGGAAGACTTTCTTGACTTCCTTCCTCTCTTGGATGCTTTACATTTGAACACGACTTTGGTATTATCTGATCTTTCAATGACAATTTCAATACCCATGGGATAAAAGATTTTTTGTAACCAAGGTTTAATATCTGCTTTATCTTTAAAATTTGGTACTGGATCGAGATGGATCAATTTATTTTGATCCTTTGATATCACCATTGGAATGTTTTGTGGTGTGGTTAACATTGAGCCATCTTCATTTCGTAAAATTGGATCATGTTGATGTGGTTGTGTGGTTGTGATGGTAGTTTTGATATCTTTTTTATTTAAAATCTCGCCGTCTTCTTCTTCTTCTTCGTCTCCTTCTTCGGTGGTTGCGGAAGATGAGGAAGTATTTGTGGATGTGGATATGATTGTGGATGTGGATGTAGCGGGACTGCTTACTCCACTATTATTATTATTATTTTGTTCAGATTGATGTATGACCATTGTTGAAAGTTAATTATGTATAGGTGAGTGGAAAAGGTGTATACTATATGTATATGTATTGAGGAAAATATTTAAGGAGATGGATGGGGCTATTAACAATATGTGATGGTGTATGAATATAGACAGGAGTATGAGTGTGTGCAGTAAGGATACTAAAGTAAAATAAGATAAAAATGTATAAGCTTACCTAAATTCTTTATAGACAGTTGAATCGTACTGGTCTCGTATGATTGTAAAATATATGTATAATAGTATAATGTCTTTGTTAATATCTTCTTACCATGTTCTAGTGCAAAGACTCATCTGGTTCCACGAATAATAGAGGAGGATTAAAATCGATCGCTAATTGAAAGATTGGCAGCTTTCCAAGTTGCGGTATAAACCAGAAACGGCAATAAAGAATAGTGGCAGCACTTAACAACAACAATAAGAAGCACAAGAGTGATTGCCAGTTCACATCTGGAGTCACCAAACCGTCCTAACCGTCATGTTGAGGTTGATTGAAATTTGCATGTTGGTGCAGCAAAAACAGTCTAATGCCATATTGAAAGATTCACATCTTCGAAGAAACAAATTTTTCAAAATAGGGTGCGGTTTCCATAGCAACAGCTGGATTTCCAGGTGCAGTTTGCTTGTTTCGTTTGGCGCTGCTTGGTTGTGGGGGAGCGGCCGTTCGATCCCTGGCCCGCGCTTGGTTTCCGCCAGAACTATTTTTTCTGTCTCTTGTAAGAGTCGTTGAGATTGTCGTTATCGTCATGACCAGCAGTGGGGCCTTTCCTCTTCCCGTTCAGTTGTTTCAATTGATTCAATTCATTTAGTTCACTCAGTTCTTCGATCTGCGGTGTGGAAATATCATAAGTTGGCGCGTTATTCAAATCGCTGGTAAGCAACGATGGATCATCTGTCATATATGGTGTTAATCCCGACTGTAATACACCAGGTGGGAGCGGTGTTTGTCTCAATGCTTCTGGTAGACTGTTACTGTCATTATCCTGTTGTTGTTGTTGCGATGGGGTTTCGACCAGTTGTGGTCCAGGTTGGCTGAAGTAATCTTGGAAATTGAAGTTGTTATTGGTGTTGTTATTACTATGCTGGAGATGCGTTGCATTTGACATCGGACTCATTAATTTAGGTGTTAGTTGTGTAATCATGTTTTCTAAATGATGAATTCTAGAGTCTTGCTCGTTTATGTTATCTTGTAAATCACGAATTGGATTTGTTTTATTATCATCACTAATATTCTCCTGTAAATTATTGAAAAACTCATCATGATTAGCAATATTCGGAATTGTATTAGTATTATTATCAATATTATTATTATTCAATTGTGGACTAGTTTTATTTGAATGGACCTCTTGGATTATTGGTGATATATTTTCGTCACTTTCATTGAAGGGTAATTCAGATATCTTACCATTGTTAAAATTATTATCACTATTAGTACTGGTAGTATTGGTACTAGTGACACGGTCTAAATCCTCTGATGATGGAGATTTATTTTTTATCAAAAATCTGTCATTAACAGAACTATTTCTCTTCCGACCATTATTATTATTATTATTGTTGTTGTTGTGATAAATATTATTGTTATTACCATTGCCGTTCACTCTATTGCTATTCATTGACATAGATCCAGGTGGACTATTATCAACATCCTCCAAAGTCTCTAAATACACACCATGACGTTTTTCACTGTTCTCCGAGGGAGATATCACTTGGGGGCTCACATTGTCATAATCAATCATACCATTAAACATCGAATTGTTTCTGTCCCTATTGCTCAGTGAAGTTCTCTTAATATTATTACTATTTGTATTTATATTATGATGGGTTGTGTTTGAAGAGTTATAGTTCATCTTATCGTTACTATTGTCTACAATCCCATCCATAATCATCTTCTGATCCATATGTGGCATCATAGCGGCCATAAATCTAAATATCTTTTCCAAGATTTGTTGTTGCGACATATATCTTTCCCTCGCCATCATATTCTCCTTCCATAGTAAATCATTGTCCTTATTGATTCTCAATAAATCCTTTGAGATAGCTATTTGATTATATTTAATTTGTTCTAATTCATTTAATACTGTGGCTATATTATTTTGAATTTGGATTGATTCAGGGCCATTGGTAATATGTAAGCTGGCTCTTGGATTTAGGTTCCCCGGTAGTTTGTAATTTGTATTATTATTACTATTACCACCGAGTCTCATTGGATCGTTTAAATCTTGTACATCTTCAATATTTTGTAACAATTTCTGGTTAATGTTATAATTGGGATAATGCGTATTACTGTTAGCATTGTTACTATTACTATTGTTGTTATTATTGCTACCATTCCCTGGTTGGTTATGATTGCCACCACGTTGTCTAACAATATTGATTAGCAAATCTTCTCTATCTCTTTGAAAATTTTCATTAGCAAATTGCCATCTATCATCTGAACTACCTTGAATAGAACCAGATTTAACATCTTGAACTTTATGCCAGCCATACATATTTAATTGCCTAACAAAAGAAGCAAAATTAGAATGTTTGAAGTAACGTGGTAAAATATTGTGTACAAAATTTTCCCTATTGGTCACAATAAATGATTTACCATCTTCTGCCCATTGAATCAAATCCTTATTATCGATATCATTAATCATGCTCCACAATTTATTAACAAACGCAGGTCTTGTCTTGTGTGCATTGTGCTTTCTTTGTACATTTGTATTGCTTTGTGCATTTGCTTGATTATTATTAGCAGGTATATTATTATTAATATTAGTGAAATCTCTTGGTTGTGGAATCGAGTTTCTGACAATATCAGAAGAGTATAATGGGGTGCTATTTCTATTTGGAACATTTGAGTAATTGTTATTAATATTGCTATTATTATTACTATTAATATCAACATCGACACCTGCTATATTACTGTTATCTACCGCAGAATTGGTATTATTCCCACCAATATTATTGTTTAAAATATTATTGATATCATTTTGTGTTAAATTATCCGAATTAAATAGCCCCAATGGTGAACCTCTACGCACCAGCCGCCTAAAGTTAGCTTTAGCATCTCTAGCTAGCATTAGTGATCTTTCTTTAGTAGTGGATGGATTGCTTGGTTTTATGAAGGATGGATTGATAATGTCTTCTACAGTACCTGAGGAGCTATTATCGGTCGGGGTATTATTTGCATTTGACAATTGATTACTATATCTCTTGTGTAGTGGATATGGTACACTTGTTGTGGAAGTAGCGTTTGAATTGTTATTATCAATGTTCTCAGTGTTGGGATTCGTTATATCAATAGTATGCAAATCATCGTCTTCTGCAGCATTCGTACCACGATGTATGTTGTTTAAACTATCCACTAGATTGGTGGATTGTGGGGCAGCAGCATTACTGGTAGTACTAGTTGTTGACATATCTTGTGGTACATTACCTAGTATTGAATCTGTATTATCAAATATATTGTCATTTTGTAAAATATTGGCCATTTCTTCATCATATAATGTAGGTAAAGCTTCATTCACAGTATTGTTATTGTCAATGGGAGTATCCATATTATTCATAGTATTTGAATTCATTGTCACTCAAAATGAAAATAATTATACGTTACTCTTCTTCTTAGAAAAAGATGTTCTAATTTGAAAACAGTAGAAATTATTTTGTGATTGTTTTTGGCACAAATGACTATTTACTATGCGAGATATGATTAACTTAGTCAATGGCTTTTTTTGAATTCTTTTAATAGAGATGTCAACAAGCCATCATCATCGCAAAATATATTATTTGTTATCAAATTCAGTATTATTTCAATTTTGAAAGCATTGCAACAATATGAACTTTTTTGAAATTTGAAAGATCTTCAAATTAGAGCAACTCTATCACGTGATGTAACGGTTTTCCGCTAGTATAATGGCATATAACATGTAGTATTTAATATCAGAAAGGTCATGATACAGTCTTGATGCCTCGTATATCTTTTGTATAAAAGGTATTCATAGGATTTTTGATGGCACATTTGGCATGTCCTTCAAATAGGAAGAAAAATACTAAAAAATAGAGTTGTTGACATATTTTAATTCAAAATAATAGAATGAATACTTTATATGAATTATTTAAGTGGATTGTGTAACTATTGTGGTAATTAGCCATGATTTGAGATATTTTATTATTAATTTATATGTTTAGGAAAAAAAATTTGAATTTCTTTAAAGAAGAATTGGAAATGCTTGATGGAAAATAAGGACTAATCCTAAAATAAATATTCTGAGTTATTCTTTTCTACTCAATTTGAATTCTTTGGAGGGAAACCAAATTGTGGTTTTATAAAAAAAATTTGTATAATATCATGAATATTCAACATGATATATGATGATTTTAAATTTAACAATGTATTCTGGCATTTACATTCTAAATATTTTTTGGTTCACTATCTGCTGTTTTGTTTCTTAGCAGAGATCACTCCGATGCTGAATGCATATTTTCATGTTTCTTAGACTGTAAACTGCACAATATATTGAAAAATAAAACAAACATCTTTGTGTGAAATGGTTTTATCCTAACCAATTATAGTAACTATAAAAATTTGTGTCTGTTTCAAAATTTTAATACTTTTCTATTAAGTCTTTAAATGGAGTAAAGTATTACAATGTTACTATAAATACTCCATATACAATATCCTCCATTGATGCATGTTTAATTATCATGTTAACCGCCGAGTTTATTATGCTACTTTAATTTCCTAGAATTGAAAAAGTTCAAAAATATACAAAATATACATTATATAAAATTATATCAACAACAAGATTACGCATAAATACAATTGACGAGAATACAGATCCCAACACAGCATGCCTAGGAATGATAAGAAACCTAATCAAACGTATAATCTAGTATTTGATAAAATATGGTTTAAATTAACTTCTTCTACTCCCACAGATGAATATATCCAGGGATCAAAATTTATAGATTTTGTGAAAGAGATGAACAATTTAAGTGATAATCACATAATTACGGATGAACAAATACAATCTGCGAGTAATTTTAGTATGGAGAACCCAGGGTCGAAAATTTATAGGTTCAATATTGATACTTTTTTTACCAATATATTGGGCTTTACGTTCAATCAATATTTAGAGAGGATAAATTTGCGCCATGATGTAGAAGAAATAAATGGAAATAGAGAAAAATCAGAACAAGTTTATCATAAGGATACAAACAAATTTCAAGAAGATTTGGAAAACTATAAAGCTAAATATGATACATTAAGGAGGGAGTTTGAACATTATAAAAACAAACAAACTTCGAACCGACATGAAGCATTGGTACATGAAGATATGCAAGTAGATTATGATGTAATAATCGATGAATTTAAAAATCAAATCAAAGAACAACGTGAGTTGATGTTAAATATATCACAGAATATTGAAAAGTCAATTGGCTACAATGATACAACGAATTTAATTAATAATAATAATATGAAATGTGTAGCAGGTGGAAAAGATAAAACAAATACACAAGCTCATCATCAATTGTTAAGAAAGTGCAAACACATAGCTTATCAAATGAGTAAGATTGCAATGATAGTGGTAGTGTCAATAATAATCTATTTTTTAATTTCAAAGCATTATACAACATACCCATTTCAAATGTATGATGACGAAGAGGACAACGATATGAATAACATGCTGAACCCATCATTTGATATAGAACCATGGTGGACCCAGTATAATACATTGAGTGAATGGATATATAAGATACAAGATTGGCTTAATGATCTAAGTCTTAATCAGTGGACTCCAAAAAATAATAATGACAATAATAATATGACGTTTGACAGAGTACACTCAGATAATACTAATGATCCATTTAGTGAGATCAAATACTAGACAGCTAATTATTTTTTCACCTTTACTAATATTCCCACATATATCGCATCTTATATAATCACAAATAACTAATAGTCAATTGATATATAGCTATACCCACTTTGTCTGTGTACGAACCTACCAAACCCTAATAATAAATTCTTATGACTAGAAGCCAATAAAAAAAACATGGGCAGAAAATTCACAATGAGGCGGAAACTAACCCGCCAAAAAAACAATTTTTTTGAAAATTTGTATATAAAGCAGTGATTTTTCTCCCAGATTACTCCTATAGGTAACTTAACTGTTGGGTATTTGCTATTAAAATTTAAAACACACCAATGGCACATCAGTGCTATTAGAGTTTTACTAATATTATTTCCTATATATAAGACTATTATTAATATGAATAAGGTGATGATACGTGTCTTACGACATACCAAATAGTGACTAGTAATATAATTACAATGTTGTCTACTTAATTAACCATCTTTCGGGGCTGATTTATTCATATTAACTTTCTTTAATCTTATATATTTTTCTTGCTGTAACCGTCTATCTAACATTATTTTCGACTATTCAGTACACCGCTTTCACATCTTTATGCAAAGCGACGGATCAGCTTTCTGCATTCATTGACGTTTAACTTTGAGTTAACACAAAACACCCAGACACCTAGAGAAAACAGTCCTGAAATTGTTTTTAAAATAATTTCCAAAACAAACAAATGAACATTTAAAGCGCCAATTTCCCAATTTGGACATTTGCGCGCAAACCCTAACAAAAAACTTCGCAAAAACAAAAAAATAAAAGCGACGCAACTTTTTGTCGAAAATATTAGAGAATGCTAATTTTTCACGAAAATTGGAAATTTCACTTACGAACGAACAGTTTGGTAAAGAATATTTAAACGCTGGCGATGCTTGTTTCAAAATATTAGTTGTATTTGCTTATTTGTAATTATCTTTACTTTCAATATTAAACCATCCAACCAAGCAAATCACTATCACAATGGCTGCTGAGTATGTCCGATAATTACTATTATTCCAGAAATGTTACAATGTTGCATTGATTTGTGAACCATTCACTTATCATAATAAATTTAAATTAGTTTGTGATTTTATTATTATAATTATTATTATATTTTATCGTAGGGGATTACCTGGTGTCCAGGTCAAAGATATGTTCATGTTAGTATTTATAAATTATCAACTCTAGAATTTTCTTATTCACCAAAGTCTTAATTGATATTTGATAATTTTATAAATACTTCCTGCTTATCTCTGTTATAATTACTCCCTTCTATCGAATGAAAAGTGGTGTTTTCAATTCGATGTAACAATTGTATATTCTATTCATTATCATATTTTTGAATATTTTTAAAACTAACAAACATAATATTGTATTGACTATAATACATTATATTTTTTTATAAATAGAAAGATCTTAACTCCAGAATCTCAATTAAAGAAGTCTAAGGCTAACCAAAAGACTCAAGAACAAGTCGCTGCCGAAAGAGTTGCCCGTAAGGCCGTATGTTAATTTATTCCTTCGTCTTATTTTAACATTATGGTTGTGTGTTTGATTCCTTTTCCCTTGAGATATTCTCGCTCGTCCCATTACTGCACAGTTATTATTACGATTATTATTATTATTTTTTTAATTATTAAATGATGAAGACCATTTGTATCCCATTACAATATCGACTAGTCAATGACAATGTTGTCGTACTTATCACCATCTTTCGGCTGACAATATTAATTAAAAAAATATTATAATTATTATTATTTCTTTGTGCAATAATGGTTTGAATGTAATATCATCAAACAATGGAAGAGTCAATATCATCGCATAAGTCATATTGTTAAATTCTTTGTTTCTCTTATTGAATACAAAATACTAACAAATACAATACATTATTGATATGATTTTTGGTCATATCAATATATTATTATTATTTTATTTAGGCTAACAAGGAAAAGAGAGCTATCATCTTAGAAAGAAACGCTGCTTACCAAAAGGAATACGAAACTGCTGAAAGAGCTGTTATCCAAGCTAAGCGTGATGCTAGAGCTGCTGGTTCCTACTACGTTGAAGCCCAAAAGAAATTAGTCTTCGTTGTTAGAATCAAGGGTATCAACAAGATCCCACCTAAACCAAGAAAGGTTTTACAATTATTAAGATTGAACCAAATTAACACTGCTACCTTTGTTAAGGTTACCAAGGCTACTGTTGAATTATTAAAGTTAATTGAACCATACGTTGCTTACGGTTACCCATCTTACTCCACTGTTAGACAATTAGTCTACAAGAGAGGTCACGGTAAGATTAACAAGCAAAGAATTGCTATTTCTGACAACGCCATTGTTGAAGCTAACTTAGGTAAGTACGGTATCTTATCCATTGATGATTTAATTCACGAAATTGTCTCTGTTGGTCCACATTTCAAGCAAGCTAACAACTTCTTATGGCCATTCAAGTTATCTAACCCATCTGGTGGTTGGGGTGTTCCAAGAAAGTTCAAGCATTTCATCCAAGGTGGTTCTTTCGGTAACAGAGAAGAATTCATCAACAAATTGGTTAAGTCCATGAACTAAGAATCTTAAATTAATTAAACTTAATCTTTAATTTATTACTTTTCTATTCTTTACTAACTAACTAATTTTTTTATGTACCATATAATATTATTAATTCAATAATTATATGAATTCATCATATTATTCCTTCTTACTCTTTTTTATAAACTTCTACTTATGTATAATATTCATTCAATCAATAACATTTCAAACCATTAATTCTTTATGCTTTCTTCCATCTCTGGATTGCCGCAGTATTACCTCTTGTGGGTTTGTCACTTTGAATGCCAAAGTGCTCGAGACGTTTGTGTTTAATTTTTTCTTTAATTTAAATTTTTCATGCTGAAAATTTTTAAGATGGCGATGAGATGAAGATTTTAAAAAGTATTATAGTCTTACATAACAACTTGATTTAAACGCCAAGAACAAAGACATAACAAACAACCAACCCCAATACAAAATGACCGTTGAAGATATCAAACACAAGAAGAGACAACAAGAAGAAACTGTTGAATTAGTCGAAAAGAAGAAACACAAGAAGGACAAGAAGGAAAAGAAACATAAGAAACATAACAAAGAAGAATCCACTGTTGTTGTCGAAGAAGAAAAGGAAGAATCCAACGATGTTCCTGTCACTGTTGCCGATAATGAAACTGGTTACGTTCAAGATTCTAAATTAACTTCATTGCCACAATCTGATATTGATGCTTTCTACAAAGAAAATGAAGTCTCTGTCGATGATCCAGCCAAGACTAACTTACGTCCGTTATTATCCTTTGACCACGTCAAGTTAGATCCAAGAATTCAATCTATTATTGCCAAATTCCCAAAACCAACTCCAATTCAATCTGTCTCATGGCCATTTTTACTAGCCGATAAGGATGTTATTGGTGTTGCCGAAACTGGTTCTGGTAAGACCTTTGCCTTCGGTGTCCCAGCCATCAACACTCTTGTTTGTGATGGTAAGCCAAAGCCAAAGGGTGTCCAAGTCTTGGTTGTTTCTCCAACTAGAGAATTAGCCTCTCAAACTTTTGATAATTTAGTCCTTTTAACTGATAGTGTCGGTTTAGAATCCTGTTGTGTTTACGGTGGTGTTCCAAAGGATGATCAAAGAATGAAATTAAAGAAATGTCACGTTGTTGTTGCCACTCCAGGTAGATTATTAGATTTAATCCAAGAAGGTTCTGTTGACTTATCCAAGGTTAAATACTTAGTTCTTGATGAAGCCGATAGAATGTTGGAAACTGGGTTCGAAGAAGATATCAAGAGTATCATCAGAGAAACTGATGCCAAACATAGACAAACTCTTATGTTCACGGCTACTTGGCCAAAGGAAGTTCGTGAATTAGCCTCTACTTTCATGAATCAACCTGTTAAAGTTTCCATTGGTAACAGAGATGAATTAACCGCTAACAAGAGAATTACTCAAATTGTCGAAGTTGTCGAATCTCGTGCTAAAGAAAGAATTTTACTAAATTTACTAAAGAAGTACCACTCTGGTGCCAAGAAGGATGACAAGGTTTTGATCTTTTGTTTATATAAGAAGGAAGCTGCTCGTGTGGAAAGAAACTTACAATATAACGGTTACAAAGTGTCTGCCATTCACGGTGATTTATCACAACAACAAAGAACCAATGCTTTGAATGGGTTCAAGAGTGGTGAATCTAATTTACTATTAGCCACTGATGTTGCTGCTAGAGGTCTGGATATTCCAAATGTCAAGACTGTTATTAACTTGACTTTCCCATTGACTGTCGAAGATTATGTCCATAGAATCGGTAGAACTGGTAGAGCTGGTCAAACCGGTGTTGCCCATACCCTTTTCACTGAAGAATCTAAACATTTAGCTGGTGGGTTAGTTAATGTCTTAAATGGTGCTAACCAACCTGTTCCAGAAGATTTAATCAAATTCGGTACTCACACTAAGAAGAAAGAACATGGTGCTTATGGTGCTTTCTACAAAGATGTGGACATGTCCAAGAAACCAAAGAAGATTACTTTTGATTAATCAATGATCCTCCTTTTGAAAAAAAATGCTTTATTTCTTTATGTATATTAATTTTATAAACTAAACTTTATAGTATTCTTATCAGTATAAAATATCTACTTTTGTATTTGTTATTTTAAATATTTGAACGTATATCTGGTGAGATATTTGAAGCAGTTATAACATTTCATCTTCATCTTCATCATTATCTAGCGTTCTATCCAAAATTTTATCTCTAGCGTGGTTAAATTCAATAGGGTAATCAGTTCTCAATATATTATTTATACGTTCGGTACTCTTCCTTGTGGTGTTCAAATTATTTCGAATATGTTTTGAAACTTGCTCCCCTCTTTCAAATCTAGCTTGCAAATATAGTAATCTCGATTGTGTTTGGTCAATTAGCTGCTTTAATTCAAGACTCTTTGCATTAATTTGGGCAGAGGTTTTGGCTTGATAGGATAAAGACTCTGAGAAATCTGCAGATTCAATAGCTTGTTTCAAAGAATCAAATATATATTTAGAGACATCAATCATGTTGTCGGGACTTTGCTCGTGTGGATCTATAAAATTTGCAGTATTCATTGCGGTAGTTTGTCGAAGTAGATCATTGGTATACTCCATATTATTTTGTAATATTGCATTAGCACTTTCCAACATTTCACTGGTAAGTGTTTCATCTTCTGCATCGCTTTCAGGTGGATGGGTTCCGCTATTGCCATATGGCTCTTCGATACTTGATATGTCATCCTCACTCGTTGTATTCTCATCATTGCTAGTACTACTTGGTGATATTGGCAGTTGGGATATAATACCTTCTGTGACTGGGATGGCATAATTCTGTGAGCTAACACTTGGTGTTTGAGAGTGTCTTATATTAGAATTTTGATCTGTGCTATCATCAGAATACATCATTGGTAATTTGCCTTGGCTATGGTTAGTGCTGTATTACTTCTTGAATCAACAATTTTCTAGGTTATTTAAGTTGATGTAAAGTCAATAGTTTCTCTTTAAGATGCTTTTTAGAGAAAATAGATACGAAAAGAAAGGTGATCCAGATCTTTCCTATCTACACACAATCTCAATCTTCTTTGAACTACATATGTCTATACCATATCAGTCTGAAAGATAATATATCAAAGAGATATTTTAGGTTTTGGATCCTAAGCAACCGATACAATCCGAAACAAAGATATAATAATTATGATGGAACATAACTGAGCTACATCAATTTCAATAATAAAATTGATATGACTCGGTGTGAATATCCATGCACCTATCTAATATCTGTTTTTTTTTTTTTATTTAGTTTCTGTGTTTGATCTGCTCCATTATACATTAATTTCATATCAATGAAACTTGAAAGGAGTAATTCCTCTTCGATTCTTGTTAAATTTTGACAAGAGGTTAAGATAGATTATATCCAGTTATACTTTTTAAAATATCACACACGAAGAACTGCCATAGAATATCATATAAAATTGCAAAGTAATGATGTATTGTGAGTAAAAATAACACATTTGTTTCAGTTTAAGGAATATAACCAGTTCAGAATAACTGATTAGAATTCTAAGGTAAGATTAAGATCAATTTGATATCTACATCCCAGGGTAGAATCAATCAAATGAATTACATCTTTACAATCTACAAACCAGCTTGTTCATATATAAATATGATTGCACATAATCATGAGAAGGCATAAAACCTGTTTAGTATATATTGTATATTTATGTATATGCGGATACAGGTATGCATGTTTTAATATTAGAATTACAATGTGTAGAAAAGAACACGTACTGTACTATAAAGACTAGGGGTAGAGGAATAGTTAATTAATTGAGCCTTGCTACCAGAAAGAATCATTAAAGATATTAGTAGAAATAACGTTAGATAAAGGAGAAACAAAGAGTGGAAAAAACAATTTACATGATGATACAATTTGAATCCTTCTTATTGCTCTTAGATTTTTCCTTTCTTGAGAAAAATTTACTTTTTAATTTGTTCTTACTTTTCTTCTTATTGTTGTCTCCAAATTCATCGCCAGGTTCAGCATTTCCAGTGATTCGGGATTGTCTTGAACGTTGGTTGTTACGTCTACGCTGTGGCCCACCAGCAACATAGGTGTCTCTAACAGCATCTGCATATTCTTGGTCTTCTTGCTCTTGCAATCTTCTAGCCAATAATTCATCATCCTCTAATTGTTGGGTTTCACTCTCAACCACTGGTACATCATCATTTTGTGGGATGACAAGTTCATTTGTTCCATTTTGTGGAACGGAATTGTCTTGAAATGGATTTGAGACTGTACTGTCAATTGGCATAGGGTATGAGGTGGTATGCGTGACAGTTCTCCCCGCGCTGGCTTGAATAAATGACCCAGTGTAAAAAGCATCTTGGTGTCCATTCACGGAGGTTAACGACTTCCAAACAATATCATTGGCATCGTTATAATTATTCTCAACAACAAGAATATATAATACACCATTATTCTTGTGTAAAGTGTAATATTGATCGTTTCTGTATAACACAGCAAAAGATTTTTCAACCATAATTTCTTTCAAATGATTCAACCCATATTCGGTCAATTGAGTCGCAGATCTTGCTAAGAAAGCTTTCAAATAGTTAGCATCCTGTAAAATAGCATCTGCATTAGCTACTTGAATACTATTCTTTTTGATATCATATGATTGAATAAGGACATTTTGTGCTTTTTCATAGGAGTAACGAGATACACGCTCATATGCCACGGAATCAGTTTCAGGATTGATTATCCACCCATGCAATAATCCAACATTGTATAATCTGAAGATTGACATGGCCATCCCATCCTCGAAGGTTCCGTTGAATTCAGGGTCAATTGGTAACATCTCCGATTGTTGTGACTGATCTATATTAGAATTAGCATGAGAGCATAGGTTTGGTAACGTTTGCAACAACTGATTGATGTCAATGGTGTTATTCTGTTGGACACCTATATAACTTAAGACTTGTACAATATCTTGTTTTGACACCTGTGCTCTATTTTGGGTTAGCGTGATTAAATTTCTAGCCATCCCAGCAAGACCTGGCGATAACAACAGAACATTGCACAATGCCAATAAAGCACATGAGAAATTACTGTTTTCTTCACTTTGTTCGACCCCCTTATTATGTAATAAAATAGTGTAGTCGTATCCGTTGATAGACACTCTTTTGGTATTAATTAAAGTATCCATTGTACTATTTGTAAAATTATGTTCAGATTCTAAGCTTATTTATTTCAACACACCTCGATTGCTTTGTTGTGGAGTCTAAATTGACGTTCTTCTCTGTGAACTATATCTTTAAACCGTTAGTTTCCCTTTAAGCTCCCTCGAGTATTTATTTTATTTTTCATTTTCGTTTTTCTTTCGAGCGACGTAAATTCGAATAATAATAATAATAATAATAATAATAATAATATCTAAAGAAGCCAAGATTAAAAAGCAAAACAGTGAAATGAACGATATAGCAGATATATATATCATTGGACTGAATGTTCATATCCTGATCACAATTTTTATCGGTAAATTAGTAAATACCAAATGAAAGATATCATAGTGCATAATCTATATAAGCGAGTCATTATTATTAGTTAAGGTCGAAGGACTTGGGGAAGTTTTCTTTGCAGGTTGCAACGAGAATGAAAAGCCAGGTGGCAATGCAGTGCCTTCATTGCTTCCATTTTGGCTGTTTTTTGGAGTCAAAATGGTGTTGTTTAAATTTTGAGTTTGTAGAAGAGTGACTGGAGAACTTGATATAGTTGGATTATTGGAGAAATTATTGTTTAACGGAGAGTTGTGCATAGTAGCAGTACTACTTAAAGTTGGAGTAGACGTTTTCATAGTGCTTGGAATTGTCGAGAGATTATTTAGTTGAGAATTCGGTGGAGACGTTATATATGATCCCAAAGAATTAGAATGGTCGTTGGATTTTGGTGGACTAGAAACTCCCTTATACAATTTCAATGAAGATTGCTTAGACGCTTGTCTTTCTCTTAAATCGTGAACCTGCTTTGGTGAAAGAATAGATGATGCATTGCTAGTGGATGAGTTATTATTAGTCTTTGTTGATGTCATTGCTATGGTTGAGGTCTTCTTCATTGGCTTAATTACAGGAACACTAACACTTTTACTAGCTTGGTTGTCCAAATCAGCAGGTCTTGACGCACTACTCTTGGTATCAATAATCTTATTAAAACTATTACCATCATCGTGGGGATCTTTATTGTTATCTAGCTTCTCAATATGCCTCTTTTGAATGTCCTTTGTCAAATTATTAATAACTTTTACAAAATCAGCATATTGATATTTCTTTAAAGTTGATGCCATCGAATAATTCCATAACAAAGGTAGTAAATTATCCACAAGAACAACTTCATCTGTAATTAAGGTCGGTATCTTGGAAAACAATGATAAAGATTTCAAAAGGACTCTAGAATCTCTTGTTTTCATCGATTTAAATAAAGGTAAAATGGCTTCTGTACAAGTATATGAATCAATGGCCTTTCTGTCAATAAGGATTTCAAAACAAGTCATACAAATCATCTTAATTTTCAGACTGGTGGTTTTAGTAAACAAGTTGCACAATAGGGGCAAGATCTCATTCTTTATGGATGGAAAATCGTAACAATCTAATATTAAAGGCATCTGATCCAGTAAGTTTTCTTGTAATACAACAACATTTTCACTATTACATTTATCCAAAACGTAATGTAATAAAGGACTTATAATTTTTTCCACAAATGCATCCAATTTAATCTTCTCTTTCAGAGGAGATAAATTCTCTATAAATGTCATTGTAGCGTTTTCTAATAATGTTGGAAATGTCCGAGCATCAGTAATAACAGGAAAAACTTTCTCCAGGAAAGTTAATTGAGAAACACTAGAGCCTATCTTGATGATAATTTCTAGATCTCTTGATACACTATGAGAATCAACCATTTTCTCACTTAATAATTGAGATAATAAATCTACTAATATAGGTAGGAACTTTCTTTGTAATAAAGTTGCAGGATATTGTGGCAATATATCGACAAGTCCGTCCAAAAATACAGCTCTCTCTTCATTTGATTTTGTTGGTAACTCGTCTAAAAAGTTTAGTGTCTTTATAAGTGGATCTTGGAAAAACTCACTGTCTAGAAATTCAGTGATATTATCATAACGGGAATATATATCTCTATTCATTAATTTGGGAATGCATGATCTTAGCTTAACAGGTAATTTAATGAAAACATTGTCCCACGAAAGACTGCTTAATTTTCTTTCAAATTTACTATACTCAGTCTTATAGTCACTCAAAGAACTGTCTGCCTTGATAAGAGAAGTACCACTATACAGAAAATTGATAAGTAAACCTAAGGAGAAGTAGTCGTTTTTATAGCTTAGGGTCTTTTCAAAGACCAATTCAGGTGCAGTATAATCTAGGTTGAAAGTATAAAATTGAGGTATCCTTGGATCATATTGTGGAAACTCAAAATCAGAAGAGCTGGTACCCTGTGGTAGCTTAAAGATATGCCCCAGACCAGACAATTTCCAATCTGAATTATCGTTGATATAAATTGATTTGGGTTGGATATCCAAATGAACGAAATTAGCGCGATTGTGAACAAAATCTAGCCCAGTGACTAATTGTTGGATCCCCCTTTGGGTGATAACATCATTTTTAATATGACCCTGTAAAAATTCTTGTTCATCGTCAAGGTCCTCTTTGAAAGTGCTTTCTAATGTTCCTGTAACATATTCAGTGACAAACATGAAGTTTTTACTATGCTCTTCTAGAGGTTCAATTAAAGTTAGAACGTTTGGATGCTTCAATTTAGCCAAATTGTTGACTTGGTTTCTTAATATTTCATAACCTTCTTGGATTAGTTGTTTGTCCCTAGATGATGATTTGGATTTTATAATACTATATTTCAATAAATATTGTTCAAACTGTTTCTTATCAAAGACAAAAATGGATACTCTACTGTTACCAAGTGAAGAGCCAGAGGATGACGATGATGATTTAAGTCTTCCAGTAAACACGCTCCATGGCTCAGCTGTGAATGTTGGAGAGGAGGAGAAAGAATATTTGTTTGAAATGCCAGTCTTAGTCGACCAAAACATCATGATGGAAAATGGTTAGCTATTTTTCAATTAAGCAGGAGAATTGCTGGTGGGAATATAATAATAATATTCTTGGTATAGGCACAACTATTCAGACGTCGGATGATCACTGATCTCTGCACTTTCAAAGTTATCACTCTAACCTTAAGAATATTCTATTTACAATTATAAGATCTGTATAAATTTATTTTTTCGCTTTATTATTTATTATCTTGAAATGCTGAAAGAATATATACACGTACCATATAATTAAAGTTAAATTGCTACATCAAAAGTCCTTCTTATCATTAGAATTGATATGTGTAATGCATAAATGAATGGATCATATTTTCTTTTTGTACTCGCCAGGAGTTTCTACTTTCTTTTGAATCCAAAGTCCCTGCTTTCTGGATCTGGCAAGATATTCATAAAACCTGTAAATCTTCTCTCTACCATCGAACTCTGCGCCAGTCTTACCCTCGTACACAACGGCAAGACCCTCTTTGACCATTTGTAGCCCAATGTCCTTCCATCCTCCCCACCAAGACCAATACATTGCTCTAGCAACGCAACGGTTATATTGATCAATACTTAAAGGTTTGATCCATATCCTTTTTCCCAATATTTGGCATCGTAACCAATTTAATGCTTCATCACTGAATGGCTGTGCCTTATTGCCAAAATGAGCTCTTTCTGGGGCATCGATACCTGAAATTCGTATAGAAATAGTAGGCAAGTTCCTTTTGCCTTTATATTTTGGATTCATATCCATATAATACATTGACCTTGATTTAACTTGACTTCTATAAGATGGTGAAAAAAATTGGAAGTTCAAGAGTTTAACAGATAATCTTTGTTTAGTTGAATTGGCCCCTGTCGGTATTGCTCTTTCTAACTTTGGGATGGGCCTTATCCACCCCCATCCTCCTAGAGAACCACCTGGCAAATGATAGAAATGGAAGTTGTCACCATCACCAACCGCAGTTACTTTTCCATAAAGCCATTTTCTCTTGATCCACTGCGATGGGATATCTCTTACACCTTTGCATTGTTTCAGATATCGGTGATATCCAAGAAATGATCCTCCCAAAACACCTAATATGAGGGATATAGAATAAAATGTGTTCAATGGGATCGTTACCACTTGGTAACTGTTTTGTTTTGATGGTTTTTCTGACATAGTAAACCCAGTCTGTCGAGATACGATCTGGAATCACTTATTATATCGAAAGTCTTACTTAAACTCTGTTATTATTATGGTATTCGAAAAAGCAACAGTAATTGTAACATAGTCTAATGAACAGATCAAAAAAAAAATAACATCATAGAAAAAGATCGAAAATAAGTATAATCGAGACTAATATTCATTATTGCTGAAAGTGATTTACTTCAATTCTTGGAGGTTTAAAGTTGGTTCAAGCATTTAAATATATATTATTGCAAATGACACAATATCTTGATATAATGATAATATTATATATATGCACTACTGGAAAATTTTAGTTAAGAGTATCTTGCCACAACTGCAATGTAATACTAGCCAGAAAGCACGGTATTTGTTCCCTT
The DNA here is from genome assembly GCA_033807795.1 of Monosporozyma servazzii. NCBI lineage: Eukaryota > Fungi > Ascomycota > Saccharomycetes > Saccharomycetales > Saccharomycetaceae > Monosporozyma > Monosporozyma servazzii. Next base: position 480,317 of record CP138602.1, on the reverse strand, counting down.
TGCTCAATCCAGGAAGATAACAATTCATCCCAATTGTCTAGATTCAAATTAGAAACCAACGTATTCTTAACTAGATCAACAACCAAATATTTGTCTGGCCTAAAACAAGAGTAGATTTTAACTTTGTTATTCTGTTGAAACTCTAATTTGAAACCAAGAATAGAATTAACCACTTCAATGAACTCTAATGATTTTTTGTTAAATATCTCTTTCAGTCTCGTGAATCTTTTATTGCATTTATATATTTCCTTTTCCCCTTGCTTCAAATCGAACTCCATCGACTTGACAACAGACAGTGGAACTGTTTCCAGATCTGTTACGGATTTTTGTAAAGTCTTCAATAAATCTTCATTCTCTTGTTTAACCAATTGCAATTGCTTTTGTTTAACGAATTGGTCATTAGCTAATGGATTATCTCTTAACTCTAAGATTCTAATCTTTTTTTCTTTTAACATAATCAATCGCTTCAACTTTTCATCTAAAAGTTTATTCAAGTTTACATATTTGCCAAGATCTCTACTTAGCTTAGCATTCTCAATTTGTAATTCATTTATTCTTTGAGAATAATATGTTAGACTACTTGTCTGGGAAGAATCTGCAAGCTTACGTTTCTTTTTGTTTTTATTCTGTTCTTCCTCTGTTGTGGCTAGCATTTGTTCATTCAACTTCTTCAACTCATTGGTCAAATCGTCTGTTTTATTCTTATAATCATCAACAAGATTCTCTAAATCAGCTTGTATCCCACCATTATTAAAGCCTTTTTGGGGAACCTTATCTTTTGGATCTTTATTTATTTCAGTATCAGTTTTACCAAAATTTGTATATTCACTCAATTGATTTCTCAATAATTTACATTCTTCTGAAATCAATATTTTTTGTTGTTCATATTCATGATTTAATCTTTTTAAATTGATTATATTGTTTTCATAATTCTTATTCAAATCAAGTAACTGATTCCGTTCCATGGCTAACTCTTCATTTAATATCTTTAAATTGTTATTACTTGAATTTAACTTATCATTATTTTCTATTAATATGACATTTTCTTTTCTGGTTAATGTTAATTCACGTAAAGTTTCTGATGCATTAAAATCTGGTTTATTTGTTTTGTTATCATCATCATTATTATCATGAAAATTTTGGTCTTGCAGTATTTCCCATTCGGCAAGTTTGGATTTTAGCTCTATCAGTTCCAATTGAGTGTTTTTATAATCCTTCTCCAAGCTTTCAAGCCCTTGAAGTTTATGTTGTAACGAATCAACCTCTGATTTCCAAAAAGTTACCATATTCGACGAACCTTCTAAAAGTTTAATTTTTTCAGCTTGTTTCAAATTTGTTTCTTCTAGTTCAGTTGTGTACTTTATCTGATCTTGGAATAGCCTATTAATTGTAGTTAGCTCTTCTGTGTGATTCGATTTCGTTAGATCAGGGTTGCCAGTCATGCTTTCCTTTGGAGATAGCGATGCAAGCTGCTGTTTTAATGCAACAATTTCATCATTCTTTATATCATTCCCTTTAGCTAATGCGACAATTTCCTTTGTTTGCTCCTTGATTGTATCTTCGTATCTGCTAAGAGATGCCTTCAAATTGTCTATAGTGATTTTATTATTATCAACATCACTTTGCAACCTATTGGTTTCTACACTATTCTCTAATTGTCTTTCAGTTAGAAGTCGTTCTTTTTCTTTCACATCAGAAGTAAGTTGGTTAATTGTATCACCTAACTTATTTTCTAGTCGATGATATTTCTCTTGCCAGCTATCAATTTCTTCCAACAGCTTATTTTCCTCGTATTTAATATTTCGAATCTTATTGCTCGATGACTCCAATTCCTCCAGCGTAGAACTGTGTATTCTTTCCAAATCACTATATTTTCGCTGCAGTTGCAACAATTCCAGTTCAAACTCATTTCTTTGTGTGTCCACTTTGTATTGAAGAGAATTTAATTTGCTATCTGGTGTATCTACTGGATCAATTTTGTTTCGTATATTTTCAGAGGTTATGTCATGCTCTTCTATACCATTGGACGGAGTGTCTACAAATGGAGATGATCTACCAGTGTCATTATATTGTCCATCATCGCCTGATTCACTCATTTTTTAGCAGTTTTGAAATCTAAAAACAAAGAGGGTATGCCTGAATTTGAAGTCAATCACCCAGGAAACTTTAAATTAACTTGTCTCTTCTTTTGTTATTTTCAATCTCCAACACATTACCTAAATGACTCTAAGTATCTTTTTTCTTTTAGCCATGACATTCAAGATTTTGTCATATTTACTGGAACTTTCTTGAAAAATTGAATTAAAATAAATATAAAAATAATAAATCTATTACAGTGAAGTTTGATCCCAGTTAACACAGAGGTTTTATCTTAACAAATTGATTGAAAGATTCCACATTTCACAGGTTGAAGATTTGCAAATAATAATAAAATGTCCAAAGTGTATGTTGCCTTGGGTTCTAAATGGAAAACTTAACAACGGTGATTACTAACAAGTGAATGCAATTACATATATATATATAAATGCTTGATTATTCCTTGTTATCGCATGAGGCTCGAACGGATTTCAAGTTATATTATATGTGGATGCTACATAACCAGACCAAGAAGTTTTAGATTACTAGAAGAATTAGAAAAGGGTGAAAAGGGTTTGGGCCCTGAATCGTGTAGTTATGGTTTAGCTGACAACGATGATATTACTATGACAAATTGGAATGGTACCATTTTAGGTCCTCCACATAGTAACCATGAAAATAGGATTTATTCTCTTGGCATTGAATGTGGTCCAAATTATCCGGACGAACCACCAAAGGTCAAATTTATTTCTAAGGTTAATTTACCATGTGTTGATGAGAAGAATGGGGAAGTTAAATCAAAAGAATTCCATACTCTAAAAGATTGGAAGAGATCATACACCATGCAAACAGTTTTACTAGATTTGAGAAAAGAAATGGCAACTCCTGCAAACAAGAAGCTACCTCAACCAAAGGAGGGCACTACTTTTTAGATTTGATATTACTTCCCACGAGTAGATGGCCCACAGTTCCCATGATTTTTTTCCCCTCTGTGCTTTCTATAATACCCAATATCATATTTTTACTTTATTTTAGCAGTCGTACCAATATTAATAGTAGTAATAATAATTTATAATCAAATACGTCTATCATTTCAACAATATCAAGAATCTTCTCATGTTTTTTTTTTCTTCCTTGGGAAGGGCTAGCGAAATTAGAATAAGAAGCTTTATGAAGTAACAGGATATTCATAGTAAATAGTTTTGTTGTTTCAAACCTACTTAGTATTGCCATATGAATATCAACGTTTATTTATTCTCTCTAATTGACCTCTAATTGTTACTGTTTAAAAACTCTAAATTTGCATTAGATATTTGTTTCAACTCCAAGGCTTCATAATTAGCCTCAATCTAGAAGAACTACCATGCCACCCACTCATGCATTGTTTTGTTAAATAACTATGTTTATTTACAGTTTTATTTTTCTTTGTTGTTATTTGAGGCGGCTAATATTAATGGTTCAGATAAAAGTCCATTAGTCGCTCAATTAGGAAACTTTTTGAAAAATTAAGTATACATTACACTATTATCTGAACATCGCACAACTCCATGACATAACATTGGGCCATTGCTCTTTAATTGTATTGTTACCGTATATGTGATATAACTATAGTGAAAACTTGAAATAGCTTTGAAAATTACTGTATATGGTCACTAATGAAATGAGTTCAAAACTACCTAAAGTATCAACTTCAATCATACTTTTTCCTTTTTGATCTTCCATTTCCATATCATAATGACTATTACAGTAATTATAAGCATGTTTCAAGATAATTACTAGTTTTGTTAAAGCTAAAACATCTGCACTAATAGATCTTTCGATTATTATACTAGACCATGTTTCAAAATTAGAGTTAACAAAGATCAAAGGTTGGAAAGAAATATATTCAAGAAATGTATAAATAAGGATGGTGTAACCTACATTCTGATATTATTTCTAATTGGCTTTCTCTAGTTCTATATCATAAATAAGAACCCATCAACAACAACCATAAGAAGCAATTCTCCTTTAGATACAACAAAAAATCTTTACATAAATCCCAATAAACAAATCCAAAATATAATGAAGTTCTCTACTATTGCCTCTGCTGCTGCCCTATTCACTACTGCTTTCGCTACCCCAGTCGAATTACCAGAAACTGACAATACTCTTGATATTCCAGCCGAAGCTATTATCAACTACTTAGATTTAGAAGGTGCTAAGGACATTGCTGTTTTACCATTTGCCAATGCTACTGACAGTGGTCTTTTATTTTTAAACACCACCATCTTAGATCAAGCTTTAGCTGCCAGTGAAGATGGTTCCATTGATCTATCCAAAAGAGATGCCGATGCCGATGCCGATGCTTGGCACTGGATTGAATTGGGCCCTGGTCAACCAATTTACAAGAGAGATGCCATTGCTGATGCCGATGCCGATGCCGATGCTTGGCACTGGATTAAATTAGGCTATGGTCAACCAATTTACAAGAGAGATGCCATTGCTGATGCCGATGCCGATGCCGATGCCGATGCTTGGCACTGGATTAAATTGGGTTATGGTCAACCAATCTACTAAATGTGTTTTAGTATGATGGCTAACTTACATCCTTTTCTTCTATTTCAATAGCTTCAGTATACAATTGGGCCTACTAAATTTCTAGTTTCTCTTATGTGAAATATGTCTTCGAATCATGAATGATCTTCTTATTTCAACACTTTTCTATCTTCTTTCTTTCCTTTAGTACAAATGAAGAATAATCTTTATTACCAATGCTATATCTTCTATCTATATATTATTGTATATACATAACTTTTCTTTAAAAAATAAATAAACCTCTTATAGTTTAAAACTTATTACCAATTATTATTATTACTTAGAACTTATACCATATATGCGGTTTCGATGATACCTTATCACATATCTGTCTCTGTGTCTGTCTCTGCTTCAGAATCTAAGGTTGGGCTTGCATCTGTCTCTTCTTCAGTTGAACTCTCTTTGCCATCAAGTTTGTTTTTCTGGGCCACCTCTTCATATTTATTATTTGTTTTTGTGACAGAGTTTGTGGAACTCTCACGACTTTTACCCACACTATCATCTTTGTCTATAAAGTCATCAAATGATAGGTTTGATTCACTTTTATTACCTTCATCAAATGTAGATTGGTCCTTCTCGATCTTATCATCTCCCTCATCGGTTCCTTCTTTTTTGATTTCTGAAGTCACTTCTTTTGATTTCTTTGGTTCGTCTGAATCGAATTGATCCATATCCAATCGTTTATTAATACCCATGTATTTATTAGTATCAGGATAAATAAAGTCGTCATCTATTTCTTTCTTCACTCTCTCGCTAATCAACTCTGGGACGTTGTTTAAATTATTAGACTCACTTCTAACAACCCTTCTTTTTCTAGCAGATGATGTGGGCGATCTGAACTCAGTCCCAAATTTCCTTTTCCTTTTACCAGGAGAATTCAATTCTGAGACTGCATTTGTGACATGTTTATTAATTAAATCTGTATCCGAATGTTTGTGATCAAAGGTTTTTAGTCTACTTTCTAACTCTACAATCTTCTGTTTTTTCTCATTCAAAAGATCAACCATTATTGCACTCGTTTTAGTATCTCGTTGCTTTAAAATAATATCCAAGGCTTTCTTCTCGGCAATAAAGGTACCAATCTCACCTCGTTGATTTTTGTTCTCTTGCGACAATTTATAGATCATATCATTGGACTTTTGTTGTGATTCAAACATTCGTGATGACAATAAAAATAAATCAATTTCACCCGTTTGGACAATTTCGAGAGAAACTTGAGACAGCTTTCTGACTATATTTCCTGAATGAATTTCCATAACCAGATTCATCTGGTTGTTGGAAGATTTATCACCTGGATGATAAACAAATCTGGTGTAATCTATAACGTTTTCACAATCAGAACAACGAATACGACCTCCAGATAGTAGTTTAATTAATTCATACCATATACAAGTGCGATAAAAGTCTTCTTCTGTAACTCCAAAATCTTCAAACCACTGTTTACTGGCAATCTCTCTAAACTCTGGCTTGAATGGAACCGATACAGAGGCAAAAATCTGCTGTGATTCAGGACTGAGATGCTTTCTTTCCCAAATATCAGCACCATCACTTGTCTTTAGCACTACTATTTCCACCGCATTCAATTGATCAAGATCTATCTCAAATAGCCAGTTAGGAGTAACCTCATCGTCACCAGGTAAAATAATTTCACTCTCGCATAAACCGAATTCGGAACTATTCCCTTTATCGAGCTCATCAGACACAATTCCTATACAGCTACTAAATGTAAACTTCATAGGATTTTTCAAATTTCGTAATCAACCATGAACATTACTTCCCACAGACTACTATTAATATTTCGTGTCACTGACTCCTATCCTTATTCTTTGGCTTTCAATTGTCTGAACAGTTCAAACTGTTCATTTCAGTTGATTATTAATGCAACTTTAATTTTGGAAATTTATTTAAATATATAAAGAAAAGCGATGAGTAATAAATGAATCAGACGACTCTTTACTTACTTTAGTATAACTGAAGCAAAATATCTTCTTCTAGATACACATAAAACTACACAAGTAACCAATCAAAGAAAATATGGCAACTGAAATAATAACACCAGTCCCACAGCAGGCTGACGAACAAATCCTACCTCCAGAATATACTTTAAAAGAACCAGAGCCAGAACATTGTCCAGGTCCAGAATCTGAGATGGCTGGTAAAGCCGATGCTTGTGACGGGTGCTCCAACAAGGAAATCTGTGAAAGTTTACCAAAGGGCCCTGATCCAGATATTCCATTAATCACAGAAAACCTAGCTGGTATTGACCATAAGATCTTAGTTTTATCTGGGAAAGGTGGTGTTGGGAAGTCTACTTTCACTACGATGCTAAGTTGGGCTTTATCCGCCGACGAAGATTTACAAGTGGGTGCGATGGATTTAGATATATGTGGTCCATCATTACCTCATATGCTAGGTTGTAGTAATGAATTTGTTCATGAATCCAACTCTGGGTGGACGCCGGTGTATGTGGCCGATAACTTGGCTGCCATGTCTATCCAATTTATGTTACCAGAAGATGACTCTGCTGTTATCTGGAGAGGTAATAAGAAAAATCAACTAATTAAGAAGTTTTTAAAGGATGTTGAGTGGGATAATTTAGATTATCTAGTTATTGATACCCCACCTGGAACTTCAGATGAACATATCTCAATCAACAAGTTTATGCAAGAATCTGGTATTGATGGTGCACTTATTGTGACCACACCACAAGAAGTGGCATTATTAGATGTTAGAAAGGAGATTGATTTCTGTAAGAAAGCGGGTATTAATATCCTTGGGTTAGTTGAAAACATGAGTGGCTTTGTTTGTCCAAATTGTAAAGGTGAATCACAAATTTTCAAGCCGACCACTGGTGGTGGTGAAGCTCTTTGTAAGGAGTTAGATATTAAGTTTTTAGGTTCAGTTCCTTTAGACCCAAGAATAGGCAAGTGTGCTGATTTTGGCGAAAGTTTCTTAGATGCTTACCCTGAGAGTCCTGCCTCTCTTGCTGTTCTTAATGTTGTCGAAGCATTACGAGATGCTGTCGGTGATTTGTAAGATTTTCTTTACCATATTTCTTAGCAATCCGAAAAAAAGTTTTCCACCGTTTACTTAGAGTATCTGTTTCATGACAGTGGATATTTATTATCCCAAGGACTTGACGGCTTCAGCAGTTGAATCACCATCAAAATAAAAGCTTAATTAATGTAAACCTCATGCAATAAATTTATAGTATGATAACCGATTATATAAAGAATCCAAGTAATATAACATGCATATTCAATTCATAGAAATTATTCAATATACTTTAATATTCATGATACATTATTATATTATATGTACTTCATCTATAAAATGTACTATTATTCAATTATTCTGTTTTTATATATTGGATCCTCTTGTTTATAATGTTACAACATGCTGGTATAATCTTATAATGTTTGTTGTTTTCATAATATGAATTGAGGTTTTCTTCTATTGACAAAATGTCTTGTTTACTAATGTTCTTACCTTCTTCAGCAGAGACAAGTTTCACAAATTGGGAGAAAAGAGATATTTCTTTGGTGAACGACGAGCATTTTGACTGTGGTAATCTCTTCACAAATTCATTCAAGATGTTCAAATACTGTACATTTTCACCTTGATTATAACTTAAAACTAATTTCGGACCAACCTCTTTGCAAATCAACTTTGCGGCTTCTTCGAATAACTCACCAACTATTAAATGCTCCATTTCCTTAACATAGTTACCAGCATACTTTTCTTTCAAGGCTAAAGAACCATATACGCTTTCTTTTGGCAAATGTAATTTTTCTAGGATGATATCTCTGTTACCTTCGTTGTCCCAAACAGCAGGTATTATATGGTTCAAGATGATCTTAATGGTTTGATTAGCAGCTTGGTCATTATTAATGAATAACGCAACATATAGTGATTCCAAGGAACATCCTAGTAGCTTCAATTGGTCAATATATTGCAAGGTAACTTTGTCTTTCAAAGACTCGGAAACACTACGATGGTTCTTAAAAACTAAAATCTGAGCTAGGTACCATAGGAATTGAACGTTACTCTTGTTTCTGACGGAGTTGATTGAAATTTTCTTCAATAAAGAATCGACATTACCTTCTTGACTGAAAATATTAAAAATGGCAGACACTAATATGTCATCTGATTTTTCAATGATAAATAATTGGCTTTCAACCATTTCTTCAAGAGACATTTCATCAATCTGGCCATAATAGATTGCCAAGGAAAAGACACTCAACCAACCATATTGATCTACAAGATCTGTAATTTGGTTTTCATCGCCAAACAGTTCACCAGATAATAATTGATAAATTCTTTCAATCTTAAAATCAACAGTTTGACCATTGGATCTCCACTTAGATAATTGTAAATCAGATAACTCACGAACACGAGGGTCGTTTGATCCTAAATAAGATATTAGAACAGCCAAATGCCTATTCTTAGATGCAATTGCTATCTTTGCAGCATTGATAACATCATTTTTCATCAATGCAACAAATATATTATCTAGGGGATCAGAAGTGTCAAATTTCTTGTTATTTAAGTTTCTTTCCATATTGTTCTCTAACCATGAGCATAAATTATTGTATCTTGCTTGCTTTAACAATGCAGTTTTAACGCTATCGTTTTCATTTCCATAAGGTAATTCAATTTCATCAAATAATAGAGCACATAGTTTCCAGATATCATATAGTGAATCTGTTGAAGGAAGAACTTGTAGAATGTCTTGGAATTTAAAATCAAAATTAATAACACAAGGTAAATTTAAGCTGGCTCTCTTTTCAATGACGGATGCAGAGATATGTCTTTGGAATAGTTCTCTTGGAATGTTAAATTTGTTACCTAGTACTGAGCTTGGAGAATAAATTGAAACACTGGACTGCGAAACTAAATCTTTAACAAGAATATTGTTGTTATATAGCACAGTGGAAAAGTTTGTGTTTGAGGTGAGTTTTAAGGTCTTAGAAATGAGTTTATCAGCCTCACGATCATTATCAAAATCTCTAAGCACATCTGTAATTCTAGCTGGAATAGATTGCAAATTTGCTTCGTCGACAAAAATGGTATGTTCATTAGAACCTGCCAATTTCAACTGACTTATCCAGTCGTTAGAAATATTTAAATTTGGTTGGGCTTGTAAAGCATCAAAATCTTGTTCCATAACATCTGGTTCATATTGTTTTTCTTCGACAATACCATCGTTTAAACTAGCGTCAGAATCATTCATAATAAAATCTTCACTCGAAGAGATTTCCGGATTTGTCGAAATCAATTGTCTGTTATCCAAATGCATATTCGTACCACAGATTGGATCATCTGCATGTTGTTTGTATGAGTTGATTTCTTCTTGGTCAATTTCTACATCGTCATCGTTTACTAAACCCCAAATACTGAAATGGTTGACTTTGAAAGTCCAAATACCGCCAAATGGATTATATGAAATAAATTTCATATCTCTCATATTCTTTAGCTTTCTGATCAATACTTGCATCTCGTCAGTTCTGGATGCATCGATAATTGGTTTCTTCGTCTTCTTGTCAACGGGGTAAACTTTTTCTAGAGAAATAGTGGCCGGAACATTTAGACCCGAACCAACGACAGGCTTGCTGCTGTGATCAGGATAAACCTCAACTGTCCTGGTAGAATAAAATGAGACTGTTTTACCAAATAGCTCCTCTTTTAGATTTGGGGCAAGGGCAGATAAGTCAACGTCATAGTTAAAAGATATATTACCAAAACCTTTTCTACCAATGATAAAATTCGGAACGGCCTTTAATTGAGTTTGAGTTAATTTGGAGAGAGATTCAATAGATGGAGAGCACCAATAATCAGTATCTTGCTGTTTTGATGAAACTGAACTGGAATTCAAATCTGAAGCTTCCTTCTTGGATTGTTCCTTATCATCTAAATCAGGAATTTTTGATTGTTCCTTGATTTGTTTAGTTTCATCTTTTGTATCATCAGTGTCTAGTAGTTCATTAGTTTTGGCTTCTTCCTTCTCCTCATTATTTAATTTAGTAACGACTGGAGCCCCTGTTAATAATTTCATTTTCTTAGCAGCGCTTCTTGCTGTATCAATTTTCAGTCTACGTAGTTCTTGAACGTCACCCGTTCCACTTGCAAATGCAGCCATATCTTTGACTGATGTGCTTCTTTGATTTGATAAATTATTAGATTTCAAATATTCATGAGAATTGCAAGATGTAGAAAATATACCTTTTGTGGAGGCAATATTCTTGACAGAATTCAATCTTGAATTTAATTTGTGAAATAAATTGGAATAAGGAACGTTTGAAACTGGAGCAGGTACATTAGATGATATAGAAAATGATCTCTTTGAAGCAGATGGTTTATGAGTAGTTCCGGTATTGATTTCATTGTTTGTCCCCTTCTTTAAAGTTTCTATAATTGGTGCTGGCATAGCAGACCCACCTGTGGTTGGGTTACCAATATTTAAACCGTAAGGATTGGATTGGGATTGAGGAACTGGAGGTTGTGTAGTGGCATTGTTACCGAATAATCCACCACTAGTAGCTGGCTTGTTACCAAAAAGACCACCGGAAGTAGTGATGTTACTGGTATAACCGTTTGTAGCGGAATTGCCAAATGAAGAGGTATTAGTGTTGGATGAGTTACCAAACAACCCGCCTGTAACTGGTGCAGCAGGTTTAGCTCCAAATAATCCTGTTGATGTTTGATTGTTTGAAGCCGAGTTCCCAAATAACCCACCACTTGGGGCTGCACTCGTAGTAGCAGAATTGCCAAATAATCCTCCAGATGCTGCTGCTGTGTTGTTTGTGGTTGTGTTACCAAACAATCCACCGGTAGTAGTTGGTGCTGCTGTGTTGTTTGTGGTTGTGTTACCAAACAGTCCACCGGTAGTAGTTGGTCCTGAAGTATTAGCTGGCTTGTTACCAAACAGACCAGTGGACGGACTTGGAGTAGATGTCCCAATTGAGTTTGATGTATTTACATTATTAAATATCCCATTAGGTTTCTGTGAAAATAATGGATTATTGGCACCTGATTGTGATGGACCTGGAGTCGAGGTTGGGGTGGATGTACTATTTCCAAACAATGAGGAAGTATTAGGCTTTGATGTGAACATTTGGTCGATATGCCTGTTTAATAGAGTAGTATCCTTAGCCAATTACAATGTTGTTGTGATGACCAGAACCGTTTTCAATGGAAGTAATTGACTGCTATTTAATGATGAAAGTGTATTATTTATTATTCCTATCTTGTTTACTTCAAAATTTAAAATAAATTTTTTTTCTTCAATTTTTGAAAGGGAAAAGTTGCAATAAAGCAGTTACAGTAGGGCTTATGAAGAGATACGTAAGAATATGTAGATAATTACAGAAGGGAATGTCAATGGCAACTCTTTATTGTAATCTTGAGGATGATATTGTCCCATCAATTACCGTGACATGTTTCTTGTTTAGAGGTGGGATAATATGCCGCGTCTTGGAAGTAAAAAATATTACCAGTTCATTCGTATCTGCTTCCACTTGACCGTTAGGTATGGAAGCGTGCACAACGAGGTTATCTTTAGAACCATCCATAAAAGATTTAAATGACAATAGTGGGATCTGGTATATGACTGAATGGCCTGAGATAAAATTTGCTTGCTTTAACTCTATCAAATACTCATGTTCACTACCTGCAACCTGTCTGATATGAGTTACAAAGATCCTTTGTAATAACTTAAATTGTCTGATCACGGGCAAAATATTTCTAATGCTAGTTAACAAAATAGCAATTACTTCTCTAATTGGCGTTTTGGGGTTGTAGTTTTTTTTGAAGTGATCGGCAAAAAGTAAGTTTGTGAATGTGTCTTGAATAGAATTTAAAGTGTATGTCATAAAATCTCCACAAGTCGCATTGAGATTAAATTCCAGGATCAGATCCGATGACAAAAGTGGCATTTGGAAGCAGATGAGATTGTTCGAGAAACTTTTGAAATGAATTCCTGTAATATTCTCTAAACTTTTTAATTTATCCTTTATAATCAAATGCGATGATCTATATTTCGTAAGAAGATTTTTATCAACATCTTGGTATCTACCTTGCAAACTTATTAATGCTTGTTTTAACTTACGTGCATCGCTGATTAATTGGTTGCGATTTCTTTTCAGAGTAGGTAGCTCATTAATATTTGCCTTTTGAACTTCCAAATATCTTTTCAATTTGGCCAGTTTAATTTTATTATCTAATGAGACTTCCTTTAAATTTATATTAACACTATTTTTAAAAGTAATGACATCTTGTTTTATCGATTCTTTTAAGGCTATCATCTCGCTGTTTAGTTTCTGTTGCTGCGAAAGCTTTTTATCAATATTTATCTTCCTAGCTTGTAATATAGACAAATTCTCGTTCAGAATAATCTTAATATTATCCAAATTAGATAACTGCCATTTGTACCATGTTTTTTTAGCTTCCAAATATGAGTATTGCTTTACAACGTATAATTGCTCATTGATTTTTTCTTTTTCAATGTCAGTAACGCTATAATAATGCTTAAATAATAGTGGTGGTGAATGTGATGCTGCTATTTGCGTCTGTAAATCGTCAAATACATGTTGGGATTTATCATTCATCATGATCAGTTCTTTGGACATAAATGTCACCATCTGTAACCATGGAATATCTGAATATAAAGAGATCAGTAGCTGTAATTTGTCGTTAGCATCACTTAAATGATGTTGCTCTTTAAATGGAATTGAAATTGGATTTAATGGAACCTTTAAATCCTCTATTTCTTGTAAAAAATCAGACTGAATATCCTCCAGAAACTTGCCCAGCGAATAAGTTTTCGAACCTTGGAATATAGGGTGATCATTAAGTTCATCTAGTTTGATTGGTGACATTCTTTCAGCCTCCGATATTGTAGTAGTTCTTGTACGTGGTATCTTCACATTAGATTGCAATTCTGCCTTATCATAAATTACTCGTGTTCTTTTCGAATCGGGTTTCTCATTACTACTTATTGGTTGAGATATAACATTAGTAAACTCCATTGAATCATCTTCATTGTTTGAGTGGGACTTGCCTGTTGCAGAAGTTTGTACACTTTGTTGTATATTAGTTAAATCCATTTCGTTTTCGTAATCACTTTCCTCATTAACTGTAGGAATTTTATTAATTTGAGTAAAATCCATCCCAGTCTCCTCCGTCGGTTTATAGTCTATACTGTGCCTATTCATATGATTTGAAATATCATCCTTAGTAGAAACAGTATTATTATGGATTTTTGTGAAGTCCATGCCTGTTTCTTCATCATTTACAAACATTTTATTGGGTTGTTTCTTAATCTGGGTAAATTCCATTTCTTCTTCATTTTCTTCATAATTATTGTGGTTCTCAGTGGCAGAACCATATTTATTATTTAGTGGCAGCAAGTTCTTTTTAGAAGTTCGTTCCTTTGGTAAAGTTATTTTTACTTCAGTGAAATCCATATCATTGTCCTCTTGATTTTTGGTTAATGGTATGGTCCCTTTAACATTATGATTGTCATTACGTATTTCAGTGAGATCCATATCTTGATTTGAAGTAACAACATTGTTATCATCCGCTGTAAAGGGAATTTTGGTAAACTGAATAGTGTTTTCACTCTTATCATTGTTTTGATTGAAGGTTCCAGTCAATTCCATTGCACTATCATTTCTAGAGTCAAAGTCGTCCATATTGACGGTTAAAGGAATGGGTGACATTTTCTCTTCTCTCTGAATTGGGTCAGGTGTCGTTTCTTCATATTCCTCGTGTATTTGTCCACTAAGGATTGTATTATTGGGCCTGACAGGTGTCATTTGAATCGGGCCTGTTAATTCCATACTTCCAGAATCATCCTCCTTTTTATCCAGCGAGTTCGGTAATGGCTGATTGACTGGGTTAGCATTAATAAGCTTGGATGGAGCATTTTGTGTACTACTGACAACAAAATCAAAACTATGTAATGTCACATCGGGAGCAAAAGACACTCGTCTATTCAATCTGTCTAAGACTTGTGAGTTCGAAGTTAGCTCTTCGTCTGCAACAGTTGCGGTCTGTTGGGATTGGGTTTGTACTAGTGAAAGTGATGCATCTGGTTGAGCATCGATGTTCTGACTTAAAGATGATTTTAGTATACTTCTTTTGGGAACAAAAGATTCAGTTTTTTGGGTAGATGTTGCATCTACTTGGGAACTATACACTTGATCACTCATATATCCCTTCGCCTGTTATCGTTTTTGTATTGGAATGGACTCGGGCTAATCTGTACTTATTGCGAACTAGATAATCGGTTTGTTTACGGTTTAAAATTTCATTATTTGCCTAAGATTGAAATTTGGTGTTTGGCGTCTATTTAAACAAAATCTGGCAAACAATCTTTAAAGCAAAGATTCCACATTATTCACAGCATTTCAATAACAAATATTAATAGTCCATTGACTTTGAAAAAGAAAATCAGTGCTTGTACTTCTGTCCAGGTTAATAGCTTCTCACCTACACTATTACCTTTACAACTATAAATGCCCTTTAGAAGGGTAACTTTTCTTGAAAAATTGAATTATTGCAAAACCAAACAAAAAGTTGGTAATTTATACATTAAATGTTAAAGAGTGTTTAGGACATAAACCAAAAGGCACAAGCACCCTAAGGATATCTAGAAGGGTTTTACAGGAGTAATTCTGTTTTTTATTTAAGCTGCTTCCAAAATAATAAGGTGTTTTGCTCATTTCCCTTATTTTATTCCATTTAACACTCCCCCAAAGCTAATCTGATCTTTATTAAAGGTCTTAAATGCATATTGGCTTTTTTCTGATATACACACAATCTATATCACTCATTAATACATAACTACTACTGATATCATGAACAATTGGCAACATCTTTTCAACAATACAAACAGTTTGACAAACCATTTAAATAAGTCATATTTCAGCTATGATAATCGTGAAAAAAATGTCTCTAATATAGTATTCGATGATTATGCCAACTTACTTTGGGCTGGCGATACCTATGGTTGCGTATCATCCTACGATCCAAACCTGCAATTATACACAAGATATAAAGGTCATGTTGGCGGTTCTGCTGTAAAGGATATTGTCCCTATAAGAGAGGGGATTCTATCTTTAAGTGAAGATGCGCTACATTTATCTAATAGAAGAGGTGTTACTATGTTCAATATTACCAGTATTAATATTGCTGAATTCAGTGAATTACAGACCATGCGTCCCTTATCTCTCGATAACCAAAACTTAATTTACTGTGCTGGTAATAATACTTCGGTCGGGATTACTTGTCTTGATTTGAATAAGGTTAAATTAACAAGTATCATAAACTACAATGCTAAAGTAAAGTTATTGAAATCTACCAGAAACTTATTAGTTATTGGGAAACCTTCTGGGACTGTAGATCTTCTGGATCCAAGATCTAATCAGTTAATTAAAACATTTGCTTGTCATTCCGATACTATTACCTCTATGGATATTGCTGACTTTACTTTAGTCACTGCAGGTAATTCGAAATCGTTTTATAATTCATTTGCTGATCCATTTGTTAACGTTTTTGATCTAAGATCTATGAAGCAATTGTCTTCCGTGGCTGCGTTCTCCGATGATGGTCATGTAGGCGCTGATGGTGCATCATTTGTTCAATTGCATCCAGCACTTCCAACCGTTATGTTTGTTGGATCTGAATCTGGTGCATTTGATTTCATTGATTTATCAAACCCTGTATTAAGAACTCATTACATACATCCTGGTCAAGAAGTTAGATCTATGAGATTATCACCAAGTGGGGATCACATTGCTGTCTTAGAAAAGGATAATGCTCTAAGTACATGGTCGAGATCTCATCATGGTGGCAATTTTACCAACACTCCAGAAATTTTACAATACCCCGATTTCGTTGATGATGGTCCACATAATTTTATTTCAGTCGATGATATGAACTATCCATTGAGTAGTGTCGGCCTACCATATTATAATGAAAGATTATTATCTGCATGGCCCTATACACTTTTTAATAGCGACGGTACTATACCTAAAAAAGTTGATTTGAATTTACCATTAACTCCTACTACAAAGTCAAATAAACTACCTTTAAATGCTACACCATTAGATCTTTCATCCAAGAAGTTCCCATTCTATAGATATGATAAGAACAAATACGGTAAAAGAAATATTGCTGCTAATTATGTTTGTATGAAGGATATCAGAAAAAAGATGACAAGTGGTCTCGATAAAGAGGATATTTTGAATTATAAAAGTTCTGGACCTGAAATACCACCCGCATATAGTCAGTTGCCATTTACATATGGTAAATATGGTTCTGATAATTTTGACTTTCAAGCATATAATAACACCAAATTTTCTGGGTTAGATACAGATGTGGATAACTCGTACACAAATTCTATTATTCAATTATATAGATTTGTGCCAGAAGTATTCAATTTCTTTGTTGGTTGTCTGAAGGATGAAAATTTTGATAAGCCATCGTTATTATCTGAATTAGGTTATCTATATGATATGATGAGTAGATCGCATGGTCGTGTTTGCCGATCTGCTAATTTTCAAGCTACATTGAATTGTATCCCACAAGCTGCTATCTCTGGGTTATTAGACAAGACAATGAATGAATCGTATAGATCTATCGGTAATACTATGTCCAATTCTATAAATACTAAATCTGTAAGTTCCACTTTTGGTGATGGTTTATCGAAAAATATTATACAAAAATTTAATGAATTTTTGTTAAATAGATTATTGAAAGAAGAATTTGAAAGTACAGGTCACAATATCACTTTAGAACAATGTTTCGGATTCACTGTCTCTACTGAAGTGAAACCAAAATGTAACCATTACAACAAAGAAACTAATGTGAAACCAAGTTTATGTATTCAATCACCAACAAAAAACGGTTTTAAACAATCAACTAAGAAGTTATCCAATCAAACCATATTACAATATATTGAATCCTCGATGAAAAGTGTTAAGATACAGAATAAGATATGTGAAACATGTGGTAAACAAGATATAATGGAAATTGAACAATCAGTCAATAATTTACCGCCATTAATGTCGTTCCAAGTTTTATTAACGGAGTCTGAATGGAAAACTGTAAGAACTGTTAAGAAATGGTTGTCTTCCGAATTTTATGCCTCTGTATACAAGAATAAAATTATAGTGAAACCATCATACAATGATCTTAAGATGGCTGGTGAGGTGTTTAAATATGAATTAAATGGGTATATTGCGAAGGTGACAGATCCATCGACAAACTCGACAAGACTAGTAACATATTCTCGTATTTGGGATCAAGAACAACAGATCTTTAAATGGTATATGTTTAACAATTATCTTGTTGTTGAAATAGATGAAGATGAAGCATTGAACATGTCATATTGGTGGAAGACCATTGAGGTTATACTTTATAGCGATAGTGAAGAGTTGAGAAAGCCGTTCTTTTCTGTGGATACATATTCGATCAATTATGATATTCTTTATAGAGATCATTTCTCTAATGGGATCAGAGAGGGTTATAAGAAAGAATATACGTTGTTGACGAAGGATGAAGCACCAAAGGCAGGTACATTAATTGCTATTGATGCTGAATTTGTCTTGTTGAATGATGAATTATGTGAAATTGATTGTCAGGGAAACAAGGCAGTGGTGAGACCCAAAAAATCCTCTTTAGCGAGAATATCTGTCATTAGGGGTGAAGAAGGGCCATTATATGCAGTACCGTTTATTGATGATTATGTGGTTAATAAGAATCACATTGAAGATTATTTGACCAAATACAGTGGTATCTTACCTGGTGATCTTGATTTGGAAAGGAGTGAAAAGCAATTAGTATCCAGAGAAGTGGTTTATAGGAAAATCTGGTTATTGATGCAACTTGGTTGTATCTTTGTGGGACATGGTTTAAATAATGATTTTAAATTAATCAATATTAATGTACCAAGGACACAAATTAGGGACACTGCCATTTATTTCTTACAAGGTAAAAGATATCTATCCTTAAGATATTTAGCCTTTGTGCTATTGGGCAAAAACATTCAAGAAGATAATCACGACTCTATTGAAGATGCATACACAGCATTGATCTTGTACAAGAAGTATCTGGACATTAAAGAGAGTGGTACATTACCAAAAGTCATTGAAACGTTGTATGAAGAAGGTAGAGCCTCGAATTACAAAGTTCCAGATAACATTGCAGCTGTCAATACGCAGTAATAATTGCGCCTGTTTCCTCCACGGAACTAGATAAATTCTATATACATTCATAATACAAAGTCAGCATATAGTCAAAAAGCTAAATTTTACAAAAGAGAAGTAAGAGTATAGGAGTAATAATAGGACGTAAGATAACCAGATCTCAAAGGCAGATTCAAATTCCCAAAAGCAGAACTGCTGTATGCAGGATACAATAGAGTAGGCCGCCTGACAATGGCAGGAATAAAGTTTTCTTGGGAAATACTTCTCTTTTTCCATTGTTTACGCGAGAAAAGCTAAGATCAAATAAAATGTGATAAAGAAGGCTCGAACAATCAGAATTGTGTTTCAGTGCTGGTAGACTTCCATTTCTTTGTCTCTTCTGGTTGAAAGTAGTGCAGAACACTGCTGTATTATGAGATGATTGCCCCCTCTCTCCCCTCTCTCTCCCTCTCTCCGCAAGTTGAAAGAGGAGATGCACAATCACTTGGAATGAAACTTTGTAAAGATCGTAAGATTATCAGCCCACCGCGCCCTTAGTGTTGGAATGGGATGTGATGAAATTAGCTATACATATCGCCACTACGGAATGTATCTGATATTTGGTTACATCACCTTTTTAAACTTTAACAACGCTTGGAATGTAAAACCGTTCTACTGTATGTGGGCCCGCCATATCTCTACTAGCAGCAATAGTGGCATGATAGACTGTGAAAAATGTAAGCTAAAGTATATACCCTATCATTCACATATGAACAAAATTGAAACGTTATCAGGAAGAGAATCGTTATCAGAAAGTGAATCTTCTTGTGATGTGTGGATCGTGTCTAAATATTTGAATAAATTGAGGTGAGGTCACGTGCCATTTCCACATTGTGCTTCTTCTCTTTTTAAAATTTGAAATTTTTCATTAAAATCAACGTATTGAAGAGAGGCCTATTTGCCTTAACGATATGTGAGTCTATCCTTATTCCAAGACATTCAACTAGCAAAACGAGTAAATATATATAAATATATATACACATCACAATGTCTCTTGCTGAATTTGAAGAACTGAAGTGGGACCATTCTGTGAAAAGATTGGATACCCCATCGCATTATTTATTAAGAAAGGCTAAAAAGAATCCCAATGGATTAGAAGAATTGAGAAAGTCGGTTGATAGTTCGACCATTTATGTGGGTAATCTTTCCTTCTATACATCAGAGGAGCAAATCTACGAACTTTTTGGTAAATGTGGTACTATTAAGAGAATTATAATGGGTCTTGATAGATTTAAATTTACACCATGTGGGTTTTGTTTTGTTATATATGAAACCGCACAAGAGGCTAAGAATGCTATTAAATATTTTGGTGGTACTAAATTGGACGACAAGGTGATCACCATTGATATGGACCCTGGTTTTGAAGATGGTAGACAATTTGGTAGAGGTAAGAGTGGTGGTCAAGTGTCTGATGAAATGAGATTTGAATTTGATGCGTCTAGAGGTGGGTTTGGGTTGCCACTGGAAGAAAGAATTGGTATTGTGGAGCCAGTAGCCGCAGCAGCACCCGCACATCAACAACGATTCCAACATCCACAATTCAATAGCAATCGTACTAGAAACCGTCCAATTAGTCGTCCCGCTGGGAGTAGATTCAACAATACAAGTTTCCAACCTGAAATGAATGATCAAGAAGAAGATAATTATATTCCGCAATGATTAGTAAACAATCTCATATGTACATTTTAAAATGATAGCAACTTTTAGTAATTTATAATGTTTAGTTGAATAGAGAAGAGAAATTAGTCAATAATTATATTCCGCAATGATATGTGCATTAAAACGATAGTAACTTTAGTGATTTATAATGTTTAGTTGAATAGAGAAGAGAAATTAGTCAATAATTATATTCCGCAATGATATGTGCATTAAAACGATAATAGCTTTAGTGATTTATAATGTTTAATTAAATAGAGAGGAAGGAGAAACTAGTCAATAATTATATTCCGCAATGATATGTGCATTTTAAAATGATAATAGCTTTAGTGATTTATAATGTTTTAATTAAATAGAGAGGAAGGAGAAACTAGTCAATAATTTTCGTTTCCTTCTCTATTATTGAAAGAATAGTTAGTTACAAAAAATATATATATGTGTATATATTCAAAAGAAAATAAAAGAATAATGATAAGTGTGGGGGGAGGGGAAGTGGGGGGAAGAAGAAAAGGGGACTATAATGATTCCATTCATTTCGATGCAGTACGTTGATGAACGCCAGTTATGTTTGCACCGATGATTGAATCGTTGTGATTGTTTGAATGGTCAGCAAAGACTTTTCTTCTTCTAACGTTGATGAACCAATTGGACAATTGGATCTTGGTTAGGCCCGTTCTGCCCAATAGTTCCATCTTTTCGTGGGGGGTTGGGTATGGATCGTGTAGATGATTCAATAGCCAGTCGTTCAAGATTTCCACGGTTCTCTTGGGTAGATTTGATCTCTTGACGGAATGTTTCTTTAGCACTTTGTTATTGTGTTGTTTATTGGATAGAAGATCGTTATTGCTGATTGAGTCTATGGTCTTGATGTTATTTTGGGAGCCTATCAGAGTGGTCGACGAGGTAGTGGAGGAGGTTGATGAGGCGGAGGAGAGCGATAGATGGTTTGGCAGATCTGAGTATGTTCTATTGTCGAGGACGTGGGCGGTGAGCATTGGATGGGGCAGCGGGGACGTTGGGGGTGAGTTGCTGCCGTTGCTGTGCGAGCCCGAGGTTATTATGTTAGCGGTGAATCTTTGTTGAGGGTTGTTGTACATGTTGTGGTAGAACTTCAAAGAGGTGGTATAATTGTTATTTTTAGAGTCATTAGTTTGAATATTATTATTTGATTGAACGAGGTTAACATTTCTGGAGGAGTTTGTTGGAGTAGGATACGTCGGTATTTGCTGTTGGGAGTTGAAGGTGAAATTCTGGTTAATTCTTGGAGATGGGGATTGTGGTAAGAATTGCTGTTGGTATTTAGGTACTGCATTTTGTTGTTGTTGTTGCTGCTGCCTAGAGTTTGGTTGGGACATATCGAGATTGATGACATCGAAGATGTTTTTGATTGAAGGCAGAGCTATTTTCTGATTTGGCAAACTCATTGATGTGTGTGTGTGATGAAGCGATGATCTGTTTATAAGGTTATTGTGTATATTATATATATAAACAAGCAATATTTGGGACAAGAAATGTTGGTAGCATGGTAGAATGGTAGAATGATACAGGTATATATATGTGTGTATAAGCAAAAGTATGAGTAGGATCAGCAAAAGTATGAGTGGGATAAGCTTTTGTTGGACTATCGAAGTGCATCTGAACGTGATGACAAAAGAAACGAGCGATACAAAGGCTAGCGAAGTACAGGGATGTAGACGAGACAACGAATGAAAATAATGAATGGAATATGGGCCTGGAGGACAATGGGAGGGGGGATGGGGATGGGGGAGGTTGGTGGGATGAAGCAGTGGCAGTGGCAGTGAAACAGAGCGAATGTTGGTTTGTCTGTTTCTTGCCTGCTGCACTTGCACTTGACATCTAAGCTTTGCGGGCGACAATACGTCCCAAACCGGTTTGCGCTTTGTTTGAGATCGAGCAACATGTTAGTAATAAATTGTTAAGTGCAGTGAGATCAGCACAGCACAATGCGACTGGCGCCCCCGCCCGCGGCGAACAACAGCCGGCGGCGGTGACGGAAGCGAGTCATTCTTCCGGTTTAATCTCGCGGGCGCACCAGATCAGATCAGATCAGAGCAAGAGGAAAAAGAAACGGGGAAATGTCGTTATGCGACCATTTAAGCAGGCGGGTTCCGGGAATGACAATAGGTAAGCAGCATAGCAGCGTATTGTGTTTTCCGCGGCCAGCGAACCTTTTCTCGATCAGGTTCCATTGTGCGGCGATCTGAGCTCTAGAACCTCTTGTTGTTCTGCCTATTGCCGGGCCCTATACCTCCGAGAACACCGCGCGACGCAACAAACGGAAAAACGTCAAATTTTCACGTTGGGTGCGCCCAGAACAATAGGCGCTATTCTCTTTCCTTCCTTGCTCGCCCCCCCCTCCCTTCTCCCTGTGCTGCTTTTATTTTATCGGACGGGAAATGTCGAAACTGATTTGCAAGTGATGTTTTCGCCACATATTTGCCAGCGACGTGTTTTTTCGCACACGAGGCGGGGTGGGGCCCAGCGGCCGGACGACTCCCTTCCCACTGAGCAAGAATGATGAACGCGTATTACATTTTGTTACAGCTGGCGGGAAAATAGAATAGAACACAAAAGCAAGCACGACACGGGTTTACGTCACTGTGACACAGGCGAGCACGCACAATAGCGGCTGCGCAATTACATCACTGGTCGTGCAGGACAATAGCCTCGAACACTATACAGAAACCGCGGAAGAAGAAGCCAGAATCAGATCAGATCGGATCAGATCGGGGGAGAGGGGGAGGGGGCGGTACTGGCGGCGAGACAACAGGAGGCAACAGCCAGTGTCAAAGAAAACCCGCGGGTTTCGTACACACTGCTAACAAAGCGATCACCGCTTGTTTGGGGGAGGGAAGAGGGGGAGGGCTAGGGCAAGGGCGAAGTTGAAGGATGTGTTGTGTGTGTCGGTAGGTCACTGAAGTCCCCTGTGTATATGGTGATTGTGGGAGCACACAAGATGGTTTCGAATAGTCTGTATTACAATTTATCACAAAGGGGCGGTTGAGGTGTACTGTCACTGGACACTGTAATGATAAGCGTCAACCTATCAACAGCTCTAACGTGAATATAACTTTATTTAACTTAAATTTTGCACTGCTCAGAAAACCTTCTTTTCTCAGAAACCAATTTGAAAAAGTATTACAGATCAGTCCGAAACAATAAAAACCAACGATCTCATTGAGATCCCGTATGTTTCAGCTCGATCTCTGCCTATTGTGTTTGCCCGACACCCAGAGAAAATGTCACATTGCGGAAAACAACAATGGCAAACAAAAACCGGAAGATAAAATAAAGTTATCCCTCTCAACCACACACAATTTATTAATATCGGTGCTACCACTCTTTCGATGCAATATTGACATTTTCTAACTGTTACGTCAAGTTGATTCATATACATTCTATGGCTCTTTTCTTTTTTTGCACGAATATCTCTTTTTCGCTCTCATATCCTCATTTGAACGTGTCATTCGACCAAATTATGTATTCACTATATCGTATTAGCTAATATCCGTAATATTATACGGATATATGCACACACACTCAAATATACAAAAAGACAGTATATGCATGTATGTTTACCATATTGTTACGCTAAGATCCCGTTAAGTGAGGGATAAATGTAGAGTGTAGTATAGTATAGTATAGTATAGTATAGTATAGTATAGTATAGTACAGTATCTGTTTAATATCTGTTTAATATTTATGTATTTTACTTATCATTGTAGCCAGTTAATCATCCATTTCATCTGCTCTCCTTTCCGCATCTTCATCTGATAATTTTACACCACCAGAAACAGAAAATTGACCACCACATCCGACTAAAATTATGTTTTCATCTTGTGTAGCCGTGTTTTTAATTCTGGTTGGAATCTCAATGTCTTCATCGGTGGGCCCAAGTCCTACCGCATATGTCTCTCCAAATCCCCAAGAATAACATATACCATTAGTGGCCACTGCTAATGAATGATGCGATCCAGCTGCAATCGTCTTGAATTTCGGAACATTCGTCAACAACGTCGGGATCGGGATCGAACGGGCCTTCCCGTGTTCATCTTTGTACGTGTTCGCCTCAGGTAAATTATCACGGGCAATACCTACTTCAAACATATCTAATCTACCAAACGAATATAATTCACCGTCTTGTGTCAAGATCAATGAGTGATGTTCACCAGCTTGAATCATCTTGACTCGTAAACTACCATCAATCTTCACTTTAGTAGGCTTTTCTACCAATGCACCATCCTCAACATCACTCGATACACCACATTGACCAAATTGGTTCAACCCCCAACTGACTGTAGTCCCATCCTTCTTCACTGCAAAACAGTGGTTTTCACCAGATGCAATATATTTCACATTCTTCAATCCAAACGGTCTTGGGTCTAACGTCTTTAAACGGAATCTATCCAATATCTTTCTACCCAACTGATGTTGTTGACCATTACCCCAGGCAAATACCATACCTTCTTCATCCAAAAATAAAACATGATCTTTACCACCGGCTAATTGGACAATTTGATATTTAGAAAATGAGGGCACCTTCCAGGGAGTCGTTTGCACCTTAATCTTATCTTGATAAAACCCAAGAATACCTTCGTTACAACGGAAAGTACCCCATGCATACACATCACCATTACTGAAAAGAACACAACTTAAATTATCAGTGGCAACTAATTGAACAACCTTATGGCCGTCAGCTAATGGTGGAAACAAAGATCTATCTAATTTGGCAGGGGTGGATTCCAACTCATTCAAATCACCATCGTCATCGTCATCACTGTCACTGCCCTTCGCATCCATATCCTTTAACACTTCCTTGGCACCACTAGTATCTCTACCTAAGGCACCAACATCATTACAACCCCAAGACCAAATGTTTTGTTTCGAATCTAATGCAATTGTATGCATACCCCCAACAGCAAACGAAATAATCTCTGCTGATCCAACTGGTAGTAATGGATTTAATCTGGGTCTCTTAACTTCCTTGTTCTTGGCTAACGGACCTAAACCTAGTTCACACATCGAACCAGTACCAAAACAGAAAATATCTAATGGTTGGACAGAAATGTAAAGATGTTTATAATCATCTACACTATTAATAATATGAGCCGCATGAGCCTTGGAAACACGTTTAACGATTTTAGTTTTATGATTGATTTCGTTGGCAATTGGCGCAATGGTTTCGTCCTCTGTAGCTGTTCTTTTGGACATATTGGCGTTTGGTATATTTATAGGTTGCTTCTGCTATCAACTCTTACTAGTTACACCCAAACTTGAAATATGTTCATACATAGATCATCTCTAATATTCCAGATCAGTTCTATTTTTTTTCACTTTATTTATATTTTTGCACTTTATAATCTTGTCATTCATCACGAAAAGTTTGACATATATATATATGTATGTGTAATAAAGTGTTAGTAGTAGTGGTTTCATACGATAAAGCATCACTTGCAAACTGTTGTGAGTCATGTATGTGATTTGATTGTGCAACAGAAAAAGTCTTACAATTGTAATCTTCTTTATTTATATATGTGTGTGTGTTTTTCAATCTGGCTTTGAATGTCTCAAAACATCAATTTCCATTCAGAAGGATATTATTATTATAATTAGGTATTGTATTCTCAAAGAATATTAAAGGTTATTTAAAGGTAGTAATTGCTATAATTAAACAGAAAAATATACTATATCTTATAATGCAGGGAACAGTTTAACAATTACTAATGTCACCAGTAGACCAACAATCATAAAGATAGTTACCATTATATAAAAAAGCCAACCTAATTTGTTCTTGTTGTAATTTTTCAATTTACCTCCAACATTAGATATACCTCTTGAAGCGACTTGAATACCAATCTCTGCAGCACCTAAAATCTTTTCATCGTCATCTAATGCAGTTTGGAACGCAACTGCACCAGCTTTTAAACTGGACACTAATTTGGACATATCTTGAACTAGATTCTCTTGAATGTTTTCGTGGTTTTGTAATTGCTTATCAATTGACACCGTTCCGTCGCCATTATCAACTACACTAGTTCTTCTTTTACCTAGTAATCTTTGCCTCAATTGATGAATTTCATCATCACTATTTTCTGTAATACTATCAGCATCATTCATATTTTCCAGATTATTCTCATTACTGGTCAAATTCATAGGCTGGTCGAAGTCAACACTATATCTTCTTGTTTTCAATTGTTTTTGATACCTATTATACTCATCTTGCATTAATTGCAATGTCTGGTAACTAAAATTTGAAGTTTTAACTTCTAAAGAGCCTAATTGTTCCTGATAGGTATTGATAAAAGATCCTTCGCTAGCACTTAAGGATTGTTTAATGGATTTTTCCTTGCAAATGGTCAAATTACGGCTGAATTTATTGTTCAGAATATGTGTGACGAATGGGCTATGTTGAGTTGTGTTTGTATCATTCAAATCAACATTTTCATCATTTTCACCGTGAATGCTATTGTTGTTGCAGAAATTGTCTTCAATAGTCTTGAACTGATCCCTCAATTGAGTCAATGTAGTGGTAGATATGGTTGAAGACATAGTGGACTGATGATTACTTGCTGTTTTCCACTTCTTAAATTGGCCAATTTTCAAATGTCTTGCAGTATTTTAGTGTAGTCTCTTTTTTTTTTTAACTGAACCAAAATTTATTCTTAAATGTTGTTCTTCACAGTCACTGCTTAACAATGATCACTCTTGACAAGATGGATTGACCATTGCATAAGTTGCAACCGTTTCAATGATTTAGACAACTGGGTATTTATTATATAGCTCTGCAACAAAAGGCGTTTGTTTTTTGTATTAAACTACCTACATATACCCAAACGCGTCTCTTAATTACACGTAATTACAATTAACTAAATATATACCTACAATTCTGTGTAGATGGCTAGATATACTCCGTTATCACAATTCGATGTGTTTCTTTGGAAATATCTGTACAGGAGATTCTTTCTGATCTTCTATATTAAATACATCATTCCTCTTTTCCTTGACCCACTCATGTTGGAATATTCTGTATTTCAATATTTCTTGGACGTGACGAGAAAACTTTTCAAAACCATGTCTTGTAAATTAATAAAAGTTATCCCACCACTTGTTCCTAACCTGAAAAGTTGCAATACTGATCAAATCTCATTGAGACCACTAAGATAATAACGATAGACTTGTCAATATCAAGTAAGATTTTTTTACTCGTTATTATAGCAAGACTAGTTTAGGAATAATACGATTTTATATAAACGGTTCCCATTTGTGAATAATATAGCCACCGCTTCAAAAAAACAGGAATATAATCGATATCATTCATTAATATAAGGTTATCATGACAGCCGATGAATCATATTGGCAACAATTGAAGCCATTTCAATATGATCTATTGACACCAGATCAAGAATCACGTCAACAGAGATACTTAATCCAGCATAACAAGAATAATGATTCCAGTAAAAAATTACAAGAGTTTAATAATACTAGACAAAGATTCAAGCAATTGTTATCCATGTCTGGCTTATTTAGACATTTCATTGAAACTAAAGCTACCAAAGATGATAGATTTAAGAGTATCTTAAATGAACTTGATGGTAAAGATTTTGACTCTAAGAAGAAAGTCAGCAAGAGAAAGAGTGAAAAGGAAGAAGATGCTGAACTATTGAAGGATGAAGAAAACGATGGTGACGATGACGAAAACATGGAATTCCAATTCAGAGATTCTCCGGTGTTTATTAACGGTAAACTAAGATCATATCAAGTCCAAGGTTTGAATTGGTTGATTCAATTACATTCAAACAAATTGGCTGGTATCCTTGCAGATGAAATGGGTTTAGGTAAAACGTTACAAACAATTTCATTCTTGGGCTATTTAAGGTATATTAAGAAAATATCTGGACCTTTCTTAGTTATTGCCCCAAAATCAACTTTAAACAATTGGCAAAGAGAAATCAATAAATGGACTCCCGATGTCAATGCCTTTGTGTTACAAGGTGATAAAGAAGAAAGAGCAAAAATGATAAAAGATAAATTACTGAGCTGTGATTTTGATATTGTTATTGCCTCTTATGAAATTATCATTAGAGAAAAGACATATTTCAAGAGATTTGATTGGGAATATATTGTTATTGATGAAGCTCATAGAATTAAAAATGAGGAATCCTTGTTATCCCAGGTGTTAAGAGAATTTACATCTAGAAATAGATTGTTAATTACGGGTACTCCATTGCAAAATAACCTTCATGAATTATGGGCGTTATTAAATTTCTTACTACCAGATATATTCTCCAGTTCACAAGATTTTGACGAATGGTTTTCATCCGATACCTCTGAAGAAGAAAAGGAAAATATTGTGAAACAACTACGTACCATTTTACAACCATTCTTATTGCGTCGTATGAAGAATGAAGTGGAAACTTCATTATTGCCGAAGAAAGAAATAAACTTGTACGTCGGTATGTCCTCAATGCAAAGAAAATGGTATAAGCAAATTTTGGAAAAGGATATTGATGCAGTTAATGGTTCCAATGGTAACAAGGACTCGAAGACTCGTTTATTAAACATTGTTATGCAGTTAAGAAAATGTTGTAATCATCCATATTTATTTGATGGTGCAGAACCGGGTCCACCATATACTACTGATGAGCATTTGATCTTCAACTCTGCGAAATTAAAGGTCCTAGATAAACTGTTGAAAAAAGTGAAAGAAGAAGGTTCTCGTGTATTAATTTTCAGTCAAATGTCAAGAGTGTTAGATATTATGGAGGATTACTGTTTCTTTAGAGATTACAAATATTGTAGAATTGATGGTTCTACTGACCATGAAGACCGTATTAGATCTATTGATGAATATAATGCACCAGACTCTGATAAATTCATCTTCTTATTAACTACTCGTGCTGGTGGTTTGGGTATTAATCTTACCTCTGCAGATATTGTTGTCTTATATGATTCAGATTGGAATCCACAAGCTGATTTGCAAGCCATGGATAGAGCTCATAGAATTGGTCAAAAGAAACAAGTTAAAGTATTTAGGTTTGTCACAGAAAATTCTGTGGAAGATAAGATTTTAGAAAGAGCCACTCAAAAATTGAAACTGGATCAATTGGTCATTCAAAAGAATAGTGGTATGAGTAAAAAAAAAGAAGGTAAAGGTGAAAGTAAAGATTCCTTGTTGTCCATGATTCAACATGGTGTTGCTGATGTTTTCCAAAGCAAAGACAACAGTGCCTCTTCTAGTAAAGATGGTACTCCAAATGCTGGCGACAAGTCCAACGGTAAACTTAACGAGAAAGCAAATGAAACTAATAAAGATCCTGATCCAGAAGTTGATTTAGACCAATTATTGAGCGCCTCGGAAGATAAAACAAAGAGTTTGAACGCTAAATACGAGTCCTTGGGTCTTGATGACTTACAAAAATTCAATCAAGAATCAGCTTACGAATGGAATGGTACAGATTTCAAGAAACAACAAGTCAAAAAAGATATTATTGATCCAAATTGGCTACATTCAATGTCTTCGAGAAGAGAACGT
This sequence comes from Monosporozyma servazzii, assembly GCA_033807795.1. Taxonomy (NCBI): domain Eukaryota; kingdom Fungi; phylum Ascomycota; class Saccharomycetes; order Saccharomycetales; family Saccharomycetaceae; genus Monosporozyma; species Monosporozyma servazzii. The sequence continues at coordinate 450,209 of CP138602.1, read as the reverse complement.
ACTCAAAACTATTCGTATGATGTTGATACGTACTATAAAGATGTCTTGAATCCAAAGAAGGCGCCAACTCCATTACAGCCAAGAATGCCTAAACCTCGTCAGTTCAACAGTCATCAATTAATGAATGTTGGGTTGAAGGATTTGTATGAAAAGGAGCGTCTTTGGATTGCCAAGAAAACTGCATACACACCGAATGTTGATGATGTTAAAGCTACTGATGGTGATGACTTATCAGAAACCGAATTGAATGAAAAACTAGAAAAATTGAAAGAAGCTATAAGTAAAGCAGAGGCATTGACTTCAGAGGAAGAAAAAATGAAGGTACAATGGGAAAGCGAAGGGTTTGGTAAATGGAATAAAATTGAATTCAGAAAGTTTATTTCTCTGTCAGGTAAATACGGTAGAAATTCTATTCAGGCCATTGCATCTGAATTGGCGCCAGGTAAAAATCTGGAAGAGGTTGAAGCATATGCTAAGGCTTTTTGGGCAAATTATCAACTTGTTGATGATCATGAGAAATTGATTAAATCTATTGAAGTTGAAGAAGATAAATTGAGAAAGATTCAATATCAAAAAGATATTTTAAAACTCAAGATAAGTGACTACAAGAACCCTTTTTTTGACTTGAAATTGAACCATCCGCCTTCTTCAAATAACAAAAGAATTTTTTCTAAAGAAGAAGATAGATTCATATTGATAACATTGAATAAATATGGTCTAGATAGAGAAGATATCAATGAATTGATTCGTGATGAAATTAGAGATTGTCCTTTATTTGAGCTAAATTTCTTTTTCCAAAGTAGAACTTTATTGGAAATTGGTAGAAGGGTGTACACATTAATGCAATGTCTTGAAAAGGAATTTGAATTGAAGAACGGGCAAATATTAAGGGTTGTAGAAGAACCAAAAAAGACTACTACCAATCATACCAGCAGTATCGTTAGCAAAAGTGGTACTGTTACACCCGGTGCTAAGAAGATCAAGACTGAGAAGCAAACTGATAAGCCTAATGGGAGCAATTCTCCTATCGCCGATAAAGTCAATCCTGAGCCTGAAAATGATAAAGATAGTAAAAGTAGCTCTCCAATCAAGAGACCAGTTGAAAAAACCTCTGAAGAAAGTGTTGAGGATATTTCTGAAGGTGTAATTGATCCTCTCAGCGAAGAGCACCAGTCCAAGAAAGTTAAAACAGAATAAGATTATTGTGTATTATGTTAGCTAATTGTATATAAGTCAAAAACTTTTTATCGCATACATAAAGCAAAAAGACAAAAAAAAAGAGAATCTGGCACAAACAAAACTAATCGTATATCAATGTAGCATAAATCTCTAATTTTTCATATTAAGGGTAAAATGAATTCATTGCAGATTTTCCATCATTATCTGTTAGACAGTGTTGCTAGTAAATGAAAATAAAAAAATTATTATCTATATATACTGATAAATTTTATCGATTGGACAGGTGCGAGAGTGAAGAAAGAAAAAATCCTTAAGTCATATAATGTGTTATCAAATATTATATTTTCTACGTTAAAAGTAAATCCAATGTTTTGAAAATTCAAAAAACTTAAATAATATTAAAATCTACAAGAAAACTGGTAAACAGTACATAGTACATTTATGTAAAAAGAACATCACAATAGTATGAAAATAAAAATAACTTAATATACTTGTACTTGTTTGTTGTTATATATTATCTTCTCTTACAATTTAGTGATATGCCAAATTCAAAAAGAAATTAATAAAAAAACAAATAGCCCTACAGGGGGCTCGAACCCCTAACCTTATGATTAAGAGTCATACGCGCTACCGATTGCGCCAGCAAGGCTCCTATTTGTTGAATTTTTCATTTTTTCAACAATAATACAAATACTGTTTGCTGAAGCGTGTTCTAGTATTTTATTGGTTCCCGGAGACATGGGTGTAACGTTACACAAACGTTTTTACATTATAGTGCTGCAATTAATCAACCCGTTTGCTGAACAAAATCATCATTAAACATTTTGAGCAAAGAGCTTTTTTTTACCAAATCTTAAAATAACTGAGTTAGGATAGATTATATATGCAAACAACCAGGTACGTATGTATGCATATTATATGATCAATCAAATGATGAAATTAAGCACATGTAATTTACCAGAGACCATTTTAATACTGTATAGTATGCATTATGGTGATCTCTTAACCAACGATGCTTGCAAGAAGAGAAACATTTTAAGAGCAAGAAATGGGTTGATACTACCATATTTGAAGTTTCCTGTTTTTTAACCTTATCTACAATGTAAAATGTCTAAAGATGCTATTATTTTTTTTCTGAAGGTTGGTATCATTCATCTAAACCTAAATAAACCAGATACTATAATTAAATACCCATCCACAACATTCCAAATGAATGTCTAAAGCACAATCGGTTTTGTTACGTTTTTTTATCTGTTATTTTTTATTATGAGTTAATAATATTAAATATTTATATTACTTGATTATATAGCGCTATTGTTGTTGTGCTGTAATGACAGACATACATTTAAACTCATTTGAATATGTTGATTTCCAAAGACGGACCTTACCATCATCACCAGCACTTGATAAAATTGTGCCTGTTAAATTCCATGATACCGACCACACTTCTCCATTATGATCATCATGCTCACTTAACAATTCAACGTTTAGATGAGACTGTGATTTTTTTGTATTTGATTTTAATGGATCATTGCTGAAAATCGAAATATTCTTTTCCATATCTTCATCACTATCATCCACATTCCTTATATCATTGCCACTTGATGATTTATCAGTTAATTTGAATATACGGACATTACCATCCTTAGAACCAGTCGCAATCAATTGATACCATCTACCGATAGAGGGAGCCCAACTAATACTTCTGATCAAACCACGATGACCGTTTAATTTGGCAACAATTTGATATTTGTTAATACTATTGTTAGTATTGTGGTTGGAGTTACCATTTACAATACCATTGTCACGACTTCCATTAGTACCATCCACATCCATGTCACTACCGTAAGAGCTATCTTGATCACTTTTATTATTATTATATTCATCATCATATATAGCACTTTCGTCGTTGTTATGTGAGTTTGATTGTGCTTTCTCTATAAATGGGCTATTATCAACTTGATTTAATAAATCGATGTTATTCCTTCCACCAAGGGTACTACTATTCTTTGACACTCTTTCATAGATAATGGCCTGGTCCAAGACACAAACAGCCAATCTTTCAGGAGAAAATCTGGATGGACACCAGGTTAACCCAAAATCTGATTGTAAATGGTTGGCAGGTGGGACCTTTAGGATATTAATTTCTGTGATCAACGTCCATGCTCTTAAATCAGAAGGTTCTAAAGCTTCGTAAACTCTTAAAGTACCATCATTACCAATAGTAGCTAGTTTTAAGCCTAGATGTGGTGGTGCAAATTTAACATCATACAAGGCACCTTGAGAATCGTTTAAGATACATAATTGATTCCAACGTCTACCAGAACATTCTTCTTGATCAGGATTTTCTTCCCAGATCTTCAAAGTCTTATCATATGATACTGATGCAATAATTCTACCAAACTCTGGAGAAGCCCAATCAATTGCCACAATAGACGAATCGTGAGCCTTCCATGAATCACTCAATTCCCATTTATTCGTTTCCTTATCTGCTTTGAACACTTTAATGTGTTGATCTGAAGAACATGTAGCCACATATCTACCGTAAAAATCGTAAACAACATCATGAACAAGATCTTCGTGACCACTATCAAACGGTTTCATTTGGATAAAATATTCTGATTTGTTATGTGGTCTCTGATTGATTATCTATAGCTAGTTGTTTTGATATTTAGAAGTTTGAACCTTCTTTTAAATTCAATTTATCATTGAAAGAAAAAAAATTTCAAAATGTAGTACTTAGCTTTAGGATAATATGAAGTTACAATTTTAAATATATATATATATGAGAAACATCAAATTACTACTTTAATTTGGAAAGAAAATGTTCTCTTTCATTCATCAAACCTTGTAACCAACTTTTGACTTCATCGGTGGTAATTTCGTCAACACAACTGTAAAATTGAGATAAATCTTTCTTCCCGCCATGCAACTTCTCATATTCAAAACATTGGACTAACATTTCAAATTTGTCAAGATCTTTAGCATATACTGCTTCCAAATTTCTTTGATCTTCATAATCTAACCATCTGTTCAAGATCTCTTTACCAGCTTCTTCATTATATTTAGAGACAATGTCATTACAAATATATTCGATGGCAGCTAGTTCTCTTAAATGCTTCTCATTTTTGTCAATTTTACCATCAAATGGGGTAATATCACCAACTAAAGATTCTGCCACATCGTGTACCAAAGATATAAGCATACATTTATGTCTATCAATGTTTGGATTTTTTAAAATCAACCCCATTAGTGACATTCTATGCATATGATCAGAAATAGACTCGGCAACCTCTTTGCCAATCCCATTATCTAACCAACCAGTTCTCTTTTGCAACTTCAATGTTTGTAAAATGTGGAAGAAGGCCAATGGATATGCAGATGAATTGGCACCACCCGCAGTAGTAGTGGCAGCTTGAGCCAGGAGCTCGGTCACGCCTTCAGGAATATGTTCTTTTGGGTCCCAGGTTGTTGTGTTGGCAATATCGTTCATGAGGTGTGTGTGGTATCGATGCTCTTGTTCTTGTATACTCATTTTCTCTTCACACTATGTTTAATAGTCTAAGAAAGTTTGAAATTGTTTTTATTAATATTTTAGGTACCTTGACACTATTTTACATGTAACAAAAGTAAGGAATGGTAAACAGAAGAGGAAATGGTACCATTAAATGCAAATGGTAAGATAGTGGTAGTTTTGACACTTGTCTGTGTTTCTGTGGGTACAAATTTTACTCTTTTAAATGGTCCTCAATTTCTTTTAACATGTAGTAAATTCATAACTTCAGCAACCGATAACCAATTGATTAATATAAGATCATTGCCAAAATGTATTCCCATTGATACTGATGAAGATTTTGCCATGATGACGATGTGGTTTTATGCGGGAGGTATGCTTGGTGCTGTTATGGCAGATATCATAAATTTTTATCATCTGTTATCGTTACGATGGAATTTGATTCTAGGTCAACTATTAAATATTGCAGGTATCGGCCTGTTAATGGGAAGTACAGAGAGATGGATGGTGTATTTGGGCCGGGGAATTAATGGTTTTGGATCAGGAGTTCAAATGAGTATTATTCCTGTTTATCTATCCCTTTTAATTAATGATTTACAGTGTGTGCCCACTTGGCTCACTGCTTGGTTTAACTATACATTAATGCCATTGGGTATATTATTATGCCAAATTATCACAAAGCCATTATTAAAAACCTTCCATTGGAGAGATATCTTTACATTAGGCGTCATAATGCATATTATAGTGCTATATCCAATTTTTCATTATATCTTGGAATCACCCAAATGGTATCTGGTACGTGGGCAACCCAATACATTAGTTAAAAAATCTTTAAGACAATTCATTAGTAACACTGCTGACGATGAACTTATCTTAGACGAGATTATTGATGGCTGGTCTGTTGAATTAGAACAACAAAGAAGCATTGCAATACAAGATTCGATAGGAACTAAAAAGAGGCACTTTTTATATCGCTACTTCCATCACTGGACCCAATATTTTACAGCAAAAAATAAACGTGATGAAATCAACCGTATCTGGTTAATTATTCCATTACAAATAATCAATGCCCAATTTGTTAATCAATATGGGGTAAAAATATTCAATGATATTTTATCTGATCAAGGTTCAATGACACTATTAATTATTTTATCTTCCGTACAAGTCGGCGCTTCATTATTACATCTATTAAATGTACGGAAGACTCGTGGCAGTGATCGAAGACCATTGTTTTTATCACCTTATGTGAATGTAATAACTGGCCTGTGCTTTCTAGTGTTATATTTCAGCTTTAAATACAAGAGCAAAGGAACTGTAGTGTCTATATCAACCTTAGTTTTGCTCACACTGACTCAAACGGTTATGGGGATGAATAAATATTTTATTGCCTCACAAGACCCAACACACAATCACCTAACAACCCAAGGCAATAGACTGTCAAGATTTTGCTTTTTGCTTGGTCAAATCATTACATCCTACACATTCCCGTTATTATTTGATTTAATGGGGCCTACTATATTCATTTGGTTACTAATTGTTTTGTTTTCAATGAACGTAGTTATTAAACTGTATGGTATATAGAAGTGTTAAATAATATAAGCATATATATATATATATATAGTGAAACTTTAATTAAATCATTGTCTCAATATATCTTCAATAAACTTTCTGTAATCAATTCCACCTTCAGAATCGACTTCAATCCCCTTCAATAATTCTTCAACCTCATCATCACTTAATTTTTCACCAAGACCAGTTAACATGTATTTCAAATCACCAACAGTAACTTTACCAGTGTTTTCCTTATCAAATACTTGGAAAGCCTTAACAAAATCTTCCAATTTACCTTGAGTAGTAGCATCCAGTAATTTTTGGTTGTCAGCAATCAATTGTTCTAACTGCTCTAAAGTGAATTGTTCCACATTGCCTTGAGACTCTACTAGTTCTTGCACTTGTTTATTTGTTGGATTATAACCAATGGCTCTAAGATAATCGCCAACCAAATCACGGCTAATGGAACCTTGGGCCTTTTTATCAAATAGAGTAAAGATATCCTTGTTATTAGTGCTGCTAGACATTGTTAATTGTTTGTTCCCGTGTCGTGTTTTGATTTACGTGTTTGTTTCACTTATTGAAGGCTAGTTTCTTCAATGGAAACACTGTTTAATTCAATTTTCAAATTTAAATATTTTTAAATCGAAATATGATGTGTAAAGAAGATCAATGGCCTCAAAAGTATATTTGTAAAGCAAAGATAAGGGTAAGATACAACGAATAATCAACTACTCATTGAGACAAACACGTAGTGCTCGCAAAATAGAATACCAGAGTTATTAAAATGTTGCTTAGAAGATTGCCAAAAGGAACCACCTCGACCTGGAAAGGTGCGTTGTTCTCGAAGAGTAATACCAATGGAAACTATCCAAGAAATATAGATCCGACTTTGACCGCAACCACAGCTACAAGTACTCAATCTACAAGGTGGTCCAGTACGTCAGTGCTTAATAGTAACAGCAATAACACATGGCTACCTCCTACACAGGATATAAGGTTTAACAGTACTTCTACTGCTACAACTTCTACTAAGGGGAAGAACAAAAAACTGCCTTACAATAAAAAAGAACTAAATTTTCAAACTCTTATAACTCCATCATCAACCAATCCTTGGTACAATCAATTATGTGCATTTGATGATAATGTTAATCAAAGTTTAATGGATAAAGATTTTAGAACTCCTGGTTTTAACAAAGGGAGAAGTGAATATAACAAGAATCGTAATTCCCAAAATTTAGCCTTATTTTGGGATTCAATTACTAGAGCTATTCATATCTATAGCGAGTTGGTCGGTGTATGTCCAGATATGGATGCTAGTAGAGTTTCCGCTTTGGTAAATTTGATTCACAATGGTTTGAGAATAAATAGATTCCAATTAGTTAAATTAAACAAGAAACCAGATTATGATTCTAAATCTTTCCATCTTGAAATGATCAAATATTTAACTACCACTCTACATTCGATAACTGAAGATATCTTAAACCATAAAGTGACAATCAATGACTATGGTTTAATGCATCTATTAACTTCTCTAAAAGAATTAAATGCAACCACTGAAATTGTTCAATTATGGGATTTATCTAAGAAGGATGATGAATTACAAGATTTATTGAAACAACCAAAATGTCTTGGTGTATTATTACCAATCTTGTATGAAAATGGTACAAAAGTTGATGCTTCTCAAAAACATGAATACTCTTTCAAAACATTAAAGGCTTTGTATCAAGATGGTGCTAGTAAATCAAACTATATTCATCCAAATTTAATTTGTGGTATGATCAAGACTTCATTAGCAGCCAACGAGCCACGTTATGCACTAGAATTATTTGATGAATTATCAAAATTTGCAGAAAAATCCTATATTCCAAATAAAGGTGCTTTATTCAATTATTTGACTGAAGCTCATCTTTCATTCATTGGTGATTGTCGCGATATTAATGTGGCCCAAACGTTTTGGAAAAATGCATTAAATAATGAAATGCCATATAAGGTTGTTTTGCAAGTGTCGTACATTAATTTATTTTTAACAAACATCTGGAATGAAACCAAAGACTTCGATAAAGTGGTAGATGTTTGGTTGGCTATGATAACACAATATACTAATTTGAATTTAAATATCGGTGTCTTTTCGTCTTTGAATAATAACTTTATGGATTTATTTTTCAATGGGAAATATGCTAACAATAAAATGGAAGGGTTTCAAGAATTAGACAAAATTTTAACTCAATATCAACAAAAGAGACCAATAGATGAAACTTTATTAAATATTATCCTAACGAAATCATCTGAAGCATGGAATGATAAACAAATTTACGATCATGTTAGAAATTCCTATCAATTGTATGATATTCCTGAAACTGTTATCACTAAACGTATCTTGTTGAAAACTCTAGGTTCAATAACAGCTGATGTAGTGACTACCAAGGATATCTGGAATCAATGGATTGAATTGTTGAACAAAATTGACTCCATGGGGCAACGATACATTGCTAATGCAGATTGGGCTGCCATCAGAGACGCTACCTTATCCCATGACAGCAAAGATACTACCGATCCAAAGGCCAAGGAAAGGCCAGAACTGTATGTTAAAATTGTAAAGTTGTTTAATCAATATTGTAGAGATCCAGCACAAAGAGATCGTATCTCTAGATTGGCATCAGTGTATTATCCAGTCTTGAAAACATACTGGGAAGAGGGCAAATTCGATAATATTGATACCACAGGGTTAGAAGTACCAAAATTGCCAAGTCTTCAACAGTAATTCAATCCTATTAATCAGATAGAATATGCAATAAATTTATATATAATATATATACATTTATATATATATCTTTCATATGTATTTAACTTGTAAATAAATATATATCATATGAGATAAACAATTTCAATTTGAGTCTCGAAGATATCATTGAAAATGAAACTTCAATATTAAGCTGTACAAATACACACATCATTTGTACGCACAACCATGGGTGTATGTGGGAGTAAACAAGATACTACATCAACAAGCAATGACAATATGTCTGGGACAAGAACTGTAAGAACAAAGCAAACTACGGGGAAGACAAAGACCCAAAATTCAACCAAAGAGAAATCCAAGAAACCACAATCTAAAAAGACTAATTCTGAAGGTAATGTGGTAGGAGCGACTTTTCATTCTAAAGAAGATAAGAATAATGGGGTAAAATCTGGTTCTGAATTGTCTCCTAGAGAAGCTGCTAGATTGGCAGCCGAAAAGAGACTGCAGGAGCAAACCAAGAAACTAGCCAAGGGTGAATTGGGAAAGAAATTGGCTGAACAAAAAGGTCTAAAGGTCTGATTGTATAATATATATCCTCATATGTACATATATATATCTACGGACACACGTATATATTGTGTCGGTTTGTGTTTACTGCTATATGCTGTAGAGCGCTTCAGAATTTATGAATATTTAACATTATCAACAAGTGAATTATATTTCAACACCTGAACTTAATTTTGTAATTGTATGATAGGAGCCAATTATAAAGAGAGGTTAGTCTTTAGGAAGACCTGTAAGAGATTATTTATTCTATCAAAATTACCAAGATGCTTCGAAAACCACAGCAACGTATTGTAGAGATTGATGGCGAGAAAGAACCATTAAATTTGCCTATTGTCAAATTCCCACCATTCAAACTTAGAGCTCAGTTAATAGAAAAAGATCCTGTTGTGTGGCTGCATCTAATTGAAACCTATGTGAAATACTGCCAATGGCTTATGGCTGGGGATAATAGTATGGGAAGTGGATCTCATATCTCCATGATTGATCAGTTAGACGAAAACACATTAGACCATTTGCGTATCTTTTTAAGAAGTTACCTTCATGAAATGGCTTTGGAAGAAGGTAAGTTAGTCAGTTTGGGTTATAACCAAGATGTTAAAAAGCAGCTACAACTTCTGAGGAGTTGGATATTTCACATTATTAAATCCTGTGGATTAATTTATTTGCAGATTTTTGGTGATACCTTATGGGATTTGATTAAATTATATGTGGTGGCCAACCCCAAAAGTGTTCAAAGTTTGATTCTGGGGACATTGATCCCAACTGTTAATGTTCAAAGGGCTCAAATCAATAGAATAGCACAACTACAACAATCTTTAAAAATAATTATTGAATCTAATAAGTTCGATAGAACAGACTTGAAGACTTTCCAATCATTATTATCTTACCATGATGAAGTCGAAGAGAATTATTTTGCTGATGATTTCTTGACTTTAAATTGGGTTGAAAATCTTGAATTATGGTGGTCTAAGGGGAAAGGCCGTTTTAATGAGGTATCGAGACAAATTTGCATTACTATTTTATTTTCAGTTCATGTCAACAAGTTGGCTAAATTTTTAACCGACGAATTAGACATCACCAATGTAGACTCATTGATGTACTATCCTTTATTAGGGTCTATTATTACCAGTGAACATTTTCTAAATCAGAAAGGAAAACTGGTTCAATTTTTACCATTCATTGCTTTGTCATCTTCCATCTCTACTGAATCATCTTCCAACAAACCAGTTCACGAAGTATCATACTTAGAAGTAGCTACCAAGGATATACAGGCATTACAAGAATTATTCCCTGACTTAACTCAATACCAAGCTACCCAGTTATTGAGACAATATGATAATAATGTTCAATTGATCACAAATGAACTATTTGAGAACCCAACTATAATTGAGAGTCTGGAACCAGAAGCAGAAGCAGAAGCAGAAGCAGAAGCAGAAGCAGAAATTGAAGAAGTGAATATTGAACAACGAGAACCTGAGGTTGAAGTCGAGGAAAATGATGAGAATAAACCATTGATGTTGGTAAAAAAGAAGGATGGTGCTAAGTACGTGACTAAACATGTTCCAGATGAAGTCAGAAATAAGACTTTGACCAGAGCGCTGAAATTGTTATATCAGGATGATGAAGATGAAAGAGATGATACTTATGATGAAGCTCAAGTAGAAAATAACCGTATAAATAGTGGAAACCAAAAGATTGGTATCAATAGTGATATAAGGAAATCCACTGAAAATGATATAGAAGAAAACATTAGCAAGGATACAATTTCTCAAACTGATAGGAATGAAGCATATTTATGGGATTTATTAAAACAAGATAAGTCACTTTTTGAAAGAAATAAGAGAGGTTCCAGTTCAAGAAAGAAGATTAGACAAGAGACCAACTGGTCTGATGAACAAATTGAAGGTTGGGCCAGAATGTTGGAAAGATCCCCACAACGTGCGAGACTGTTGGAGGATAAATATATGTTCCGTGGGAATGTAAAGTCTGGGAAGACCTCTTACGTCAAGAACAGAGATGTGGAAGAAGCTAACAATGACGAGAATTTTTACTCTAGACCAAGTAGGGGCAATGGAATTTCGGGACCACACACTGCTAGAAATCCTAAGTTAAATAAGAAGAAGTATCAAAAAGGTCCAAAGAAGACAGGCGACAACAAAAATGCCGCCGGGAACAACACCACTACCAATGATAAAAATGGAGACTCAGATAACAGTAAATCTAAGGACAAGAATACATCAAACAAACCCAAACCCAAACAAAAGAAGAAATAGTGATTATTAAAATGTCTAAAGTAGAAATCCATACATATATACATGTATTCATATAGAATAGAGAATATTTACTATCACTTTACCACTATTTACATATATAAATCATCCTAACATTTTGAAAAACAAAAAAAACTACAAATAAATATCTGAAATTTTAACATTAAAAGAGCAAATATGGCAGCCCTGTTTAAAGGAATTATATTCACCTCCAAACACGCATCAATCGCAAGCTGTTGTTAGTTGAGAGTCTCCTAATAACAAATATATTCAATAGAATCAACTTTTTATTTCTACAGTTCCCCTCCCCTTCGTCTCCTCTTTCTCTCTCCCGTTTACAATGGATAAATCTGTTCTTTCCGTGTTCAAATTAGTCAAAGCCCCAATTTACTCTCATTGCCTATCTCAAGACAAATCTTTATTAGCCATCACTTGTGAAAACAAATGTTTGATCTATAGATTCAGTGCTGGTGCCAAACAACCACAATTAGTTGCCACTTTGGAAAATCATGACAAAACTGTTACTGCAGTTGATATTTCTATTCACGGCAGAATTGTCACTTGTTCCCAAGATAGAAACGCTTATGTCTGGGAACCATTAAGCGATGGCTCTTACAGACCAACATTGGTTTTACTACGTATTAACAGAGCTGCTACCTGTGTCTCATGGGCTCCAAACGGTTACAAGTTTGCTGTCGGTTCCAGTGCTCGTATCATTGCTGTCTGTTACTATGAACAAGAAAACAACTGGTGGGTTTCCAAACATATCAAAAAACCAATCAAGTCTACTATCAACTGTTTAGCTTGGCATGAAAATGGTGTCTTATTGGCCTCCGGTGGTACTGATGGTTATATGAGAATATTCTCTGGTTTTATTAAGGGCTTAGACTCCAAGGAAATTATGACAAACTCTCCATGGGGGTCCAAGTTCCCATTTGGATCTTTGATTAAAGAACAGTACCAAGGTGGTGCTTACGTCCACGATGTTCAATGGCGTAGTAACACTGAAAAAGTCGCTTATGTGGCTCATGATGGTACTTTAAACATCCTAGACTACCAAGGTAACTTACAATCTGTAAATTCCCCAGATGGGTTACCATACAGAGCTTTACTATGGATTAATGACCATGAAATTTTATGTGCTGGTTATAACCATCATCCAGTTATGTTTTCTGAAGCCTCTCAAGGCTGGAAATTTGCCAGAGACTATGACAAGGTTGCTACTGCCAATATCTTAGAAAAGAACACAACCGGTTCAAGCGCCAACTCTAGTCAATTTGGTTCTATTCAAGATGAAGACAATGACGAGAACCCAACTTTTGGTATTTCTGCTTTAAGAAAGTTCAAAGAATTAGATTTAAAGGGTAAAGTTTCTTTAGAGCAAAAAGAAAATGCTCATGAAAACGCCATTGTTGGTTTAATTCCATATGCTGAATCCAATGGACAAATTACTCAAGTTTCATCTTGTGGTTTGGATGGTAAAATTGTTCTTTACAATATTTAGTATGCATTTTTTTGACATATATATCCTATATAAATTTTATACTTTAAAACACATCTTCGTAAATTTTTAAGCTATCCTTTCCTTAATATTATTACAACCGAGCATCAATTAGATGCATCTTTTTATCGACATGTCTATTCATTACTCTCCCCATAATTTCTAGTTTCGGTGGGTGGGTTGTTTATTATACTATAATCATTCTTTCTCTGTAGGATAAACGAATAGACACTACCTTTAAATAATGTACCAAGTAAAGATATTTTAGTCTCTATCTGTCTCATTTCTTCCAGTATCTCTTCAGCAGATACATTATCCGCATTTTCTTGTGCTTCTTTAGTTGATCTATTCAAATCTTTAACCGTTTCATCTAATCTATGCAATGCTTCGGCCAATTGTGTGTATTTCCCCAACACTTCCTGTTGTAATTTGGACATATTTTGTAAATTTTCTGACATCTTATCTCGAATATGATAAACTTTGGTATTATTTCATTGGATTCAAGCTGATCATATCATCTTGTAAAGTCATTTTAACATCTTGTCGCCATTTGTTTATTATTTTAGTTTGTTAAAAGTGAAAAATTATTGAAATGCAATTCAATTTTTAACAGTTTAAAGATTATAATCGCATTTTGGCATATACAACGAGCTAAACAACGCAGCAGAATCCATCGGAGGAGGTTGTGATATACGATTTTATAAACTACCAAGGGATACTTTTAAATATATTTTTTTAATATCAGCTTCAAGCTCTTCGTTACGATACATATTATCCATTTCTTTTTTTGATCAATACAAATTGAATTATGTCTAATTCACAATCTTATACCATCTGGTCTCCTCAAGACACTGTCAAAGACGTTGCTGAGTCATTAGGACTAGAAAATGTTAATGATGATGTTTTAAAAGCACTAGCTATGGATGTTGAATATCGTATTTTAGAAATTATAGAACAAGCAGTCAAATTTAAAAGACATTCCAAAACGGACATCTTAACTACTGATGATGTGGCTAAGGCTTTAAGAGTATTAAATGTTGAACCATTATATGGGTACCACGAAACTCTGTTTGCTTCACAATCTAATGGGAACTCTTCCATTGGTGGCAGCAACAATTCTGTTGCTGGAAGTAACGTTATGAATGGAGGTGCAACTGCTGATGCCAAGAACCAGTTATCATTTTCCAAAGTAAATACTACTGGTGGCCAACAAGTTTACTATTTGAATGAAGAAGAAGTTGATTTCGATAAATTGATTAATGAACCGTTACCTGCTGTTCCGCGTTTACCAACTTTCACCACTCATTGGCTAGCCATTGAAGGTGTTCAACCAAATATTATTCAAAATCCAAACTTGAATGAAATCAGGACTACCATACCGCCTACTACTAGAGGTGCTATTGTTACTGCTTTGAATGATAACAGTATACAAACAATAACAAATAACAGCACTGCTAACGGTAAGAGTGCTGTTAATGGTAAGATCGAAAAGACCATAAATAACCAACCTTTATCATCTGTTAAACCAGGTCAAAATATAGAGGTGAAACCACTGGTCAAGCATGTCCTGTCTAAAGAACTTCAAATCTATTTCGATAAGATTATTAGTGTTCTTACAGCAAAAGAACAACCGGAAAACCCGGTGACCAACGATAAATTACAACACATGAAGGCTGCTGCTTTAGCGTCCTTAAGAACAGATAGTGGGCTACACCAATTGGTTCCGTATTTCATTCAATTTATTGCCGAACAAATTACCCACAATTTATCCGATCTAACTCTTTTGACAACTATTTTAGAGATGATTTACTCTTTATTGAGCAATCAATCCATTTTTTTGGAGCCATATATTCATTCATTAATGCCATCTATTTTAACTTTATTACTAGCTAAAAAGTTAGGTGGTTCCCCAAATACATCCGGTAAGGATGATAAGAGTATTACACCTTCAAAAACAAACTCCTCAAACAACACCTCTACTGATATTGTTAAGGATGAAGAGAATGAAGAAATGAAGGACAAAGAAGACAATGAGGGCGAAAGTAAAGAAGATGCTACATTTAAGGTCGAGGAATCTACAGAAAAGAAACCCGATCCTGTTACGACTGAGGTAGTGGAAGACAGCACCTCTTCTGATGAATATAAAGAATACTTGGAAAGTACAAATGCTTTACGTGATTTTGCTGCATCATTATTAGAATATGTCTTGAAGAAATTTCCACAACTTTATAAGACTCTAAAACCAAGAGTGACTAGAACTTTATTGAAAACGTTTCTTGATACAAACCGTGTCTTTGGTACTTACTATGGTTGTTTAAAGGGGTTTTCTGTCTTAGAATCCGAAGCAGTTAGATTTTTCCTGGGTAATGTTTATAGTTGGTCCAGGTTAATCTTTAATGAGCAAAACTTAACTTTAGAAGATTTAAAGGCCAATGATGGTAATACAAATATTGTTAAATTT
The DNA here is from genome assembly GCA_033807795.1 of Monosporozyma servazzii. Taxonomy (NCBI): domain Eukaryota; kingdom Fungi; phylum Ascomycota; class Saccharomycetes; order Saccharomycetales; family Saccharomycetaceae; genus Monosporozyma; species Monosporozyma servazzii. The sequence continues at coordinate 434,423 of CP138602.1, read as the reverse complement.
AATAAATTTGAGTCTGAAATATTAGTAGAGACAATAATAAGTGCTTTATGCATATTGAAGAATGATTTGCCAGAAATTTATGATGGCAAGACTGGTGAAGTCACGGATGAAGACGGACAAAAATTAGTCAAGCGTTGTGGTGTTACCATTTCCTACTACATATTAAAACGTGAAGACGCCAAGGAATTAATTGGTGCTATTTTCTTTGGTGAATAAATGAACATGTTTGTTTCCATCAGAGGAAACATATAAAAGTAAATTCCCAAAACTGTGGTTTCTAATGCGGATATGTTTGCTTAATGAGAACCGTCATCGACAGTTTTATGCTATATTATATGTACTGTTATGTATCTTTAAATTATTTCGAAATAATGAATATTTAAGTTTAACATGCAGATGTGTGTTATTCGAAGAGATTCAATCAAGAATAGAAGATCAACAAACATAGTAAAGTTTAACTTTGTGGTCAGGGAGCGAACAACCTTCTTCTAACGTTTTTAGAGTTTTGTGATTCATCTTCTTTTTCTCTTTTAGGTTTGGGAGCCTCACTATCTTTCTGTTGCGGTGTTTCTATCACTGCAGGTGATTCTATCACTAAATTTTTTATATGACTCTTTCCATGACTCCTAGACACAATGTTTTTCGGTGTTGATTCGATCTCGATATTAGTACTTCTCTTCTTAGCAGATCCGATTCTATTGTTACGTAGCCCTGGAGAAAATATAACGTTTTTATTATCTGCACCAGGGACCACAACTGGTGGTGATTCTATAATCCCCATCATAGATTGTGTTGTTTTTCTGGCAAGGAATGATGGTTTTATTGGTGTTGACATAACTTCAACAGTATTTTGCCTCTTTACTGTATCTACTTCTTTTTCAAAGATATTTTGCGAAGAGCCGCCATAAAAAGAGATTTGTCTTTCAAACTTACTTAAAGATTGATCTTTACGTTTACCCACTCTTTGAAAAGATGTTTGATTGCTGTGAGAGCCTTCCTTTAATGAAGCCAATAAAGAACTGTCACCTTTCTTATCCCTTGAAAATCTGACATTACTCTTATTTCTCTTATTGCTAGGCTCAAATGTCGATATTGGCAATTGTCTCTTCTGTAACTTATTCATTACTAAATCTGATTGGGTTCGTGAAAGCAATGATGCTTGTCTCGAAATGTTAGATTCTGCTTCTAAAAATTCTATTAAATTTGAGTTGGTTTTGTCCATTGATAGCATAGAACCCATAGTTGACTCCCGATTCAATGAAGGTCTTGAAATAGTATTGCCATTATGCACTATTGAAGACACTATCGACGATTTTCTTGATATGGAAGCATGCGATCTGATATCGTTCATAGATAGTTCATCAATAGCAGCTGATGGTGATGGTATTATGCTCTTCTGTTCTGAAGATCTTTTAACTCTTAAGCTTGGACCTTTCAATTTTTTTATGATAAACTTTATCGTGTATGGGATCACTCTGTTAAAATAAGGTATAAGCACATAGCTGATGAATCCCAATGAAGAACTTTCTTGTCTCTTATTTAACATGTTTTTCTGATATTCATAAATCTTCGTAGTATTACTTTCCTCATCATCTGTTCTTATCAAAGATGACAAATGTGTTTCCAATAAAATCTCTAAGATTGATAATTTGTCTAGATAAATATCTACTTGCTCACAAAAATCAACAGACATTGCAGATAATTCTTCCAATGCAGATTCACCCAATCTTGCTTCTTCCTTTTTTTGTGTATGGTTATGTCTTTTAATTCTAGATCGTTTTGTTAAGTTTACAGATCTCTTCTTTAAATTAGGATTATACTTCTTCTCAAAGTCTTCAAAATTCTTGTCTAAATTATTGTTATGGATAATCTCTAATAATAGTATCACCTGCAATTTAATCTCTCTAGCTTTCAATATCAATATTATATCATTAGCCATTCCCTTCATTTTGGCGTTTCCATTCTGTAAAACAAGACAGTATTCTTCAATTAATTTATTTCTGCCATACTTATCATACTTGCCATTTAGTACATCTTCGTCAGTCAATATAGCCGTATGGGAATACCGCTGGTCAAATTTAGGAACAACCAATAATAAATCAAGTAAAATAGTTTGAAAATTCATCATGAACTCATCTTCGTATTTAGATCGGCACATATTTTTGAATCTAACCAGATTCGATTTCACAAAGTATGCAAGTGGATTCTTTAATGAATATAAAGATTCATAATACTTTCTTTCTAAGTATTCTTTTGGATTTTCATGGGCAGGTTGCAACTGACCATCTATATTGTTTTTTCTATCTTTTGGCTTCTTGCTTGGTTGATCTGGTGGGACCATATTTAAAGAGCTATCATCGTGTAATGATGCAGAATAATCTGGATCTTCTTTCCAATATTTGAACAACCCTTTGACATCGATATCATAGTAATTGACTGCATCTGATTTGATTTTATCGAAACTTATACCGTTCATTGCTGAATATTGAATGTGATCTAGGTTCGCGACTGAAAGATTGTACATAACAAAGATATCCTCACTATATCGTTCAAATATGAAATGAGATGAAACAGTATTATCCCTTATAATGTATCTGTTTGTGAACGATAATGTCAATATCTTAGCAACAATGTTACTAGGCACTTGTTCTTTAGAGATGATTTTTGGTGTTTGTAATTGTGAGATAATGGATTGTGGCAGCACATCTACAACACCAACTAGATCCCATCTTTTCATGCTATGTTATCTTTCTCTTCAACTTTCTATATTGGTCCTCTATAGGGATTTTGTACTAGACTTTCTTTATACGTGCCATCTCTAAGAAATATTTAACTGTTTACATACATTAATTTTTTAAATGTTTAAAGCATCAAATATCCAACTAACTTTGCAGTGAAGAGAGATGGAACAGGAAGGCTACCTCTTTAAAACATTATTCTCATTCTTTATTAGTAATATAGTAACATGATTTTTACTCTTCTATAAAGATATGTATATATATATATAATTTGCTCTTTACCCTTTGTTTATATATCATAGGTAATTAATGTCAGTACATTTATTACTAATCCTACTAGCTACTTGACCAACAATTATTATTGCTACAGCCTTAAATTATTCAGTCAAAATTTTTTGAGGGTAGGGATAAGAGTTTATTCACAGAATTCTATACTTTATGTTGCGTTTTTTGGTTAAATTTATCCATTTCGATCTTATTGCTAATTAACATAATAGCGGCCTGGGCCCCCATATAGGTGCCTTCAATCACCAGTTTACGTTCTGTAGCTGTCTCGACAGGTTCATCAATGACCACAGAACAACCAGTAGTATCTTTAATGGAATTAATATGCTTCCCCTCTTTACCTATGACATTACCCACAAAATTTTCATCGATGTACACTACTTGTTTGACAATGGCCATTGGTTGTGTGGAGGCAACATTGTCTTCAACTCTAACATTTGGTAATGTCATATTTGGTACAAAAGTAGTAGCATTGGCTGCAGCTTCTGCTGTATAAACAACATCAGAATCCACGGTACTCGGTAAATTTATAAACCCCTGCGGTGGTAACATCATAGCAACACCACTTCGTGGATCCACTGACGGTACCAACATAGTCATAGGTAATCGTGGTGATCTTCTATTTGGTATTGTTTGATTTAAATCAATACTGTTTGATCCATTCCGATATCTAAGGGTACCCAATGATGGCTGTGGTAGTTGTGATTGTGGATATTGTAGTGTTGATGCTGAAGGAGGTATATGAACCGATACCGATCCTCTTGGTTGAGTGGATAATTGTATCTTACCCAGCACAGAATATATAGGTCCCGGTTGATAAAATACTGTTTTCTTATTTCTTAACTTATCCTTATGAGAATTAATTATATTTGCAATTCCCAATAAGGCAATACGAATTGCATTTGGCGAACCTGTGACACGGAGTATCCTATCTGTAGAAGGTAATAATTGATGTGGTGATGCCTGTAGTCTAACAGTACTTTCTTCCTCGATTTCTTTCAGTTTGGAGCCATTCTTCCCAATGATGTACCCCATTAAATAATGTGGGATCAGAATATTTACAGTAATAGTGGAATTTCCATCATTCACTTCTTGGAAAGACTCAGTAAGATTTTCTTTCGATGTGATACTACTTGGTAGTGATTCCAACGACACTTCAGCAGAACTGGGCGAATTCACTTCTTGGGATACAACACTGAGATTGCTACCGTTCAAAAGTGTTTCATCTGGCAATAGCGTATTTCTATTCTTACTGGCAACTAAGTATTTACAAATGGTATAATATGCCATCGACACATTTTCACAACTACCTCTCACAAAGATGACTCTTTCGGGTACATCTCTAAGGTTGGCGGACACATTAATCTTAGTGGAGGTAGCTTGTTTGATTTGGTTGATGGTGTCCCCCTTGGGTCCCACGATAACAGACGCATCTTTGACGAGACATAACATTCTTATATGGACGTAATCATTATTATGAGATATACTGATACTACTATCATTTTCAGAGGTGGGTGAAGTGTTTTCATAGAGGTGCACACCATTGGTAGGTTTATCACCAACATTGTTAGTATCTATCAAATCAGAATTCAGTTGGTTCTCATCAGACTCCGAAACAACACATTTAGGGGAGGAACATGTCGACATCACTGAAGCATTATCATCGTTCAATGCCACTCTCTTGATTCCTACCTCAATGTTCTGTTCTTCGATTCCATTCTCATTCTTTCTTTTCAATCCCCCATTAGGAGATTGTTGAGGTTTTTGAACAGCTTTCCCCTCCAAAGTAGTCATAGTTTTTTGTTGTTGTTTTGTTGTCTTTCCCGTTATCAGATGCTCGCGACTTATATGTTACAGGTCTCCTAAAGAACTCGTGGTACCTGGTATCCTGTCGTAACTCCTTTACTATATCAGATGATATGGTTTTGACTTTACAATTATTTCCTTATAAAATTAACCTCAATTTCTTGATTTTCTTCGATGTTTTTTTTTCCTTCTATCTCGCTCTTTGTTTTAGAAAACATTTGATGTACAGTGAATGCCAATGAATGAATTCCAAGATTGACCTATACAAGAAGGAGTTAATGAAGACTATCTGTGAAAAATTGTGATTGAAATGACACGTAATCACTCACACTGGCTGGTGTTTCTCAGTTTTAAAAAAAGAATATGCAAGTATTAGTAATTATTTGTAATAATATTATCAAATTATATAAGATGGTTTAATATAACAGATATAAATGCTCCTAGTGTGTGTCCTACATCATTGTATGTCTCACATCAAACGTGGGACACCTAAACTTGTAAATAGCATGGTGACAATACTTAGTATACCTTCACCTAGTACAAGGCCTGAACTGAACACAATTAACTTGGTCTTAGCGTCTAAATCGCCTTTGTTTCTTGCTAGCCAGTAATGCGAGATCAACCCACCCATGAATCTGGCAATAGTAAAACTTGGTGAGTTATAAATACCAACACCCACAGCAACACCAGATGGAATGTATACTAACCATGGGGAAATCACATCATTATCTTTATAACAATTCTTAATCAGAGATAAAAATGCAAAAATGGTACCAAATATAAGAGAGCATTCTAAAGCCATCTCTGGTAAATTATTACCAGTGACTAATCTGGCACAATCAATCCATACAACAGCAGTTGGGATTCTTATGTTTTCATTAGGCAAGGTATAAACTTTATTGTAAAGAATATAGACCACACTGGAAAGGAAAATTGACCAAACAGCACCAATCAATTGGGCAATAAACTGGGCTCTTGGTGATGCATTTAATAAATGACCCGTTTTCAAATCTTGCATCAAATCACCAGCTTGCTGTGCACCTGCTTCGGCAATACCACCAGCAACAAGGTTTAGTAACACTGAACCTGGGTGATTCTTTGGGACGATAAAGGCAAATATTAATTGTGACAGTTTACCAATACCACTCACTGGATTTAAATCAGTTTCACCTAAAGCACGGATACCAAGTACAGATAAGAATAATGCCAGGATCAAAGCTGCAACCATTGTATATACGGGAATAATGTCCATACCAAACAAATAAATGACAAAGACAACACATGAAACAGCAGATATAATTAATCCACTGATAACGGTTGTAATGTGAACCAAATGTTTGGAGTCCACTTCATGCTCCAACTCTGCATTAGCTAATCTAATGGTTTCTTGACGTCTTGAACTTGCTGTGGTAGATCTTCTTTTGAAATTAATAGCTCTTTCTTCTTCTAAAAGCATCGATTCCATTGAATCATCTAATAAGCTTGTAAACAATTCAGATTTATTATCCACAAACCAAAATTTGACTATAGATTTGACAGTGATAACAACAAACCCGACTACACTATCGACAACCATAATAGATAAAGAGCACCAAAGGATCCAGCCTTGCGCACCTTTATCCCAATCATGAACATCTGCATCAGGGGGGATCCATCCCATATTACGTGCGATGGGTGCCAATATCCCCCAGCCTAGAATGGCACCAAATAGCATATATGATACAGTGGGTAAACCCATAATAATACCTTGGCCAATGTATGCAGGAGACGGTTGAAAGTTCCAAAGATATGTCTTTGACAGATATCTACCAAATATTGGCAATGAGCTGATTATGGGAACAAAATATGCTAAGATGGTATAAGATGATGCCACAAAAAATGTTTTAGTTAAGATCGCGATATTTTGTATGTATGTCGTGTCTTCCTCTTCGCCTTCTCTATCCCCACCGTGTTGGTGCACATGTGTTAAAGGTTGTTGTTGTTGTTGCTCTATTGGAGTAATAGTGGACTGAATTGAATGTTCTGGGGAAGGCATACCATTTTGTTCTTCAGCTAATAATTCATTGCATACGCGTCTGGCAGTGGCAGTATCCATAGATCCATAGTCACGACAATGACATCTTCTTCTTAATTCTGCTTTATCGATTCTTAAAACTTCAGCACATTCAGATTGTAATCTTGTATTTCTCATTTCAATCAAGTCATTTTTAGATACTTCTTGTACGATCTCTGATCCACTAAGAACAGAGATCAGCACAGCAGTAGCTGACCCACTAGGAAATGGTAATTTTTCTCTGACAATGACTTGTTTTCTCAATGGTACAGCAAAGAAAATACCAAAGAAGGCTAATGAAGTGCACCAGATGAGTAATTGTGTAAATGTGAATGACTCGCCTGTAAATCTACTGAACCCACTTTCCTCAGGAGTAATAAATTTCTCTATAGCAGGGATCACACCAACAAACCCAAATGTCAACGGCCCTGTACCAATGGCAACGGCCATACTTTGAACATAAACTGTCTCTACGTCGGTAAAGACTGGATCATTGGGTTTGATCACTGGCCAAACTTGCTTGAAAAATGCAACAGCCAATAAAGCTGATGGCAAGGACATCATTGATACCCAGCCTGTCTGAAGGCCAAATTGGAAGTTAGAGACCAGTATGACAGAACCAATCAACAGACCCAATATCGTCGCTCTAAATGTCACTTGATTGATATTTGGTTTAGCATCCCAATTCACTGGATACGAATACATTTCACCATCCTTAGTTTTCCCTTTCACGTAGCACTTACTCAATCTTCGCATTTGTCAAAAAAAATATTAAAATGTTCTTCTCGTCAGCAATTGTTATGAATATAAGATATTATTGCGATGAAGAAGGATGGATACCAAAAATTAAGGCAATGGTATTTAAATGATCTGTGTTTAAGCACCGATCTTTCGAATTGATAGCAAAATAGTCTCAAACACACCCAATAATTTTCACCGATCGTGGATATATGATAACTATGACCTTGGAAAAACAGTAACTATCAGAAAGTAGACCATCTGCTTAGTAATGTAATGTCTGTGAGTTCGACTCAAACGTTTATTTCAAGTTGCTGCAATCTTTAATTCTAAAAATATTTTCCACACTGCAATTTTTGCCTCTTACACAATAGCCCGACTATCTACATAATATAAGGCCGAAAAATTGTGCAAAGCACAATAAGAAATGGTTGTTTAGGGTGTGACAGTCACTCATATGGTGGAAACTATCAGTTATGATTGATGGTAAATATGATGGTTATGATACATTTGTGTTTGATTCCAGTGTACATTTGGATTGTTGGTGCTCACATGGGACATACAAAAAAGTGTGGTTTGTTGTTGTTTGCTTTTCTTAGTAATATCTATATTTTACATAAATATATCAATCAATCTTATTAAGATCATATAGTATCGTGATGGGAAAATAAAATAAAAGTCATTATGCAGAGAGGAGAGAGAGGAAGAGAGACTGTTAGGATTGGACAAGTAGAAACAAACCAATGAAAACAGAGTCTTTTGGAGTACAGATCTATTTCTCACCTAATAGAATGTATCTGAGAATATCATCTAATGAAAGAACACCAACTAACCTGCCGTCGTTGTCTACCACGAAAAATCTATGTACTCTTGCTTTTCTGATATTATCCATGATGGTCGATAACTTGTCGTTCTTAGTGCATGTATAAACACCTTCGAAATCGTCACTTCTTCTCATTAATGCTTCACCTACACTCAATGATAGATCATTATAAATACCACCTTTAATTAACCCAAGAACATCGACTGCTTCGTAAACATTGATCAAGAAACCATTTTCATCCACAATAGGAATCGAGGCAATCCCATTTTGTGATAGCAATTGAATTGCATCAATCACAGGAGTGGTCATAAAACAACTCTTGACACTGTTTTCAGATATAATATTCAATTCACCAATGGATCTTTTCAAAAAATTGGTTTCTCTACAATTTAATGCCACAAATTTTAAGATTCTGTATTGTGTTAAAACACTAACAACAATTTCTCTATGTGTCTCTTCATCTTGATCAATTAATGGGATTCTTCTGGTTCTAGACCCCATCATTTTCAAACATGCCTCAAACAACGGTCTTGATGGATGGATAGATGCGGTGTCTAATGCTTCCACACCAATGGCTCTTTCAATGTCCTTTAATCCACTCAATTGTAATTTATCGACTAATTCAAACTTATCAGGATTAGAAAAATAATATTGAATGACATTAATAAAATCAGTGGATGTTAATAAACCTGCAAATTTTGAAGATTCTGAATCCCATAATGGAGCAGAGACAATATTATTTTGTAATAATACATTTAAAGATTTCTTCACCAATAATGCAGTGTCTAACACAATTAAACGGTAGGAAACAGGTAAGACATCATACGATGTCTTTGAATTCAAGAACGTTCGAATGGACTCGACAGCTAATTTTTGCTCAATGTATATGTTCTCAGTGGATTCTTGTTGAGAATTCATCTTTTCTACTATTTTGGATCTGGAATATTCTTGTATCCTAAAATGTCGAATCTATTCTTGTTGAAGAAGCACAATACAGTTATAATGATAATAAAAGGAAAGTAACTAGTAGTTGTTTTCTGCTGGTAATAATACCGTAAAGTGTTGGATATAACGTAGAAGTTCACTATTACTTGCTTTGTTCCTTTCCTTTAAATTCAAAACTTTTAGCTAATAGACTGTTTTTTTTTCCATTATTATTATTATTATTATTATTGTCTGAGTTTTGCCGTGAAAAAAAAAAAAAAAAAATATTTTTAAAAAAATATTAATGGCAATATACAGCTTGAGCATCGTGAGGGTAACATTACCATATATCTCTATAGACACGACAGAAAGTAATACAAAATGTAGATGTCTTTATTTAGAAAATGCTGCTGTCTCTTTTTTTTTTATGTAAATATATACTTGAGGATGATATATAAATGTTAATGCTTTTGTTGTGGAATATTTGAGATGCCTGAGGCTTTGGAAGTGTTGATTATCTAATCAAGTATGGTTGTGTATTGGATCTGCTGGAAGAATCGTTAGTTCTGTCTACTTCGGCATCCATTCCAGTATCGGCGGTACCATTGGAGCCAGCACCACCAAGAGAGGGTCTTAGTAAATTGATGTCATCAACGGCTAAACTACCCTTATTGGTTCTGCCCATTTTTCTTCTTGGTTCAAACACTTTATAAAATTTTAAGTTTTCATCACCACCAATAGTAGCTAATCTGGTTCCATCCGGGGATAATTGAGCACAAGAGATTCTTGTATCATGAGCTTTCACTATTTCACCAACCTTGAATTTCGTATCATAGTTATAAACAAGAATTGCATTATCTGGAGCACCACCCGTGGCCACAATTTCTCTATTTACCGTACCATTGGCATTATAACTTTGACCCCAATTTAATGAACTCACTTGAGAACCGGTGTTAATGGAGCCCAATTTTGATCCAACCATTGTATTCCAGAAATGAATATGTTTATCTAATTGACCACCACCAGTGGCCAACACATTGCTCATATATGGACACCAGCTTAAAGCCTTCACTGCAGCAGTATGAGTCCTCTTAACCCACATTGCTTGGGAAGTTCTTGTATCCCAGATTCTCACTGTGTTATCATTGGCACCTGAAGCTAACTGTAACCCATCGCTCTTATAGGAAAGACCACAAACTTCAGCTTCATGGTCTTCCCATGTAGTGATAGTATGGTTTTTGATTCTAACATCGTTGATTTGAATTTCACCACTACGAGAACCAGTAGCAATTAAAGCATCCAACCACGATAAGGAGGAAATTCTGACACCTAAATTAGATTTCATAGTTCTAATCAGTTTTAAACTTTCAGTATCCCAGATTTCAGTATTACCATCATCCTTACCCACTGCAAGATGGACTGAATCGTCGGACCAAATAACACTGGAAATCTTAATTGTCTTAAAATCCACCAACAAGTTGACTGTACTGGTAGTAGCATTCCAAATGTATAGACTTGTATCTAGTGCTAGTGCTAAAACATTTTTATCTGACCATGACATTAAATTCAAATAAAAATCATCACGAAAGCCCGGGGCATCTAGAATTCTATCTGGGCTTGTATCAATCTTTCTTAACTTGATCAATTCACGTGGAATAACACTGTCTTGTTGTTGTTGCGAAAAATTATAAGCGGTTCTTTTCTTCATTGAATAACTTTGTCTATCAAATGATGCAACAGGTGGTGGTGGTAAATATTCTAGAATACGTTGTTTCATGTTCAAACCACATGCTTCTGCCACGTTTTCCTTAAACACAATCTTAGTTTGAGCTCTAAGGTGTTCTGTTGGAGATGCAGTAGGTGGAGGTAATTCCTCATGCAAAGATTCTGGATCAATTTTAATTTGTGAATTGGTTTGATACAATGGGATGAATCTATCTGTTCTCACTGGGGATAAATCTTCAATATCATCGATGTACTTGTTATTATTATTACCACTCCCATTGTTGCTGTTTGTATGGGAGAAACTTGAGGTTCGACTTAAGGACAATCCTGGAGCAGACATCTTCATTTCGTCTTTAAAAAACGAAGAATTTCTTTTCAATAATTGAGGTGCACCACCTCCATTGATATTCAATTTGGGTCTTTCAAATATAGATCTCTTTGGTGATGATTGATTTGAATTTGATGGAGATATGTTTTGATTGTATAAGTTACCTATTAGATTCTTTTGGGACAAATTTAAAGATTTGGAACGAGGTAACGAAATTGATTGCTTGTTAACTCTTGATTTATTCATCTTCTTCCAGTCAACGGCATAACCCTTTTCTGTGTCTCGATTCAAGCTTGCAATGATATTCAATTTAGTGGGTGAAGTAATGGACAACACTGATCTTTGACCATTGTTCATATTATTACTATTGCAGCTTGATTTTTTAGTTTCGGCATTTTTGGGGGCACATTGATTCAAATTGGTTCTTTCATTAAGTTCAAACATGACTGATATTATGTACACTTATTGGTTCAAGCAATTGAATACGCCTTCCTTTTGCAACAGTACCGTTTTTCTTGACGTCTGCCTCTCTTGTACTCCTTTTACCACTACTTGCCTCTACTTTCAAATCGATTTTTTTTTCTTCATAATTTTCAGTTTTTTCGAACCTTCTCATCGTGTTGATGTTTTACCCCTTTAGGTAAAATCAACATTAATTAAACAACTGGATATGGTAATATGCTAAAATTATATTAAAAAGACTAGCTAAGATGTGTGGGAGTATATAATATTATGTAAGGATTAGAGTATTCTTCTGTTGTTTAGATGTAGCAACGTCTTTCTTGTATGCAAAAAGGATATAAATTCGCCGTTATTGTGTAATATTTCACTTTCTTCAATAGCATCACAAGAAGAGACATTTTTGAAGATTGAATAGTCCTTAAGAGCCCGCGAATCCTTGATTATATGCAGGTATAAATCGTGAGCTAAAGTGGTCAGCTTTTCAATTTTAATAATACATTTTGGTGCTACTGTGTGTACTTTGGATGATTGTTGAGAATTAACCAAATCATTGAAGATTGCATCGATCAATTTAAATAGTTCCTCAAATTTAACCATATCAGGTCCAAACTTCTCGATGATGTAGCAATCTACTTCTTGTCTGGTGATGATGACTTGGTCTCTGGCTAAGAATTCAAAGACATGATTTATTATTTTATGAGATTTGAGTAAAGCGTTTATAATAGTAGATTTATTATTCTTCATATCAACTTCCAATGTCTTAATCAGTAAACTTTTCAAAGCGATTAAATGTAGCAGTACTGGATGACCCAATGATGGAGTAGTGGCAACAATGACATGTTTTGTAGTTAGGAGTTCATTGCTCTTGATAAGGGTACCTGGAGAAATAGTGAACCCATGAGGGTACATTACGTATTCCATAACTCTATCAGTATATTCCAAGAATGGTTTCAATATTGATTTACTGGAGAGTTCAAATAATTGATCAATAAGTATATCTTCCTTTAGTATTTCTTCTTTCATGGTAAAGTCTTTTGCAAGCGAATCTGTCAATTGTTTTGAAATATATTCTGTTTGTGAAATAGTCATCTTTTGGCTCGATACTGTGAGTGAATAAAAGCTTTTTTAGGGAGTTTCCTATTGAATCTAAAGACTGTGATTAGGACTAAACTCTTTGAACTAGACTAATAATCGCCACTACCATGTACATGCAAACGAGTTATATACTTGGTTTCAGCATTCATATTACTCATCGCAAGGCCCTGTAAAAACGTGTCAATTAAAGATTTCAAGAAAAAAAAATTTTACAGGCTCGGGAAATATTTTTGCCAGAAAGAAAAGAAAGAAAAGTCCGTTTTAGTATGTGAACAATTGAAAGGGCCTATGAGTCACCGCAAAGAGCAACTTTGAAAAGTAGATCTTACTGAATTACAGTCAGATGAGGTGCATTTGTTATATGCTATATCGATTTGGTTTGACTCATATTACTTGATTGATCTTATGTAGTTAGGTTATTGTGTAGCTTTTCAGACAGTTAGCATGGCTATGTCTTTTTGAAATATGCGCTTCTACTTGTACAACCAGTGCAAGGGAGGTTGTCTTTTGACTCGAAAAAAGATTTCTTGGTAACGATTATGTTGGTCCCAGGCGTATTACTTAGAGACTTAAGCCCTGGATATATATAACTTTGTTTACATTTCAATAGAACCTATATTTTTCTCACTGAAACAACATCCATATTTCTTGAGTGGTTTGTCATTGATAGCAATCCAAATATGCAATTAATACTATATCTTAAACTAATTTTTTACAGGTCCAAAGTTATATAGCAATCTTGTTTTGATTATTTACAGTTTTATAAATTATCACTCTAAATCTTTATAAGCAAATATCTCATTGAATAATTTTGCACAGTGAACAGAGGCACCGAATTTAGCACAAAGCAAAAATATACCACTAAATTTTCTGTGTAATGAATAAGTCTCCTCTGGTGGTGGACATAATCTTTCATTGACCATCAATCCAATATTTTCTCTAATTCTATCTGAAACGGTCTGATTTTGGAAATTAAATGGTGTGTCAACATCCCCACCGCTAAATGGCTCACCCAAGGTCATTACACTATCTACATGTGCGTCAATCATAGCTTGGGATTCTAAGCCAGTTAAATATCCCAATTCCTTTGACATTTGTTCCACCCCTTTACGATCACCGATTGTGGCATATGTTAATAATTTTCTGTACAAAACGATGAATTTATCGGGGAATGATCTTGAAGCACCAAAATCTAGTAATTCAATTCTATGTGTCCTTTCATTATACATAAAATTAGCCCAATTTGGGTCTGTTTGCATGTATTCGAATTGTGCAATTTCGGTTAAACACAGTCTCATAATATTTTCTGCAATGAAATTCTTTGTTTCTTGTGTATTTATCCTGGCTGGTAATTTCATTATTTCATGCCCTTCCATCTTGGTCATGGTTAACATATTTGGAGTTGTCAATTTTTCATAAACGTGAGGCACAGAAAACACAGGATCATCTTTTAACAACTCTTCAAATTTTTGTAATGCTTTAGCTTCACGAATATAATCGCATTCCCATTTTAATTCTTTTCTTGCATTTGCAATGGTTTTATCTAAAAACAGCCCCTTTGGTAATAGACTCGATGCTGTCATTAACATAAGTATATTACTTAGATCAGAATCAATTGATTCTTTAACACCAGGGTATTGGATCTTCACAACAACGTTTTCCCCAGTGGGTAGCACAGCAGTATGAACTTGTCCTATACTTGCTGCAGCAATTGGGATCTTATCGAATGATTTAAATTTAGTTTCCCAATCTTCGCCCAATTCCGTCTTAAGCACTCTTAATAATTGTCTTTGGGGCATATAATGAGCATTATTTTGTACCCTAGACAATATGGTGTATAATTCAGCTGGCAACACTTTTTCATCTTGGAACGACATTAATTGACCAATCTTTAATGCAGCACCTCTCATTTGGGAAAACTTGTTCGTAATTCTATCAATATTCGAATCTGACAAAATTAATGATTTCCATGTGGGGGAATGACCTTTGGCTACTTCACTAATCCCATGTGTAGCCACATTCATACCAACACCAGCGGCTAGGCTACCATAATGGAATAATCTTGATATTCTAGATGAGGGAACTTTTGAACTTTGTAAGTCCCGTTTCACAGATGTTTCTTCCTTCTCTTCTTTGTGTTCCTTGATTTCGGGCTTGGAACTTTCAAATGTGTCATTTTTAGTTAATCTTGTTGTTGAATAATGCCTCGCGTTATTAATTCGATTTATACTAGATTTGGTAGCAGGTAATAGTGATGGGTTAGCTCTCACTCTCTGGGATAATTCCCTAGCTTGATTCCATGACGGATCTTCATACCATTGATATCTGGATAGCAAAGATTTAAATATTGGTGACGTATTAAACCAAACCCTTAAAGACTCTCCAGCAAAGGAGGAAGATTCACACATCACATTTTTTGTTGACAGCCCCAAAGCCCAGAGGTAATACGCAGTCCGTTGTTTAGACATTATGTTAAAGTATGATAGTATGTATGAGCTCGGTTCAGTTGGTTGGTTTTGTTGTGATCCAAGAGTTCACTGTTGGGTTGTCACTTTAATTTGTTAAATTAACTGCCTTTTCGTTAGTCTTGGCTTGAATGTTTACCCGGATGGTCACAATAGTACTAGTAAAAACCACTTCGAAGTCCCAACAAGCGGTTGATCGAAAGTAACTAATTCTTTATTGATGAAAACTGCTAAACTATTAGTTCATACGAGTGGATATTATATATTCCATAAACAAGCATTATATATTTTACTTTACCTCATTTCATCACCATAAATCCTCAAATTCAAACGTCTTACAATACAATATTTTGAAAATTTTAAAATTGAAAAATAAAATTTAAAGATGAGATGAGATGAGATGAGTTTGATTGGAAAGTTTACATCCAACTTGTTTGGATAGTTTATTTCCAATTAAATATAGATTCTATATCATCATCACTCGCAAGTTTCTTCAAGACTATTATAGATCATAACACATGGGTTCCAAAAGAAGACATTCCAACGATATGCACACTCATCCAGATCCTGTCAAAACCTCTGTTCCAGAACATGTTGCTGAACATGCTGAAGAATTAAATAAGCATCGTGCCATGACCCCAGAATCTCAGATGGTTCACCATGATGCCGGTGAATTTACCGGTTTGGTTCGTCATAAAACTACTGCTGAACAAGCTAAAAATTTGGAGGATGGTAAACTAAATCCATTTACTGGTCGTGATTATACTCCAAAATATGTCGATATCTTAAAGATTAGACGTGAACTACCAGTCCATGCTCAAAGAGATGAGTTCTTAAGGATCTATCAAGAGAATCAAATTATGGTCTTTGTTGGTGAAACTGGTTCTGGTAAGACCACTCAAATTCCACAATTCGTTCTGTTCGATGAAATGCCTCACCTTTTAAACACACAAGTGGCTTGTACTCAACCTCGTAGAGTTGCTGCCATGAGTGTGGCACAAAGAGTTGCCGAAGAAATGGATGTCAAGTTAGGTGAGGAAGTTGGTTATTCTATTAGATTTGAAAATAAGACTTCTCCAAAGACCATCTTGAAGTATATGACTGATGGTATGTTATTAAGAGAGGCCATGGAAGATCATGATTTAAAACGTTATTCTTGTATCATTTTAGATGAAGCCCATGAACGTACTTTGGCTACTGATATTCTAATGGGTCTATTAAAACAGGTTGTTCAAAGAAGGCCAGATTTAAAGATTATCATTATGTCTGCTACTTTGGATGCTGAAAAGTTCCAACATTATTTCAATGATGCTCCATTATTAGCTGTTCCAGGTAGAACTTACCCAGTTGATATCTACTACACTCCAGAATTCCAAAGAGATTATTTAGACTCTGCTATTAGAACTGTTTTACAAATTCATGCTACTGAAGATGCAGGTGATATCTTATTGTTTTTGACCGGTGAAGATGAAATTGAAGACGCTGTGAGAAAGTTATCATTAGAAGGTGATAAATTAGTAAGAGATGAAGGTTGCGGTCCATTAGCAGTTTATCCATTATATGGTTCTTTACCACCACATCAACAGCAAAGGATTTTTGAACCTGCTCCTGAATCTCACAATGGTAGACCAGGTAGAAAAATCGTTATCTCTACTAATATTGCTGAAACTTCTTTAACCATTGATGGTATTGTTTATGTGGTTGATCCAGGTTTCTCCAAACAAAAAGTTTACAACCCAAGAATTAGAGTTGAATCTTTATTGGTTTCTCCAATTTCCAAGGCTTCTGCCCAACAAAGAGCTGGTCGTGCTGGTCGTACTAGACCAGGTAAATGTTTTAGATTATATACCGAAGAAGCTTTCCAAAAGGAATTGATCGAGCAAAGTTATCCAGAAATTTTACGTTCGAATTTATCTTCTACAGTTTTAGAATTAAAGAAATTGGGTGTTGATGATTTGGTTCATTTTGATTTCATGGATCCACCAGCTCCAGAAACAATGATGAGAGCTTTAGAAGAATTAAATTATTTGGCTTGTTTGGATGATGATGGTAATCTAACTGCCTTAGGTAGATTAGCATCCATGTTCCCATTGGATCCAATGCTTGCTGTTATGTTGATTGGTTCTTCTGAATTCCACTGTTCTCAAGAAATCTTGTCTATTGTGGCCATGTTATCTGTTCCAAATGTTTTCATTCGTCCATCCAAGGATAAGAAACGTTCAGATGATTCCAAAAATATTTTTGCTCATCCAGATGGTGATCATATTACATTATTAAATGTTTACCATGGTTTCAAATCTGATGAAGCATATGAATACGGTATCCACAAATGGTGTCGTGATCATTATCTAAATTATAGATCATTATCTGCTGCTGACAATATTCGTAATCAATTAGAAAGATTGATGACTCGTCACAGTTTAGAATTGAACACTTCTGACTATGAATCTTCTAGATACTTTGATAACATCAGAAAGGCTCTTGCCTCTGGGTTTTTCATGCAAGTAGCCAAGAAGAGATCTGGTGGTAAAGGTTACATCACTGTTAAGGATAACCAAGATGTCTTAATCCATCCAAGTACAGTTATTGGTCATGATTCTGAATGGGTTATTTACAATGAATTTGTATTAACCTCCAAGAACTATATAAGGACAGTTACTTCTGTGAGACCAGAATGGTTAATTGAATTTGCACCAGCTTATTATGATTTAGATAACTTCCAAAAGGGTGATATTAAATTATCCCTAGAAAGAATTCAAGAAAAGATGGAAAGAATGAACAGCGTGAAGAAGTCCAAGAAATAAATATATAAATGACATATATACATGGGCATTTTCTCCAGATGCATCAAGTTACCATTTACATAAACATATAGATCCATCAAAAATAAAAATAAAAGTATCACATTTGTATATTAATTGATAAATAGTTGTTTTAATATATCATTTCACCTGCTTGAACCTTTTCTGACAGCTTCCAATACCATCCCACAACTTACAGCCCTTCCATTCAATCCAGTTTTGACACTCTCTTTTATTCCATCTGTGTATAATGGCTTTTCCACTTTTTCATTCGAATAGGGAGCTATTTTTTTTCGATTTTCTCTCTTGATAAGGCATCATATGACAATAAAGGAGAAGGTTGCCTTATTGGGGCCCTCTTAATTTGACAAATTGGCGTTACAGAAACTCACACAAAAATAATTATATATATAGATAGATATTTATATATCTAGCCAAGCAAAATTTGAGTATACATTCGGTGTACCTGAACTAAGATCTATACTGAGAGATATACAGACTATAGGAGATTTTATATCCTAATAGAATACACAAAATATGTACGCCGGTAATATTGGGAGCATACAGACCAATAATGCAGAATTACTTTTAACTTTGGAGGAAGGGGACCCTGCAGGAGATTTTGTGAATAGTAGTCTTTGGAATCAAATCGTTACCCCTCGGAATACCACTACAGTCACTACTAATACTTTGCTTTCAAGTAATGCCACTTCAGGAATCTCGCTTTTATTAACTTGCAGTCGTTTCCAAACTGAGGTGGTCGAAACCACAAAGGAATTACATTATTTAACTGACAAAATTGAATCGATTCATAAAGATCCTCCGGTGTTAGAAGATATTACTGGAATTCTGTCCCCCTTAATGGCCTCTCTCATGGAAAGAAGAGAAAAGGCGAAGAGACTATACAGATCAACTTTAAACTCACACATTGAGAGTTATGAGTTAGATATTGAACGTATCTTCAACGAATTAGAAACAGAACTGGCTAGAACTGATGCATTGCTAGCATTGCATCCTAGAAGAGGAATGTTTCATTAAGTATTCCGCCATTCTATCTATCACACTAACAGAAGCTTTATATAAATTCAAATAGCTACATGTCAAAAATACCAATATATATATTCAAATCCACATTGGTTCTTGAGAAGGTTGGAATATTCCAATTTGTAACACTAAGTATCTATATTCAAACCACCTAATCAGGTGATAGTGCTCAATGAAAGATGAAAGTTTTTTTTGGGCAGTCAAATTTTGAAAAAGTATATAAAAGACGATGTCTAAAAAAAATGAAACTTCAAACTTTAGATGTAACTTAACAACGCCACCAAACTACGGAGGAATACATATATAGCTAATCCAAAGAATAAGTTAATATGTCACAAGAGCAATACACAGAAAATCTGAAAATTATCGTTGCTGAGCAACTTGAGGGTATTCACAATTTTACTGAAGACGTTAACTATGTCGCCGAATACATCGTTTTATTAATTGTTAACGGTGGTGATGTTGAATCTATTGTGAAAGAATTATCTACATTATTTGATGCTATCTCTGTAGACGTTTTGAGAGATATTGTTCAAACTGATTTCTTTGCTCTAGAGGCTTTACAACAAGGGGAATCGGTGGAAAGTATTGTTTCTAAGATTAGAGAGCTGAATGCTATACAACAACAGCAGCAACAGCAACAGCAGCAACTACAACAACAACAGCAACAGCAACAACAGCAACAACAAGCTGTTAATCAACAGCCTATTCAGGAACAACCTCAACAACAACAACAACAACAACCTCAACAACAACAACCTCAACAACAACAACCTCAGCCTGAAGTTAAACCTGAAATTTCAATTCCAACTCAACCAAGAGCAGTAGTATCTGCTTTCTCTAATGTTGTTTCAACTGATAATACTAGTAACGAATCCGATGACATTTCAATGGACGTTATTACACCTACCAATTATCAACCGCGTTTTGCTTCTACTCGTGGTGGTGGTATGAACAGATCTCGTAGAGGTGGTCGTGGTGGTGCCACCCGTGGTGAACGTACTCGTGGTCCTGTCAGCAACGGTGGTAGATTTAACCCATTAGCAAAAGCTTTAGGTATGGCTGGTGGCAATAATCGTGATGGTGATGGTGGTAAACATGATATGGGTTACGCTCCTGTTAAGAAGGAAGGTCGTTGTAAATTGTTTCCTCATTGTCCATTAGGTAGATCATGTCCACACGCTCATCCAACCAAAGTATGTAACGAATATCCAAACTGTCCAAAACCTCCTGGAACTTGTGAATTCTTACATCCAAATGAAGATGAAGAATTAATGAAAGACATGGAAAAGACAAGGGAAGAGTTTCAAAAAAGAAAAGCTGCTTTATTAGCTGCTAGACAAAAACCAGTTCAAACTGGGTTAGTCATTTGTAAATTTGGTGTCTTATGTTCCAATCCAATGTGTCCATTTGGTCACCCAACTCCAGCTAATGAAGATGCTAAGGTTATTGATTTAGCTTGGTGTCCAAATAATTTAAAATGTGAAGACAACGAATGTAGAAAGGCACATTCTTCACTTTCTAAGATTAGACAAGTGACACCAATGGGTCGCGGACAACAACAAAGTGTTGGTGCCCCTGTTGCCCCTGTCTCTCAAAAGCCACCAGTTGAAAAATCTTTAGAGCAATGTAAATATGGTACACGTTGTACCAACAAACGTTGTAAATATAGACATGCTCGTTCCCCAATCATGTGTCGTGAAGGTGCTAATTGTACCAGAATTGATTGTATTTTTGGTCATCCAATCAATGAAGATTGTAGATTTGGTATTTCATGTAGAAATCCAACCTGTTTATTTAGACATCCTGAAGGTAGAGTTGTGCCAACTAAAGGTTCAGATCCATCAGCATCTAATGGGATGAACATCAATGCTGCCCCATTTGTTCCTGGTCAACAACCACAATTTGCCCCAACCAATGAAAGAATTTTTGCATTACCAGAAGGTTCCAATATTGAACAAGCTCCTGCTCAACAACAAGATCCAAACCAGCAGCAGCAACAGCAGCAGCAAATGTACCAAGCACCATTTGCTTCTCAAAACCAAGGTGACACTGAAATGAATTAGTGAAATTTAATTTAAGAAACCTGTTGTACTATACTCCTTCCACATATCCCTTTTTTTAATATTACTACTACTAAGACCACTACTTTTCTTTTTTTACTTAGTGTACTTTTTCTTTAAAAGAAAATGGCCATAAGAAATTAAAGCTACATCTATTTATAATCAATTTTAATATTATATCAAATGTTTATTTTATTTGCAAATAAAAATAAAACAAAAATAAAAAGATACAAAAAATCAAACAAAATAGAATAATTCAATCGAAAAAAAGATTGTAATTGTTTAAAAAGAAAATCATTTTATTGAATGATTGTTTTCTTAATCTTGGATATTATTCTTATCTGTTTTTTTGTAATATTTTATTGAGTTTTATTCTTATTTTTCTTTTCTTCTATTTAATATTTTTATATCCTTGAATTGTAAAATTGTACTGTACTGTTGATGCTCTTTCCTTAATTACTTACAAATTTTGTAAGTTATATCACTAAAATAATGCTTCACACAGAACTTATAATGTTCTTTAGGCAATTTTAACAAGTAGCATAACTTTCTTCAAGAGCAATAAATTTCTCATTCCACAAAAGCATGAGACAAAAAAAGTAAACAAAGCAGCAAAGTAGACGGATTAGAGACTTCAATCTCTTAAAGATATACAAATTAGTTAAAAATATTTAGATTATTTAAAAATTTTATTTATATACTTAGAATCTCTTCTTTTGACCAATAGCATCATCAGCGTAGATTTCTAATGGAGATAATGGTAAAGTTTGTTCGGTCCATAAGTCTGGAGTTAAGAAACCGTAAGTGTTACCAATAGCAGCGAAAGCAGCCTTTAAGGTATTTTCTAAAGTTCTAGTCTTACCAGTAGATTGCGTGTAGACATCTTCAACACCGGCTAATTGTAATAATTTCTTGACGGCTGGAGAAGCAACAATACCAGAACCTCTTGGAGCTGGAATTAATCTCATGGTAACGGAACCACACTTACCAGAAGTCTTGGTGACTAAAGAATGTGGTTGACCTAAGTTAGTACCCCAGTAACCTCTTCTGATTGGGATAATAGATAACTTGGCAATGATAATACCGGCTCTAATGGCACCAGCAACTTCCTTAGAAGTCTTAATACCTAAACCAACGTGACCGTTAGAATCACCAATGACAACAACAGCCTTAAATCTGGTTCTTTGACCGGCTCTAGTTTGCTTTTGAACTGGCTTGATGTTCATGACTTCATCAGATAAGTTTGGTAATAAAGTGTCAATGATTTGGAATTCCTTAACTGGTAAAGAGTGTAAGAAGATTTCTTCAATGGTGGTAATCTTACCAGCCTTGACTAATCTACCTAACTTGGTAACTGGAACCCAACCCTTTTCTTCGGTTCTACCACCTCTTCTGTTACCACCTCTTCTGTTTCTACCACCGAAACCACCTCTCTTTTGTTGACCTTGTTGACCTTCTGGAGCAGCAGACATTATTACTTTGTATGGATTATTTGTTTTATTAATAAATCGGAATGGAACACGGAAAGTTGATGTTGGTAACTTTCAATCGATTAAAATAATTCACGGTTATCTTAGGAAATGACAGGAACAAACACTACAAGATCGTTACATTACCCATTACCATTGACTATTATCTAAATTTAATTCAATCTCATCGAACCTCGTATTTTGTTACTGCGCTGTCAGAAATTTTTCAGGTTTTCCGAATTTGAGATTTTGTCAAAAAGTTGCGTCTGTTTCCATTTCGGGAAGATGCTGCCAAACTGGTTGTTTTTTTGCAAAATATATGCCAGTGGCGGTGTGTGGGTGGTAATTTAACAGTCCTTTACAATTGGTACAAACTCGAAAGAAAACACAATGAGTTGGCCATCGATGCCAGGCCAACAGTGTCTATTGCATAGTCAAAAGTGATATTTGCAGTGATGATGACTTGAATATCAACGCTTGTTTGAGCATATACTTTATTCAAAAAGTCTGTAAAATCTACCGATTACTGTGCAGGAACACAACAATAAGAGAAAGAGGTAAATATATGTGGAGCCGATGCACATAAAGGACTCATTGAGATTTATGACGAGGAAAATGCAAACAATGAAGTGATATTGGGGGGATAAAGTTCCAAGTATTATTTTTATTTCCAATTGTATGTTCCAATCACTATCAAATCCTATACCGGGAAGACCGATTTGCACTAAACAACGGCTCGTGTACTTCAAGTGACCATTTAAAATCATTATTTATGTACATGTGTATATACTGCATACTATACTTACATCAAAGTATGCTGGATATTTTAACATAGCTTGCTCCATCATCCGGTATGGATTTTGATTTAGTTAACTTTTATCTCTTCAATCTTAGCGATGTCACAATTACTTCGTTGACCTGAAAACTCCGAATTTTAGGTTCAAAATATATAAAAACTTAAAAGGACAAACACCCTTCTAAAGCAATCATTCCCATCCCCTTCCAGATCCCTACATATAAACACAGCCAGAGTTAACTCAAAAACATTATTAAACAATGAAAATATTTTTGGCAAAAGTATATCTGATTTGGTTATTTTTTGGAATAAATATTGTTCGAGCCAGTATTATCCCTGAAATCAGTGGGGAAGCTTATGAAACCACAGTTCAAGAAGGAGACCATAAAGTAGATATATATGATACACATGTTGAAACATTAACGGTAAACACCATGAAGGAGCATATCCCAAACCAATATATTATTATGTTCAAGAAAAATGTGAAGTCCTATGAGATTCGGACACATTTCAGGCACCTAGAAAGCCTTTCCAATTTACATAACATGTTTAATCATTTGAGCAGTTTCAACATTGAGCAGTTTCAAATTGGTAGGGGGGCAACCGGTTACATCGAAGAAGAACAAAACTCAATTTTACTCAATGGTTATTTTTTAAAAGTAGATATATCTTTAGGTTTATTCTTACTCGACTATTTGAAGAAAACTAATATAATTGAAACCATCGAGACAAACAGTAAGATACATTTGAATGAACAAAAGATTCAAAAAGGTACTTCTTGGGGGTTGGCTAGAATATCAAAACGTAATAGAGTGAGGATTGGGGAAGAGTTGGATTACCTGTTTGATACAGAATCACTAAACTACAATTCTACTGTCAATTCTTATATATTGGATACCGGCATTAATATTCATCATCAACAATTTGAAGGAAGATCTTCTTGGGGTATTACTGTTCCGACCAATGATAACGAATATGATAATAATGGTCATGGTACACATTGTGCAGGAGTCATTGGTTCTAAGGACTATGGTGTAGCTAAAAATACAAGATTAATAGCTGTTAAAATTCTAAGAAGCAACGGTGATGGTGAAATGTCAGATTTGATCAAGGGTATCGAATATGTTGTCGATGATCACATCAAGAATTTGTCCCAAAATACTACTAATACTACTTTCAAGGGTTCTGTGATCAATTTATCAATTGGTGCTGGGAAATCCCCTGCTTTATCTTCTGTTATTAAGGCTGCTACCGGATATGGTGTTCATTTTGCAGTGGCTGCAGGAAATGAACAAGACAATGCATGTTATTCATCTCCCTCGGATTCAGAAGATGTAATTACTGTAGGTGCCACTGGATTCAGCGATCAAATGGCATTTTTCTCTAATTATGGATCTTGTGTTAATATTTTTGCTCCTGGTATGAATATCATGTCTACTTTTATTGGCCCAAATAATAACGAAACTTTAAGTTTGACTGGTACTTCTATGGCTGCTCCACATGTAGCTGGCTTGCTTGCATATTTCTTATCTCTTCAACCTGAAATTGATAGTCAATATAACATCAAAAAGAAACTAATTTCACCGGAGAGTTTGAGAGAAAAGATTTCTGCATTTGCAACAAAGGATGTAATATACGATGTTCCTGAACTGACTCCAAATTTAATCATATTCAATGGAAGAGGGGGAAATTTGACTGATTTTTGGAGATAGCTAATTTTATCAGATAACTATATCAGAAGTACTAAAATTCATATATACCTAAAAAAAAACTTCATATATTCTTTTATACTTATAATTAATAAATAAATAAATAAATAAATATACATCCGACCGTAATTTATCAAATATTAATTTTTTTTTTCAAAACTGTGTCTGATGATTGACTATTAAAATATTCAATATGGTGGGGTCTTTCTTTTGTGACCACTCCCGTGAAATTTCTATTGAAACATTTTGGGTCACAATCGTACTGGCAATTATCAATAGATGTAATATCTCGGATATTTACACCAATCTCCATCAATTGGTCCAAATATATTGTATCTATGGAATGACTTTTCAAAAACTCCACATTTTTATTGAATCCCATAATGATATCTTGTAATATTAAAGAGTAAGATTTCGAAATAGCACCTCTCTTCAATTTCAACTGATTGATCTTATTTATTCTATTATGGTTTACTCTTTTGTAATAATTGATTTTTTCTGACATTTGTTTTGTGTCGTGGTTATCACTCTTTGTCACGTCAAGATACTTTGCTGCATCTAATAATAAATTAAATTTATTGTCCATCACACTGTTATTATATAAGTAGGGATCGGTGGTAATATTTTTAAAAAAGACTGAAATATTGGAAGCAATTCTTCTGAAACATATCTTCAACAATAAATAAACTGGTTACTCTTCCCTTTATATATGAGATAATTACAATATTTTAGATTTATTATCTGCTTTTTGCTTTTTCCGATTGCTTTTATTAGGTGCGCCAATAAACTATTTAATTAGCAAAGCAGTTAAATTTTGAAGTAGACTCGATGAACAGCATATAATCCCTTTCATAACAATATAACAGCCTTTTGGTAATTGGTAGTACCAATATTAGGTTATCTAAAGGGTAATTTCTACTCTTTTTATTGTTCGGTTACAATTTTTTTAATGAGTATCTGATATAAATTCTGTGACATTTTCATACAGTAGAGGTGGTTTATAGGGATCTCCAAGTCAAATTTACCATATAAACGTGTACACTTTGAAAATATCTGTCTCATAAAGAGAAAATTTTGTGGGGTTGTCTCAGGATGATCACGAAACTATTAAAAAATCATAACTCTGTCATATTAGCTTTTTCAGATATTAATTCCGTATCATTTGCAATTATAGTAACAAGAGCTCGACTTCACATTGAGGTACAAATTAAGATTTTTTATTAAAAAGATTAGCGTTGACCCCTCAATTTCACCAAAATCTAAAATTAAATTAAAAATTATAAAAAATTACTAAACAAAAATGACAAAACATTTTTGAAGCTTAAATTTCAAAAGTAATAACATGATTTCTATAGTTTATTGAATATTTGATTTGAAATATTTATTTAAAGAGAGTATTATTCATTTCCAATGATACTTCACGCTATTTATAATGTGATTTTAGTACCTGGTGTAAAAATTACAAAAACCAATAAAATCTGATTCCTTGGCCCAGTTGGTTAAGGCACGGTGCTAATAACGCCGGGATCAGCGGTTCGATCCCGCTAGGAATCATTTTTTTGCTAATTTCTACTAGTATACTAATAAACAAATAAAACTAAAGAAGCAGTCATAAAGATTATGTAAATACGTAACTAGTAACTCCTTGAATGAGTTACCATCCTATCACAGCATTCTGTAAACTTTATTTATTTTTTAAGTTTATTTTTATGAGTAAAATTACATATGGAGTTGGGATACATAACTATTTTGAGATATACATATATGTATATAGAATTTTTTTTTGAGGGGGGGTATGAATAGAATAGAAATAATATAACTGCCTTTCATGATATTAGCAACATTTTAGTTTCCGTTTAGATTACAGCTGTTTTATTTTGTTTGTATGTTTGTTTGCTTTACATTTAACTAATTAGAGAGGTGAAAAGAGGAGACAGAATCAGATTAGTTCTTAACGTTCTTTTTTTCGACCTTTAATAACAAAGCCTTGTTAATATGTGGCAAGACACCACCGGATGCAATAGTGGCTCTAATCAAACTATCTAATTCATCATCACCTCTGATAGCTAATTGTAAATGTCTTGGAGTGATTCTCTTTACTTTTAGATCCTTGGCGGCATTACCAGCTAATTCTAGGACTTCAGCAGTCAAATATTCTAGTACAGCAGTCAAATAAATGGCAGCTTTGGAACCGACACGGGCTTTACCACTGGCATTTCTCTTCAAATAACGCTTGATTCTCCCTACTGGGAATTGTAGACCTGCTCTAGCAGATGACGACTGAGCTCTCAATGCGCTCCCGTCCCCACCGGACTTACCTTTACCACCGTGTACTTTACCACCGGACATGTTTATTTATTTATTAGTTTTATTTTAGATATGGATTAATCTCTAGATTGATCCTCTTTGTCACTAACACTAACGTGTTTCTTAATAACAAGTAGATCTTAATTGTTGTTTGTTTACATTTTAAATCTTTTTAATTTTGCGAAATTGGGAAATACCGATGAAGCGTTCTGCGGGTAACCCTTCATCTTTGAAAATTGAGCCTTTTAATTGAAATTTGAATGGTGAAAAAGAGCCATTGTGAACCAATAATGAATCTCCAGATCAAGTGTGGACTAATACAATTTGATCTCAAGCTTTAAAAGATATTGTTTTGACCAAGGAAAGACTGAGCAACGACATGAGAAGACTGAAGGAGAACAGGTTCGATTTGAGTTTTTTGGTACTCGTTTTTCTCTACGTGGCTAGTTTTAATGAATTTTTCACTGAGGCTAAGCATGAGAAGAACTTGGATGATGCCACTGGTTATGCTCCTCGTATAGTACCTTGCGGTTTTGATGCCGGCAAATCTTTGATCAGAGAAGCAGATTCCATCTCAACTCACGAATCTAAATGGTTACAAAAGAGAAGAGAAGTGACTGTTCCTGCGGCATATGATTTTCTGAAAAGATCATTGTCTTCATTTAAGGATAAAGAACAAACTAAGTTGATCTTAGAGACTCTATTTGGTACTTCAGCCAAGGATGTCAACATGCTAAGTAAATCCCAAAGCCCAAACATTGGTGTGGCCATTTCTGGTGGTGGGTACAGATCCATGCTGACCGGTGCTGGGGTATTAGCCGCCATGGATTCAAGAACAAGAAATTCCACTACACATGGTCTTGGTGGGCTTTTACAATCTACCTCATATATTGCAGGTATATCTGGTGGTAACTGGTTGGTAGGGTCTTTGGCGTGGAACAATTGGACTTCAGTACAATCTATTTTGGATAACATGTATATGGAAGATTCTATCTGGGATCTTGATGATTCTATTATATCTCCTGGTGGGCTTAATATCATTAAGACTGCTCAAAGGTGGAGTCACATTTCTGATGCAATCGATGCCAAGAGAAATGCTGGGTTTGAAACCTCTTTAACAGATGTCTGGGGTAGAGCTCTATCGTATCATTTTTTCCCTAAACTCAAAAGAGGTGGTATTGATTATACTTGGAGTTCATTACGTGAAGCTGCTGTTTTCCAAAATGGTGAAATGCCCTTCCCGATTTCTGTAGCTGATGGTAGATATCCGGGAACTAGAGTTATTAACTTAAATGCTACCCTTATTGAATTTAATCCATTTGAAATGGGATCATGGGATCCCTCATTAAATGCATTTACTGATGTTAAATTCATAGGAACAAACGTTTCTAATGGTGTTCCAGACGATATTGAAAACTGTGTGGTTAATTACGATAATACTGCCTTTGTCATGAGTACTTCTGCTACATTATTTAACCAATTTCTATTAAGAATTAATTCTACCAAGATGCCAAGATTCATTAGAAGTTTAGGTACACATATTCTAAAGGGTATTTCCTCAGAATTTAACGATGTTGCTGTTTATCATCCAAACCCATTCAAACATACTAAATTTGTTCAAACGAATTTCACCACAAGTATCACTGAATCAGATTTCTTATTCCTTGTCGATGGTGGTGAGGATGACGAGAACATTCCATTTGTTCCCTTGATTCAGAAGGATAGAGAGTTAGATATTATATTTGCTGTGGATTCATCTGCGGATATGAAGATTCAGTGGCCTGATGGATCTTCGATTGTGCATACATATGAACGACAATTTGTTAATCAAGGTCAAGACATAGCATTTCCATATGTTCCGGATACAAATACGTTTGTTAATCTTGGATTAAATAAGAGGCCTACCTTTTTTGGTTGTGATAGTCATAATTTGACTGACTTAGAATATATCCCACCTTTAGTCGTATACTTTCCTAACTCTCAATATTCATTTAACAGTAATCAAAGTGCTTTCAAATTATCCTACACCGAACAACAACGAAGACAAATGATCAAAAATGGGTTCGAAATTGCCACCAGAAATAATTTCACTGATGATCCAGATTTTCTGGGATGTGTTGGTTGTGCTGTTATGAGAAGAAAACAAGAAAAATTGGGGCTACCATGGCCACAAGAATGTGAAACGTGCTTTATTAATTATTGCTGGGATGGTACTTTAGATACCACTGAATTGCCGGATTATATGAAGGATGTCCATGGTTCGTTTATTCACGAACATGGGGAAGTCGGTAATACCACTGTGGAGAACAATTTTGTCGATGGACAAGGTTTACTGTTTAGTGATACATCATACTTAAGAACATCTAATTCTAAGACAATCAAGCAAGAGAGACACGTTGGAATCAACCTAAAAATCATATTTCTGTTGATTTGTGTCATTACGTTCTTAACAAGTCTTATATGACATCCCTGTCACACATTTAATCAGCCGTTTATTTGCATATTCATTCATCATCCTCACTTATAGATAAAAATAAAACAATTTGCAAAGTTTATAGAATATAGAGCATATAATATCTTAATATGTAATATGTCCTTTTTATTTTTGAGTTCAACCTTATACCCGTCATATAAAACGAATTTCATTCTTTAGAAATAGGTTGAAAATTTTCTAGTAAAAAAAAAAATTAACTAAAACTCATCGCATAGCATCTCATCGCTATTTTTGAACTGGATACAGTTTGACCTAAACACATTCAAAGAGGTCACAATCCATCAAAAAAGTAGCACGTATACAACAGGATAAATAATGTCTTCCAAGAAATCTCCTTTCAAAGTGTTTCAAGGTGCCCAAAACTTCAGATTGAGAATTATATTATCCATTCTATCTGGTAGACCTATAAAGATTGAAAAAGTTCGTTCCAATGATTTAAATCCTGGTTTAAAAGATTACGAAGTGTCATTTTTAAGACTTATTGAAGCGGTGACTAATGGTTCATCCATTGAAATTTCATACACTGGTACCACCGTCATTTTCAAGCCTGGTATTATTATTGGTGGCTCTTATACCCATAACCCTCCAAATTCTAAGCCAGTTGGTTATTTTGTGGAACCAATGTTATATTTAGCACCTTTTTCAAAGAACAAGTTTTCTCTTTTATTCAGAGGTATAACTGCATCTCACAATGATGCTGGGATTGAAGCTATCAAATGGGGGTTATTACCTATCTTGGAAAAATTTGGTGTCAGAGAATGTGCCTTGCATACATTAAAGCGTGGTTCCCCACCACTAGGTGGTGGTGAAGTTCATTTAGTTGTTGACTCTTTGATTGCACAACCCATAACGATGCATGAATTAGAGAGACCTGTTATCACTGCTGTTAAAGGTGTAGCTTATTCCACAAGAGTAAGTCCGTCATTAGTCAATAGAATGATTGATGGTGCCAAGAAAGTGTTGAAGGATGTTGGATGTGAAGTTAACATTACAGCTGATGTTTGGAGAGGTGAAAATTCTGGTAAGAGTCCAGGTTGGGGTATAACACTTGTTGGCGAAACCAAAAAGAATTGGTGTTTCTTTGCTGAATGTATAGGTGATGCCGGTGATGTTCCAGAAGATATTGGTAGCAAAGCTGCATACCATTTATTAGAAGAAATTTCATGCAGTGCTGTTGTTAGTAGAAATCAATTGCCATTGGCCATTGTATTCATGGTTATCGGTAAGGAAGATATTGGTAGATTACGAATTTCTAAGGACCAAATAGATGAAAATTTCATTAATTTATTAAGAGACATTAAGAATATTTTTGGTACTGAAGTATTCTTAAAGGAATGTAATGATCCAGACAGTGATGATTACATTGTAACCATTAAAGGTATTGGTTTCACCAATGCTAACAAGAAAATTGCATAGATACTCAAACTTAAATAAAGTTTTAAACACGTAAAAAAAATATAGAACAAATGTATATGTAACTACATTCAAATAAAAGAAAAAACAATTAATAATAAAATAGTAAGTTAATTATAACCATATTAACTCGAAAAAAAAGCTACACTGTATAAATATCTATTATATCTTTTTTAAAATGCGGTATGTTTCAACCTTCTCTTGTCAAAGGCATATCAGCTATTTGGTTAGTTAACTTTTCCCATTGGTTCATATTCAATTCTGTGTAATTGGAATTTACTTTCACCCACCTCTTAAATAAATCACTTATCATAAATTGGGTTTCTTGGAACATTGTAAATTCATGTAAGATACATTTTCTAATCAGCCAAGCTCTATTAAGTTGCTTGGCAATAGATCTTCTATCTCTTTGAATTTCTGCTTTTATCTTGTCATATTCGATACCACTTGCATCTGGTTTGCCTTTCATGGCTTCCAACCTTTCCAAATCTAATTGAACATGTCTTTGTAATTGAGGGATGTTATTTGTGGCCATGATCTTATACCTTTCAAATAAATCTTTTAATGAAATTAACATATCAATAAAACCTTTTAATTTCGGAATAATATGGTTAATATTATCTTCCATCTCATGCAAATTTAAACTATTGGCCTCCTTTAAATGATTTTTCACAATTGATAGATGGTTATTGATTTGTGGTAAAGTTTCATCATTTGTAATATTTTCAATTGGATATAAGACAGGTGTCATCTGTGTGAAATCATCAATTAAATCATTTAGTATTAAATTCTCTTGCCTTATTTGATTTAATCTTCGTTCATGTCTTTGAATGATCATGGTAATTTTATGCCAGGTATCAATTGTTTTCAAGATATTTGTGGCCACATCATTCCATTGTTCTGAAATATTCTTTGACCACAACTTCATAAAGCTGCCTTCGATTCTCTTATCCATAAATTCATCAGACGTATCATAATTATCTTTAGTTTGTTTTCTCCAATTAGAAATATCGGTCGGGACAGTTAAAAATGTTAACAGAAGATCATCTTTGACTAGGATGGGATGTCTTACAACATGGTTAATAAATCTAATTAATCCCAAACGTCTCTTATTGAGGAAAACGGGGTCTAAATTTTGAGAACCAATCTTTTTGGGGGGTAATTCTGGAATCATTCTGAAAGGATACCTTTTTAAAAGTACATCTTGTAACCACACAAAATCAGAATATCTTCTAACAACACTCATATTTGTGTCTGAAGATATACTTGCTTCTTCATTTGGTAATCTTTGTAGTCTAATAATGTTATAATTGATATGTTTAAATAAGAGACCTTCTCTTTCAGCAACTTCTTCAATGTTAATAATGTTTGGGCTTAATGGATTGAATATCTTTCTCACACCCTCCATCCATTGTTGCAAGTCAACTTCAGAATTACCTTGGGAGCTTGTTTCTAATCGTGCTTGGTTGGGTATTGGCTCCTGGCTGTCTAATACAGCTGAGTTACTCCAAATATTAGCAGCAACTGTAGATTCAGTCTCATTAGTATTACTCCATGAACCTTCGCCCGTACTATCGATTGTAGTATGGTTTAAGGTGGGGGCCAGCTGTGAAACTGTGTCGCCAGTTGACACATGCTGTGGGTGAACTTTCCGAGATGATTGCAAGCCTGTCGAAATGCCAAATAATCTCTGTGTCAAGTTATCTGCTGTAGTATTTTCTTCTGTAATATTATTAGTAGCAGGTGAAGTTATATGGCTATGATCAACTGTTTTCCAAGGGTCTGCTTCTGCAACACCCTCCTGGTGTGAAAGAAAACTCATTGTGACGCTAGTGGGGACGGACTGGTGTGTGTTATGTTATAAAGCTTATAGAAGGGCAGTTAATATGGTAACCTTGCAAAAGCATACAATTATAATATCTACAACTTTCTATCAATTACCTTCCTCAAGTGTTTATTATACTTACATGGGCTTAAAATATCACTTTTGTGAAATTCAAAAACGAGAATCACTTTGAAGATTCGTATTGACAGCTAAAAAAAATTTAACATTAGGACGAACGACGACACACTAGTCTCTTTCTTCTGTCCTATCACCAACAGGATCCTTATCTTCTTCATCTTCTTCATCACTATTGTAATCCAATGTAATCATATTGGGCCAACCAACCTCATTTCTAATAAAATCCTTAAATTTAGCCAAAAGAAACTGTTCCAACTTATCTACATTTCTCAATGTAGAGGCTCTGTCTTGTCCCGACGAAATATTGTCACCGATCTCTGTTTCTATATTCAGTGATTGTACTACAGCCATACGTTGCAATGGCGCGGATGACCCCCAAGGTTGATGTTGTGGAGTGGTAGTGCTATTGTTACTCATTGTCTCTTCAGAGTCATTATTATCACTGTTAATATCACACAATATACTAAATACAGTTTGTAATTTGGATGTTAAATGGGCTACTAAACATAGGCAATGCATGCGTAATTGGCTGATAGTCACTTTTACCGGTAACGTCATAAATCGATCCCCTGGATAATTTAAAACCAAGGATACCTGTAATGAAAGAACTATATCGCCATGGTATTCCAGTTCTACCAGAGCTTGCACATCATTTTGAAGTGGATTAGGTTCGATCTCTGGATGTGGGTCAGTGAAAGATTTTAATTTACATTTTGGCGGGACCTGCCCCAATTGGAAATCTAGTATTTGTAAATCTTGCAAATAACTTGGTAGTGATAAAGATTGAACAAAGTTGTCCAACCGTTGTGTAATGGTGCTATTTAAAGTAGAATCTTCTAGTAAATGTTCCCAATTGACCTCAAATGACATGGTGTATCCTTTCTGCTGGGGGTTGTTTTCAATGTGTTGCAAATCGATGCATTTGGATGATTAAAACTAGATTCAAATTTAAAGTATATTACAATAATTAGAAGCAAAAGTAATAATTCGACAATTAGAAGTTGTAAAGATACAAACAAGAGTAAAAGAGGTAAGAGGTCAATTACCTATTGGGCACTATATAAATAATTATGTCGTTTTCCTCTGTTTTACTTCGTCAAAATGGGCGTATTTCGTTACTCAGTAGACGATCCATATGGTCGACACAGCTATTTAAGGCCAATAAAAATAAGGAGGAAGACGATGTAAGAACTGGTACTCGAGACATGACATATACATTATGTAAAACTATTAATGGTGTTCCGCCGCAACGTACTTTCAATGTGGTATCACAAATACACCGTTACGAAGAGTATATTCCATATTGTATAGAATCTATAGTTAATGAAAGAGATATCAAAACAACATGGCCATGTATGGCAAGTTTAAGGATTGGGTTTAGACAATATGACGAAACTTTTATATGCAAAGTGATGTGTGCTGAGAAGTATCCTGATCATTATATGATAATTGCAGATTCTATTTCAAATCATTTATTTAATGGGTTTAAATGTCAATGGGATATAACATCACATCCACATCGTCCCGGTTCAACTGAAATTAAATTATCGTTAAAATTCCAATTTAAATCTGCTTTATATAATGGTGTGGCATCCCTATTTGCTAGGGGATTGACCAGTTTAGCTTTAAATTCCTTTCATAAGAGAATCATACAATGTGAAAGAGGGGAGGTAAAATTGTAACTATAGATATGAAAAGGTTTAGGTGCTAATATATTATTTAATTTTGCTAATATATAAATATATATATATTTAAATGAAGGTATATGCTATTATTAAATTTGCACGTAGTGAAATTATTTGAATTTATAATGCTTAAGTTTTATTTCATGTCTATTCTAGATCATTCAATAATTTATCTAGATGTATACTTGGTGGTCTAAACTTTTTCGTAACATTCACGTTATCAGTACTGTTGTTGGAAGAGTTTAATATAGATTCAGAGTTTGATGTATTGTTTATGGTAATAGTAGGTATATTCGTATTGTTATCACGGATACGTACTGGTGAAGATGTACCGGAAGGTATAATAGATGGGATAGACATGGGCGAATTCGTACCGTTGCTATTGACACCACCACCACTACGGAACAATACGTCAGTTGGAGACACAAACAGTTCCTGTAGCTCTTCTGCATTTAATGATTTTGAAGCATTGTGATGTTGTTTGATGACCTTTTCTGATATGTCAGAATCGTTACTCGATTGAGAAGACCAATTATCTGATTCATCTAAGAACGCAGAATCAGCAATAAAATCATCCATTGGTTTATTGTAATTTTGCTTAAATGTGTTTCTGTATTGTGTTTGTTTTCGAGTCACATACCATGACTTGAAGGATAAGATTGCCCATATCAAAAGAATGATAAGTGATATAAACCCAAGCACACTACCAAAGGCAATATATACGGTACCATTGATATCGCTAGAGTTTTTGAAACTGTACGGAGTATTCTCTTGGTTCGGTATCATGACAGTGGCCTGTACGATATTAGTGGATGTGTAAGAAGGGCTGCTTGATACTGTTAGACTAGGATGCGAACTTACTAAAGAACTGGTCAATTCAGACATATGATGGTGTGTAGTTGTTGTAGCATCATCACCATCATTACTTTTCTTGGTTGTGAGATTGGAAAGTGATTTATTACCAGATGTCTTACCAGATGTCTTACCAGATGTCTTACCTGTGGTCTTGGAAGTGGTCTTAGAGGTGGTCTTGGAAGTTGTGGATGTAGTTCTTGCTGTTACCAATTGTGGCAGGTCTCTTCTTTCCAAATACATTCCGGGTCGGTTTTTGATGGTGTGTCTTGTGCTTGGCAGGCCTGTCCTTGCTGCTGAGTTGCCATTGACCCACCAACCCCAGCAGCAGGCTATATATATGGATATCCATGTTGCAATTGCAGTGGAACATCTGAAACAAATATAGCTATAATTAACATCTCTATTGTCTTGATCACAGTGAAATGTTTCAATCACGAAATTTTCGTTCCAGCCGCGAATTCTCGATATTTTTAGAAAAAAATCTGAAATTCTGAAATTCTGAATGAAAAATTTGGTGACTCCGCGAATTTTCTTGAAATCTTTCAGTTTTTTTTTGGAAACATTTGAGATCTGCCAAAAGTTATAGTCAGTTTGTGCGTTACCATGGTTACGGACCTGTTCCAGATGAATAAACGAATGTATGGATATATATATAGAAGCAAATGGATATTGAAGCTACATCAACTAGTCCAGGTCCAGGTCCCCAGAATTTTGCACCAAGTCCCGATTTCAAATGGTTATGCCAAGAATTATTTGTCAAAATTGATCAAATTAAAAATTCCAAGGAGAAAGGTCCCACAAGACAACGGTATAGAGATGTTATCACCAGCTTTGTTCAAATGTGGAGATCCACTGTGGGGTCAGATTTCTATCCGGTCTTGGTGTTAGCGTTGCCACAACGTGATAGAAGAACGTTTCAAATGAAGGATGTAACTCTAATTAGGGCCGTATGTGCAACATTACATCTTGACCCTAAATCAACCACACAACAGAGGTTACTCGATTGGAAATCAAGGATTGGTTCTGGTGGTGCCAATCGGCTATCTTCCATATGTGTTCATGAGATTTCTCAAAGAAGAAAAGAACCACATGTGGACAGGCAAAACAGGGTGTCTCTTGATGTGGTTAATGATTGGTTAGACCAATTGGCACAAAGACCCACAAGATCCTCCGGTGGTGTAAATAAATTGGTTAAATCTGATCTGTGGCAAGATATCATGAACAGGCTATCATATATGGAACTAAAATATTTCTTTGATATCATATTAAAGATCAGAGTTATGGGGTCACAAGAGAACACATTACTCTTTGCGTGGCATCCAGATGCTCGCGATTATTTAAGTGTTGTTTCAGATTTACATAGTGTCACACAAAAATTATTTGATCCACAAATAAGATTACAAAATGATGAATTTACTTTACAATTGAATTCACCCTTTTCACCTCAACTAGCTAAAAGAATCTCGTCAACCTCATATGAAAAGATTGTAAATAAATTATTAATACAACAGAGACAAAAAATGTTTTTGATCGAAGAGAAAATGGATGGTGAAAGATTACAAATACATTACTCAAATCATGGTGAATCTATTAAATATTATTCCAGAAGAGGTACAGATTATACATATCTATATGGTTCCAACTTAAATGAAGGTCCCGTTTCACCGTTTTTAAATTTGGATCCAAAAGTGCGGGATTGTATCCTCGATGGAGAAATGATTTCATTTGATATGAAAACTAATACTGTCTTACCCTTCGGTATAGTCAAATCAGTAGCTAAACATTCGAATGATGTTTCTACATACTCGACTCTCTCTGAAGATGTCACAGCAGAAACAGAATCATTCCATCCATTATTCATGGTGTTTGATGTGTTATTCTTGAATGGTAAACCTTTAATCAAATACCCATTATGGCAAAGAAAAAATTATTTGAATCAAATATTGAAGCCTAATCCAATACACAATAGGGTTAGAACCATTTCACACACTGAAGGGTATAATGCAGAGGATATAAAAACACATCTTGCCCTTGCTGTTAAGGCAAACTCGGAAGGTATTTTACTGAAAAATCCACAATCTAAATACATTCCAGCTTCAAGAAATGATGCATGGATTAAAATCAAGCCTGAATATTTAGACCAATTTGGTGAAAATATGGACCTTATCATTATGGGGAAAGATTCAGCAGTTAAAGACTCGTTTATGTGTGGGATTGCATTACAAGAGTCTACCAAAACTTTAACACCTACAATAAATTTAGATTCTCAACATGATGAAGATGTAGACGATGAGATGGCGGATATACCCACACGTAAAATTATTGGATATGTCTCATTTTGTTCCATTGCAAATGGGATTGCAAAGAATGAGTTACAAGAAATAAAAAATTTGACTCGTGGTAAATGGCATAACTTTAAAGAGGATCCGCCTCCAGAAACGAATCAAGATTCCTTGCTTTTACAGTTCGGTTCTAAGAAACCTCGCGAATGGATCCATCCAAAGGATTCTGTAATACTTGAGATTAAAGCTAGGTCCATTGATAATACTGAGTCACAAATTAATAAATTCGCTACCAAGTGTACATTATATGGTGGCTACTGTAAAGCTATTAGAAAAGATAAAGACTGGAGTACTTGTTATACTATGGAAGAGTTCCAAAGAGATAGATCATTTAAGTCCGGGCATCATGGTTCTGTTTCATCTGGTTCAAAAAATGGAGGTTTTAAACGAAGAAAGAGACAACCACATTTTATTACTGATAATAGCAAATTGGAAAGTGAGACCAAAGTGGTTTCCAATTTATTTCATGGTATCAACTTTTATATTATTTCAGATTATTTTAACCCACTTACGAAAAGTCGCATTTCGAGAGATCAACTAAATCGTGATGTTATTGCACAAGGTGGTACAATTGTTTATAATCTCATTACAAACCCTGAGGATATAAATAGGTTACGAATTATTAGCGGGATCTATAACATAGAATGTAATACTTTAATTGAAAGAGGATATGACATCATAAGTCCACGTTGGATTATTGACTGTATATATCATAAGAGCTTGTTATCGCTCGAGCCAATATATTGTTTCAATGTGTCCGAAGAGCTAATGGGGCTAGCAAGGACTAGAGTTGATTCGTATGGAGATAGTTACCAAATTACTATCAATGAACCCATATTGCAAGAAATACTTCAATCTGGTTCCCATTCAGCATATGAATCTTTGAACAAGGCATGCCTAGATAATGATATGCTCACATTACCATTGTTATTATTCAACCTAAGAAAAGTTTATATACCTGGTTGGGTCTCTTTAAATGACCCTTTAAGATACAACTTGATAAAATGGAAAATAAAATTATATGGTGGGACTATTGTGAATACTATTAGTGAATGTAATTTAATAGTTATTATTCTACAAACTGGTAATACTCATTTCCTAGAATTTGAAAAGAAAATTCAAGCAATTCGTTCTCAATTAGGAGATTGTATAGATTCAAATCCTAAGTCAATCCGCCCCATTCCTCACATTGTATCATCAGAATGGGTAGATAAATCTATTGAAGAAAACGTTCAAGTCCCAGAGGAGTCATATCATGTTTGGGTATAAACACATGCATAAAGTGACATATAGATATTCTTTTTCTTTATAAGTATTATA
This sequence comes from Monosporozyma servazzii, assembly GCA_033807795.1. Classification (NCBI taxonomy): domain Eukaryota; kingdom Fungi; phylum Ascomycota; class Saccharomycetes; order Saccharomycetales; family Saccharomycetaceae; genus Monosporozyma; species Monosporozyma servazzii. The sequence continues at coordinate 394,720 of CP138602.1, read as the reverse complement.
TATTTTTATACCCTATTTTACAATGCTATATATGAGACAATATTCTTCTATTCATCATTGTTTTGTTCTTCAGAGACTTCAGGTTTTACTGAAGTAGTTTCTTCTTCAATTGGATTTTCAGTAGTTTTCTTTTTGTGTCTTCTCTTTCTTTTCTTCTTGTTCGCTTCTTCATTATTAGCATCTTTATGAGCGGTAGTTTCTTCTTTCTTAGATGAATCTGACTCAGTTTTCTTTTTTTTCTTCATACTCAATGGATTTGGTTGTTTAGGACCTAACTTTCTCTTTTTGTTTTGTGTCTTGTCAGAATTCTTATCATTATCTTCCTCATCATGTTTAATACCAGCAAATTTTGGGTCATTTAAACCTTTGAAAAGTTTTTCTTGTTCTTTTCTTTTGCTGATTCTAGCACTTGTATCACTTAATGGTTCCATAACCATGACAGCTCTATTAATATGTAATATTGGAACACCAGGAACACGTCTTAACTTACGTCTTAGTTCAATATCTTGAGAGGCAACAACATATCTATGCTTATTTTCACCATTGATGTTAACCACACTTTCAATACATTCTAATGGTGTCTTAGCATCCTTTGGGGGATGATTACAACGACGTCTTTCATAAGATTTACCTAAACCAATGGCATCTTGATTATTGGTGGCATATAAAGCTTGCATACAGCATTGTGTAATCATTGGTTTCACTTCAGCTTGCAAAGTTTGACTCAAACTCTTCCATAAATAAAATTTAGAGTCAGATGCAGCAAGAACAATTTGATCATCGACTAGAACTTGATATGGCTGTCTGAACTTGAAAGTATGGGCATATACTAACAGTTGTTTTCTATATGACTTGGCTCTCTTTTGACGCATGTTTATACAATTGTGTTATAATGGGTTAAAGCCTCTGTGCTGCTATATTGGTTTTACACAAATGATCAGAGGTTAATTATAAGATCTTTTAATCTCATCTCATCTCATTACTTTTAAAATTTTCAATTTTTTGTCACATTAAAAAAATGTTATAGTATTAAATATATATTGGTATATATTTAATTAATACATAAAAATAAATGCATATCAGTTTGAAAAGTTTAAAGTTTACTTACTCAGATATGTGTACCACTTCAAATTTTTCTTTGCTGGATTTTTACCAATAATGAAGCTAAAAAAAAAAGATCCGTCCCGTCTTGTCTGTTATATTCAAAGGCCTTAGAATTACAGATACACACAACAGTACTAAAATTCTAATGTTTCTTAACCATTTGAATTAAGCATCGAGATACCGTAGCAGAAGCCTCTTTGAGTAAGATGCTGGAGTCTGAGGTCTAATGTCGTCCAAAATTAAATAAGGTCACATAAGCAATACCAAAAACCACTAGAGGTAAACCGTTAATATTAGGATCTAAGTTAAAAATTGAGGAACAATCTTCATTTTTTTTTATTGGTTCAAGTCAACTAAAGGTAAGTTTATTATTATTTTATGTAGTATATATCTGTGTACAAATGTATTACATCTCTGGTGCCTTTTTGAATTTAGTATATTTCACCTTAAAAATTTATGTTTGGGGCAGAAAAAGTTGAATTTAACAACAAAACAAGTATTCAAAATCACTTATATTACACAAACAAACAAAACATAGTATGGTTTTACTGCTTACCATTAACGTAGATTGTTTCTTTGGTAGTTCCTTTTATTAGACAGAAAGCAATTAACTTATTCTATATCTTTATTTTATCTATACATACCTATTACTTATAAATTAGTATTCAGCGAGCTATATATCTTGTAAAGTTTTATTTCTCAAGGTAAATAGTTTGAAATAAGTCCAGAACCAAAACAAAACAAAACAGCCAAACCCAAGGGCACAATTGAACAATACCCATAAATCCGGATACGCAGATGGTGGAGGGACAGCATAATCTACAATATGAATGGCTAGCATACATATGTATGAGGCCACGATAATTAATTTCCAAATAATATTGTCTGGTAATAAACTTCTACGACGGTAATGAGATGAAACATTACTCATAGATGGCCCTGGAGTTACACTCTTTGGTAAGAATTTTGGAGTCACAAAACTGAAATTACCTAATAACCAATTATACATGATAAAACAGACAAAATATTGTAATACAAGACCATCTTTCTTCAAAAGTGGCCATAATGTGAATAATGCAATGTTGTTGATCCAGAAGATCATAGATAACACATTCCAATCCGAAGAAACAAACATTAAGGTAATTGGTAATAATGGTACCAATATAGTCTTTTCATGAACCTGGAAACTGAATAAATAGAAGGACATGGAACATGCAGTCAAGGCATATGGAATCAAATGTTTCTTTGGATGGAAAATGGTAATGATAACGGCAGGTAAGAATCCGACCACTGTGGCTACCAAAGAGTATAACTGTAATTCTTCTTGAGTAAATAACTTCTTGTACTTGAACACAATGTTGGTGACACACCAGAAATTGGCCACTTTGTCCTCAAAGATACCTCTTGCAAATGGGAAAATTCTACGGATAGATTGTAAAACATTTTGTAACGAAGCGCCACCACCGAATACATACAGCGGAGCATACATAGCAATGAATGTTGCTACAGTAGCACTTCCAATGGCAAATAACCTTGCTATGTTAAACCATTTAGGATAAAATAATGATTTACTTAATAAGATGGCAAAGAAAATTGGTGCATAGTATAAGGACATTTGCTTGAAACAGATGGACAGGACGAAACAAACAGCTGCCATAGCATACAATTCATCTAATAAATTATTGATAGCCAACACAGTAAAACCTAACATAACACAGTTGTATTGGAAGTGGCCGTGATCAATTAACATTAATGATGGTTGGAATAAAATTGCAGCTGCGGCAATAGATTGACTGACTGGAGATTGGTTTCTACGTCTACCAGCCCACTTGGTAAAATAAAGAACACCTGGAATGTAACATATTACCTCACTCAGTAAAACAGTAAATCTCATATAATTCTTGATACCATCAGCTTCCATTCCCCGAGACTCATTAAGAGTAAACCATGATGGCCAGATAAAAGAGCCAATCTTACCCAAGATATATGAATGGTAGGCAGTCAATGGCGGATAATCCAACCCCCAATAGTCTAAATCAAACCAGTACCATTTCGAAACTGGTAAATGCTGTGTTATCTCTAACCAATGTCTTTGAGCTTCAAAGTCACCAAACATTGGTGGTGTATTAAATCCGGAATATGGACCCAGGCCAATGGCAGTACTAATGATGAGAACAAATAATACAATAACGTATTGAGTCACCCATTGACTCTCTGGGGATTTGAATGGGTATAAGAAATCGAATAATGGAGAGGCATAAAAGGGTTGTTCACCATCGTCTTGTTTTTCCAAATTGTTGCTCTTATCATGTCTCTTGACAAGTTTCTTCCTAGTAGAAGTATTGGGTAGTGCCATTTTCTAAGAAAAGAGGAATATATAGAGAGCTTGAGCTATAGTTGTTCTTTAATTACACTATGTTTTGTATTGATGAAGTTGATAATTGAAGCTTTGAATAATGAAACTTTCTGTTTTTCTTTTTTTTTATTCACTGTTCTTCCTTTAAGAATCTCAAAGTAGTATAAAGAACCGATGAATATTGATCTGAATATAAGGCTGCGATATAAAATAGGTAGACACTACCATCTATTAGACATAAGAGGCGTGTGGAATTCTCAACAATTTAACCTCTGTATAACACTAAAGTAGCAAATTACGATGGTTAAAAGGTCACTCGAGGAAGAAGATATTGATTTAGAAAATGAAGAAACCAGAGCTTCATCACGGACGTTTGCTGTTTCTAAAAGAGCCAACAAATTCATTAAACTGAAAGTCCCCTACTCTAATGGAAGATATTACCATAGAAATAATGAATTGAGTCGTGGTGCCCATTCAATTGTTTATAGATTATTTAATGAAGAGGAAACTAGCATGTTTGCAGGGAAACGTTTAATTACAAACGGTAATAAATCATTAAAATTACAAGTGAGAGATGAATTGGAAATGTATAAGTTGATTTGCAAAAAGAAGCATCCAAATATTATTCAACTGAATGAATCCTTTCAGTTATCTAACCATAACTTATATATGGTATTAGAATATGCAAACAATGGTACATTACAGGATGTTCTTCAATACAGAAGGACTTTACCTGAATTAGAAACCAAGTCCTTGATATTACAGATGTGTGGTGGTGTTTATTGGCTACACAGTAATCGTATTATTCACGGTGATTTAAAATTGGGGAATGTTCTTATACACAACATTAATTCAAAGAAAGATGGGAAATACGATATGGTCAAGATTTGTGATTTTGGCCACTCCTTCATTAATGATGGTAGTAAAAATTATATCGATCAAGAATCAGATATTATGGGAACTCCATATTACTTGGCACCAGAAATAATATATAGATATAGAGGCATTAACGTATCTGGTAAGACAATCCCATTAATATCATTCCCTATCGATATCTGGTCCATTGGTGTGATATTGTTTACCATGTTATTTGGCTGCAATCCGTTCATCACAAATGAAGATGAATTGCATAACTTATCGATGATTGATTTGATGTCTAGAATTACTTCAAACACTATCAAGTTACCATCTAATCTAGCAAATCAATTAACACCATCGAGTAAAAACTTATTATCAAAAATATTAAGACAACATCCACTAAAGCGAATAACTTTATTAGAAATTATAAGCCATGAATGGTTTAAGAGTGGATTCGTTAAAGACGTCGAGTTATTGAACCCTAATGCAACAGCATCCCTAGAAAATCTTAATTATAAATCTGGCCTTGAAGATTACATTACAGCTCTGAAGCAATATGGTTTTAGTTCATTATTATCTAAACCAAATAAAAGTCAAGACTTTACTGTCTTGTTGGAAAATCTCAACCATAATGCGAAAAAAGCAAAGAAGAAGTTATTATTGCAGTTCCAGCACAAGCATGCCCATATAGATCCAGTGATAGAAACGAATATAATTTCTCAGGATGCTACAAAGAGGATAATTATAGATGAATTGCAAGTTACTTTGAGAAATATGCATGAAATTGAATTCAAAAGAAGAAATACTAGCTATTCTGTGGCTAGTCTTACTCCAGTTCCAATATTTATTACTCAAAGTAACATCCTTACCACCCAAATTGATAACGAAAACGAGGGGAAAACATTTATGTATCAATTGTCAAACGGCCAGTTAGGCTTTTTATTTAATGGGAATCATTCTATGTTACTGAACGACAATAAATCTTTATTCTGGTATATTATCCCAGATGAGAAGTCAGGCTGGATATCTAAAAGTTTCCCCCAAGACATCGAGGGAGAAAAAGTGCCAGCTGAATTAATCGGGAGATTGCAACTTGCTAATGATTATAAATTGGATATGGAATTAAATAATACTAGCTCCGAAAATGAAGCACTTTGGTACCCTAACGGTGCTAATCAACCTTACAAGGATATTTATGGTGACACTTTTTTAAGAAGATATGCACTATTAGGTGAGAAGAATCACAACAATACTAACATGGAATTATACTTCTTGAGCGACGGGTCTTATCAGTTTAATTTTAAGAAAGATCAAATAACTATCTTATTACAAGATCTGGGCCATCAAATAACCATTTTAGATTCCCATGGACGGATATTTACGGACAGTTATTACAACATATTTTGGGGTGAGAATCAAAGCGATAGTTCTGACTTGAAAAGTATGTTAATTGACAAATCACCTATTGTCAAGGAAATACTAAAGAGACAAATGGCAAATATTTGAACTATTTCACTTATTCTTAATATTCTGGTATAAATAAATAAATAAATAAATATACATACAAATAATATACTAGATAGGACAGACATATGTCAACTCTCAAAATTCGTGAAGAAGAATTCATTATATTAGTATTGTACAGATGGATCTTACGTAATCTACATATATATACGACTAACTTACACACCAGTGAAGTTCTCGTCTGAAGCCAAAGTTTGTAAATTCCATTCAGTTTCAAAATTGTTCTTGAACATTGCTAATTTACTAATAATGTTATTACAAGCATTTTTCAACGCATCCTTAGGATCATAGCCCTCTACTGTTTGGATTCTCATCTTAAACACGGCAAAAAAAGGATGCTCAACCTTGTAAGCAGCAAATAAAACCTTATCGTCATGTAGAAGTTCAGCCCTAATCAAATTCCCCAGCGTATGATCTTCCTTGTTGAATGTGACAACTATAGCGTTTGGAGACTTGGTATCTGGATCAATAACCAATTTGGACTCCCCTTCGGCCAACAGAAAAAACTCAAATCTATCTGGAGCATTCATTTCTTAATCAAGTTATTCCTTCTTTTGCTCACTCTCCTTGTGTAGCCGTAACACAACTACTTTAACAACTATTTACACTGCTTATTTAGCATATTTATCATTATTATTTTCAATTTTTCACTAGATTCTTGTGTGTTTTTGTTGCCCGGAAATTATCCCTCTTTAAGAAAGAAATTTCAGAATTTACAATTGGAATTTTAAAGTTGATTCCAATATTGAAAGGTTTCCTTTTCAATGTTTACTGTTTCTATTTCACCTTACACTAAACGACATAGATCAGAACCTCATCTAAACAAACGGTATAATACTTCTCATTGCGAAGTTTGAATTGGGAAACTAAATTTACAAAAAAGAACAGTTCAGGCACTGCAAACTTAGAATTTTTGAGTCAAGTCAAACAAAATAAGCGAGACGTTTTCTTATTCGGGACTTTCTACCATTGACTCCTTTGCCATTATTTGCTTCCCAGGAAAGAATATACACCTCACTATATTTCAAGCTGAGATAAGCGACATACAATTATAATAAATTAACAAATTACTCAGTTATGTCAGAACCTGCTCCCTCTCACAATACCGATCCTCAGCATCAGGATTCACAAACTGCCGCTCAACAAGTTGCTGTTCCGGGTCCATCCTCCTCTAATTCTGTCTCACCACCAGTGCATACTAATACGTTGAACTCTACTGCCCAAACTCACCAGCCTGTTACTCTTCCATCTTTGTCTACCATGTCCAGGTTCAATGATCAACAAAGTAGTTATTCTTCAGCTGGTACAGTACATGGCACTCCAACAACCACTAATTCTGTTTTGAATGCAGGTATTGCCTCTGCTACCCACGAGGGTAACGGCGCAGTACAAAGAAATAGTATCCCATCCATATCACAAACTTTATTGCCTAAGGATGGTCCTGCAACTACTACTGCCCATTCCATTTTGCACCAAGATAACAAGAGAAAATCAAGTAGTGGTTTCTCATTAGCTAGTTTCGATAACCCAATGCCGCCACAACAACAATACACTTCCAGCACTGCTCCTCAAACTGCTTTAGTCACTCAAGAGCAATCTAACCCAGCTGTCAAAACTGAATCGCCAAATCCTTCTAGTAATGTTACCGAAACTGGACATGCGAACGGCGTAGATATCTCGGCCACGAACGACCCCACCGTAAGTACTGCTGCAGCTGCAGTTGCAGCTGCCATGCCAACACAAGAAGAGCAAACGGTTAGCGACCCACAATATAGATCTTTGAATGTCAAAGATGCATTATCCTACTTAGAACAAGTGAAATTACAATTCAGCTCTCAAACTCATATTTATAACCAATTTTTAGATATCATGAAAGATTTTAAGTCCCAAAATATAGATACTCCAGGGGTTATTGAAAGAGTCTCCAATTTATTCAAAGGCTATCCAGTTTTAATTCAAGGGTTCAACACATTCTTACCGCAAGGTTATAGAATAGATTGTACTAATAATCCTGATGATCCCATCAAAGTGACCACACCAATGGGGTCTTCCACTATTCATGATGCAAATACTGAAGTTACTTCTAATCCAGTCAGTAAAGCTGTTTCTTCTAGCTCTATAGCCCAAACCCCCGTACCTTCAACCATCGCTGTTTCATCTGCTATATCTCAACAACCTTTACAACCTCCTCCAATCTCTCAATATTCATCCAATCAAGGTACTACTCAGTTGAATCAGCTACCGCTACCAGCTTCCTCAACACTTACAAATCAAGCTCAACAAGTTTCTGGTGAACAACAAGGAGGTAAGAAACCCAACGATGTTGAATTTAGTCAAGCGATAAATTATGTAAATAAGATTAAGAATAGATTTGCAGATCAGCCGGATGTTTACAAGAATTTCTTGGAAATCCTACAAACCTATCAAAGAGAGCAAAAACCAATTAATGAAGTATATGCTCAGGTTACTGTTCTGTTTCAAAATGCTCCTGATCTATTGGAAGATTTCAAGAAATTTCTACCAGATTCCTCTGCTTCAGAACAAGAAGGCCAAGCTCAATTACAAAGCCAAGCATACCAACAACAAAACCTGTACCAAAATGGCAATTATATGTACAATGGTATGACTGCATATTATCCATCTGGTACTCCAAGTATTGGTACCCCAGGTGCTGCTAATATTCCAGTTGCTGGTCAACAACAAAATTTACCACCAATTGGCAGTTTTTCCCCACCTTCTAATGGTACCAATGGTCCATTAGACGATGAATATAAAGGTAATGAACAGCAACAACAAATTACTGGCCAACAACAACACGTGGTTGGATTACCTCCAATCGTAGCTCATGAACAATCTACTGATCATACTCACACTGTCCCGCAACAATATCCATATGTCAATACCACTCACATGACAAATGATAATATCCAAGTGTCTAGTATGAGAGGTAGCACTGGTCCAATGAACAGTCAATATGATTACGCTAATCAACAACAGCATATGATGATGGAAGATCAAATGCCTGTAAGGCCTGAAATCGATTTGGATCCAAGTATCGTTCCCGTGGTTCCAGAACCTACTGAACCGATTGAAAATGGCCTAACTTTGATGGAAGAAACTACCTTTTTTGAAAAGGCTAAGAAATTTATTAGTAATAAACAGGTTTACACCGAATTCTTGAAAGTATTGAACTTATTTTCCCAAGATATAATTGATATCAATGAATTAGTTGATAAAGTTGAAAACTATTTAGGCTCTTCTGCTGAATTATTTGATTGGTTTAAGAATTTTGTTGGGTATCAAGACAAGCCAAGAATTATTGAAAATATTGTTCACGAAAAACATAAGTTAGATTTAGATTTATGTGAAGCTTATGGCCCAAGTTATAAGAAATTACCAAAGAGTGACACATATATGCCTTGCTCCGGTAGAGATGATATGTGTTGGCAAGTGTTGAATGATGAATGGGTTGGTCATCCTGTTTGGGCTTCTGAAGATTCTGGATTTATTGCTCACAGAAAAAACCAATATGAAGAAACTTTGTTTAAGATCGAAGAGGAAAGACATGAATATGATTACTACATTGAATCTAATTTGAGAACTATTCAAACTTTAGAAACTATTGCTAACAGAATTGTCAATATGACTGATGAAGAAAAGAAGGCCTTCAAGTTACCGCCTGGTTTAGGTCATACTTCATTGACTATTTATAAGAAAGTTATTCGTAAAGTTTATGATAAGGAAAGGGGTTTTGAAATCATCGATGCCTTACATGAACATCCAGCGATTGCTGTTCCTGTTGTGCTGAAAAGATTAAAACAAAAGGATGAAGAATGGAGAAGAGCCCAACGTGAATGGAATAAAGTTTGGAGAGAACTGGAACAAAAAGTTTACTTTAAATCTTTGGATCATTTAGGCTTAACTTTCAAGCAAGCTGATAAGAAATTATTAACTACCAAACAGTTAATCTCTGAAATTAGCAGCATTAAGGTTGACCAAAACAATAAGAGAATGCATTGGTTAACTCCTAAACCAAAAAGTCAATTGGATTATCAATTTGATGATTTTGAAATATTTTATGATATTATTAGGTTGACTGATGTTTTCATTGACCACAGTTCTACTTACTCCAACCCAGATAAGCATAGATTAAAAGATTGGATAAGGACTATAATTTCTCTATTCTTTTTTATTCCAATCCAAACCATCAATGATGCGGTTAAAAGTAGATCTGCTGGCGACGATGAACCAAAGAAGGAAGAAGATTTAGACGAGGATGATAAATCTAACAAGAAAAGAACTAGAGATAATGTGGAGTTAAGTTTAAAGGATATCTTACATAGAACCAAATATCAAAAGTTAAAAAGTTCCTCCAAAGAAAGCGATGCTGAAGAGGAAACAGAAGATGAAACAGAAAAGTTAGCCAAGGAAGCTGAACTGTTAAATGAACAAGAAGCTAGAAGACCATGGTTGCTTGGTAATATGATCGAAACTGCAAACACTTGTGGTACTATTAACAATAGAGATATCTTCAACATGTTTGCTAATACAAACATCTATATTTTTCTACGTCACTGGACTGCAATTTACAGCCGTCTTTTCGAATTGAAGCAAATGAATGAAAAGGTTTCAAAAGAGATTAACAGCAGAAAGGTTGTCCAGTTTGCTGTTGATTTAAATTTGCTTTCCACTCAATTAAAGGATATGGGCCTAGATTTTGCTGGCAAGGACAGTTATCAAGAATTATTAGCATTGAGCAAAAGATTGATCGAAAACAATTTGGAACACCAATGGTTTGAAGAAAGTCTACGTCAAGCTTTCAACAATAAGGCTTTCAAGATGTATACTGTTGACAAGGTAATCCAATCGATTGTCAAACATGCTCATTCATTGATGTCTGATAATAAGACTTCTGAAATTATGACATTATTTGAAAAGGATCGTCTTTCCTCTTCAACCACCACTAAGGATCAAATATTATACCGTTTACAAACACGCTCTCATATGTCAAATGTAGAAAACATGTTCCGTATTGAATATGATAAAGCTAAACACCATGTTTGTATCCAATATATTGCTCTCGATGATTTAACTTTGAACCCCAAGACATCAAGTAGTGATGATAAATGGAAGTACTATATTACATCATATTCATTACCACACCCCACTGAAGGTATCAACCAAGATGAATTATATATTCCATTCCTAGAAAGAATCCTTGATTTTGAAGGCGAAGCTTTAGAAGTTGAAGACCCTGCTCATAGCAAATACTCTCCAGAAGGTGTTTCCACTTCAAGATTAAAGATAAAGATTAATAGGGATTCATATGCTATGGAAATAGAACCTGGTTCCTATGATGTTTTCTCAAGAAAGACTATGAATAGATATCCAATGAAGGTTGATTCTGCGAAGAGCAAAAAATCATTAGAAAAGAAAACAGATATTATTAATAAATACCTTTCAAGTAAGTTTGGTTGGAAAAAAGATCTAAAAGAAACTGAAATACATAAAATCGAACCTCCTGCTGCAGTTTCAGAAGCTATTCCAACAGCAAAATCTTCTGAATCACCAACTGAACCAGTTGCCGTAGCTGCTCCAGTAGAGGAACAACCCTCTGTGACTCCAACTACTTCTGTTGTGGCAAATACTACAGAAACAGTTGTGACTGCCGTCCCTATACCTGCAACAGAAGATCCTTCCCAAGGCCCAACCACTAATGTGTAATCAATGTGTAATTAATGATAAATTCAACAAATAACTAGCAAAAAAAATTGTATAATTAATATTGTTTTAGTAGTAATGTATATAGTCTATTTATATGTTCTCTAGGCATAGTGCGCCCTCATGGAATATTACTAATAGTAGTAGGCTAAAATCACTCTTCCTCGTCAATATCCACCCCAAAGTCCTTTAATTGTTCACCCCATTGATTTTCCCATTGATTTCTTGAAATTGCTTGTATAGGTTTGTCATTGAAATCTGAAGAAGAAACTGTTGAATTTGATCTTCTTCTAATAACGAATTCTCCATCCACAATACTTTGTTCAATACCAGATTTAACATCAAACTGTCTTCTACCACCATCTGGTGGCCAAGATAAAGACAACATTAAGTCATCTATGGAGGAATTTTCTTCATATTTCGAAATATCATTCTTAATGAATAATGTACCATCACCTTGTGGTTTATTCCAAGGTAGCAGAGTAAATAAAATTGGACCTAACACTTGATTCCAATTTGTAATTAAATCTACATCATATGGGAAATTAACGATAGATTCAAATCCAATTCTACGTCTTTCATATTTTTGTAAAAAGATCTCAGCTTCTTTCTTTTTCTCTGGTGTCACTTCTTGTGGATATGCTTTCCATACTTGATCTATAAGAATTGGAACTAACTTTTTATGATAGTATAAACTTTCCAATCTATCCATTTCCCAACTTTCAATCTGTGTTCTACCATTTAAAATTTGATTGTTGAAGCAACGTATCAATAACATGGATATAGTACACCAAATAAATAGGTTAAATGGAGTTAAAATGGTTAAAAATATAAATTCAGACCTTTGAAATGATGCATTATTTATGTCATTTCTCAATTTCCAAATGAGGAGTATTCTTTTGATGAAATACCAATTCAATTGACTTGTAGATATAATAATCCATGCTAGAAACCTTATAAAATGCGGGAAATTACCAAATCCAACACAATTTAATGTCCAAGGACAATGATGATCCATCATCAATACACATTGATTGCAGGTCTTACAGTGATGTGATCTTTCTGGCTTCCAATTATTGCATTTCTTACAGAATTTCCTATTAGATGAGCCTGGGTTTTTCAATGTTGGTTTGCCTGGATTAGATAAAATGGCTAGTAAGTAAGAAATCCAAATCATTGTTACTGAACATTCAAAAATCCATTGTCTAGTAGAGGATAGAAAATGCTTCAAAATAAAATAGTGTGCATTATATGCAATAAAAGAGATAATTGCTGAAGGAATAGCAACACCTAACCATGGCCATTTCAAATGAGGGGCCATTGCTTCTCGAGGATTTGATTGATTCTGTTATATATTAATAAATGGTTTAAATGGCAATATCAACTTTTGATAATCTTTAAAAAGTGAAAATAAGAATAAAGGATAATGATGAGATGGCCTATTTGAAAAAAAAAACATAAATAAAAAGCACGTACACTACTATTAATATATAATGGACAACAATAAATATGTAGCCAATTTTATGGAGCAGAGTATTCTGAATAATATAACTGGATGTAATTGGAAGAAGTGCGAGTTTGAAGAGAAACCTTCTCATAGAGTAACATTTTCAAACGTTATACCAAGCAATGGTGCTGGGGACGGAAATTTATTAGTATTTATTTTCATTCTAATAGATATGGACGATAATAATCGTCACAAAACCATGCTATATTGTTTGAAATATGATGAATTAATAGTACAATGTGAAGAACAAGGATATATGGAAATGAATTATAATTCTCTTTGGGATATGATTCAACAACAAAGCCACAATTGTCAGTATGGTGATATCTTAAATAATTTATCAGATGAAACGCTCCAATTTATATTGTCATTATCTAATCAATTAAAATTGAATATCGAATTAAGACGTATTTATGTCCACCATAAGTGTTTGGAAAGGCTCTACCAAGATTTAATAAAACAAATCGGGGTTTCATCATTAATTCAATTAAATAAGATTAGAAAGCAACAAGATATAATAAATGGGAAGGATGCAGTGATTGAATTTCTGAAAGAAAATTTGATTAATTTAGGTGGTATAAGTCTAATTAATAAATGGGCTCCTAAAGGGTCATTGAATTATGAATTCTTGGAGAAAAACGATATGTCAAATTTGAAATCGAATGTTGAAAAGAGTTTATTACAAGACGATATTGAAGATCTAATGAATGGCTATCTGCAATGGAAACATAGTGAGCGGAGGGGTATTTCTAGTAAACGTTCTCATGGCTCAATTATCAAGGATAGTGACAATGTTGCGATGACACAAAATAAACGAATAAAACGATCATTTGGACGCGTTAAGGTAAATAAAGATGGAAAGTAGTCTTGAAACATATTGCAAATATGTTAAACTAAATAAAAGAAGATGATTGATTAAAAATATCATACTTAATAATATTACTTTATGTTTCTATATAAATTTAATTTAAACAAAACGTTCAAATTTCTATAGCAGAAATATATTTATACATTCTTATATAGAGATATATCTATAAAAAATTTAACTTTAAAATTGATTTAAAATAAAGATTTTTATAGAAACATTGATGATGATATTAAATATGAGAACATCTTAAATGTGTGTTGTTTTTTTGACTATTAGATAGAATTTTGTGTTGTAGAGAGATAAAAAATTAAAATAGTATATTAGCGAAAAATAAATGAAAAAAAAAGATATTTCTGTAATATAATTGGTTTTAATTGTTTAACGTAATCTTCTAGCTTCACGTTCAGATTCCATCAAGACTAAGATATCGTTTTCTCTAACTGGACCCTTAACGTTTCTAACAATGGTTCTAGAAGTATCTTCTAAGAATTCAACACGAACTTGGGTGACACCACCACGAGAACCGGTTCTACCTAAAACTTTGATGACCTTGGCTAAAGTAACTGGGGTTTTGGAATCCATTTTGCTGTCTTGCTGGGATGCTGATTTAGATAAGATGTGAAGTAATAAATAGAAATAATTGTTAAAGAATATAATTTATTAATGAAAAAGTGGAAGCAAAATAAATAAAAAGATGAATTGCAATTTTTGGTAATGAAATTAAAAGAGATTTGAAATTTTTGGTGAAAAATTCAGCAAAAAAAAAATAAAAAAAAAATATCAAAAAGTTGCGACTTTTTGTGCGTGGGTCACGTCGCACGACTCTGTTTTGATTGTAAGAATTGGGTTAAATCTGTTTGTTTCCAATGCAATCTTGTGAATAGATCTTTGAAGTTGACGATTACCTCTTGGATATCTTGTTTGAATTCCAATTGCAAGTCGTTGAGCCGCGATTGGTATTTTGCTGCAAGAGGTTTCAACATAGTGTCATTAACCTCTTCATTTAATAAATCGATTTTTTTAATTAGATCTTGGCTGAATTGATCAATTGAATGCTGGATTTGGTTCTGTAATATGTTTGTGAAATCATTTGTGGGTATACTGAGAATATTATCAGTATTGCGAGTGTTAATTGATGGATTGTGAATGTTTATTGGCTCCTCACTGTCCTCCTTTGTATTATCTTCTGGCAAAAAGATGGTGGTAGAATTATCATCATTAATTACTTTCCCACATTCAATTTTCACTGTTGTTGTTGGTGCCGGTTCTTTATCTTTGAACTCCTTTGGTTCCTGGTCAAGAAGTTGAGATGATTCAATGTTCACTATTGGTTTAACATTATTCAATTGTTTCTGTTGTAATCTCTTAATACTAGTTTTTTTAGCTACTGGCTTTTTTGTCTTCTTTGGTACTAATTTTGGTTTCTTAATCTTTGAAATATCGTTGTTTGGGGGTAAAGATTTAACATTACATTTTGTAATAATCAAAGAATCCTGTGTCTTTGGTATCAATTCTGTGCCCAATCTTAAAACACTTTCAGATGTGCTTATTCTTGATCTTGAATTATTATTATTATTATATTTATTATCATTATTTGATTGCAAATTGAATGAGATTGTATTAATATTATTTACTTTTAGATTACCAATTAGACACCAATTGTTATCATTTTGCATTGTGGTGGTTAATATGATATTATCTTTAATCTTGGAATATTTCACTTGTGTAAATTCCAATAAGATCGATTCATTTGATATGAAAAAATATATTGCAGAGGTTAAAGATTGAATATAAATTGAGCCCTTGTGTATAATATTGTTGTTAATGATAATTTGTGATACATGATAAACATTGTTGAATGTGGTAACGTCTGGTGTTAGATTGTCCCGTTTCAATAGTTGTAATGCAATAAAACTAGGCAAATGGTTATGCAAAGGAGATAAATTTAAATTAATTGGATACAAACATTTATGATGTTGACATAATTTGAAGACAATAATCAATTTTTTCCAGTTATGCGTGTTGATTCCCAAACACATTTGTTCTATGATTAAGGGATCCAGGGATGTATTTATTTGTAGCTTGTCATATTGAATATAGTTAATTAAATAATTATAAATGATTGAATTCAATTTATTTTGAACCAAATCGTTTAGAAGCTGTAAATTTTCTACATGATAATAGCCTTCTTGTTTAAATTTTTCACATAATTGCATGTATAAGTTAGAGTCTCTTGTTTCAATGCACATATCAATAAGTTGTTGCATCTTGGGTTGATTATTTGTGATTTAACCGCCAATATAATCTCAATATTTGATTTATTTTTTTTTTATAATTTAAAAAACTGTACATATATGTAATTGATTTTTAACAAATAATTCGACCCTGAAATGTTGTCAAATGGGTTGATATGATCTACAGAGCTAATAACATCAGAAATGTTATCTATAAACTCAACGAATTTAAGAAGTCAAAAGGATTTATATGACCTTAGTTATAGCATCAATACAATACGCCAAACAGGGTCTGTGCAAGACTATATCGTGGACTTTGACATATTGCGTATGTCAATACCAAAAGGACATATAAGTGAAGCTATGTTCGTTGTATTTTTCGTCAGAGGATTGAAACCTGAAATCTTTAGACATGTTTTCATGGACGATCCTAAGACAATGGATGCTGCTAAAGAAAGAGCCAGAAGGGTAGAACAATGTATTTCTGATTTGGATGATTCTAATGATGCCGACTACAGCTATCACTCACAGAATTATGCTACAGATAGTGGCGGTAATAATATGATACATTCACAGCCTGCCAATCATTTTAAAGGCAGAAGATCTTCCAGAGGGGAGAAAAATGCTCGTAATCAATCTCGTAAGTATGGCCGTAAAAATTACCACTCAGAGGATATTCCAGAGGGTACTATTATTAGCAAGACTGAACTAATTCGCGGAATATGTCGCCAAAACAATTTATGCTACAATTGTAAGAAACCTGGTCATAAATCCTCCCAGTGTTCTGAATAGAATTTTCGAACATAACAAAATCGAGAGCCCAATCTTTTTATCATCTTCCAGGTCAACAAATAATTTTGTCAAAATGTTTTAAAAGTTGGAAGGTAAAAAAAAGAAAAACACTAAGCAATACTATCTAGATTCAAGAAATCAAATAAAGCAATGTCTCTGCTTTGAGGCATTGGTCTACACACTTTGCTCCAGTGTTTATTTGAAAAAGTACTATAAAAATGGTAAAAATTCAATCGATTGTCATTTTAAAGAATAGTAATTTTCCGCTATGCATTTGGTGTTTCTATCTGCTGAGATGCATCCCGTTATATTTGGTACTTTGATCATTGCATATTATCTGGAGTAACGACTCAACAATTATTATGAAGTTTGCAATAAGTAATAATAAGAAGATTCTAATTTCGATATCATCCGCTATGGACTGTTAAGTTGGACACATCCGTTACAGGTGTTGTGAGCAAATAATTTTACACGTATATAGTCAAGGTCATGACAGGATTGTCTTAGGGTAACTTAGAGGAAGAGGTTGAAGTACAATTTCAAGGAGTCGTTCTAAGGATAAAATGTCAAGCGAATCACCATTTTGAAAACTGAATTTTACGTATGATTATGAGACTAAGATTACTCCAATGTAGTGTTTAATTATACTACATTTACTATCGAGATAGGTTTAGGTAGACCTCCATATTGACTGGCATCCTTTGTTAGAGAAAAAGAGTGCAAATTGATATATTAGATAATTTTTTTTCATTTTATCTGTCGATTGTTAGATTATAGCCATTATATATTATGCATGGTTTACTGACAGTATTCTGGGCATGTCTATTTTTATCAACTATTATAAACTGTTGATACTATATTATAATATGCTAATATTTATACGAGTATTATCATCACGTAGATGATTTTTTGGAGAGATAATTTCCACGCTCAACAGTGAAAGAAACTGGTATGAGATGTTTGCACGGTCAACAGTGGAAGAAACTGGTATGAGATGTTTGCACGGTCAACAGTGGAAGAAACTGGTATGAGATGTTTGCACGGTCAACAGTGGAAGAAACTGGTATGAGATGTTTGCACGGTCAACAGTGGAAGAAACTGGCATGATATATCTCCACGCTCAACAGTGGAAGAAACTGGTATGAGATGTTTGCACGGTCAACAGTGGAAGAAACTGGCATGATATATCTCCACGCTCAACAGTGGAAGAAACTGGTATGAGATGTTTGCACGGTCAACAGTGGAAGAAACTGGCATGATATATCTCCACGCTCAACAGTGAAAGAAACTGGTATGAGATGTTTGCACGGTCAACAGTGGAAGAAACTGGTATGAGATGTTTGCACGGTCAACAGTGGAAGAAACTGGCATGATATATCTCCACGCTCAACAGTGAAAGAAACTGGTATGAGATGTTTGCACGGTCAACAGTGAAAGAAACTGGTATGAGATGTTTGCACGGTCAACAGTGGAAGAAACTGGTATGAGATGTTTGCACGGTCAACAGTGGAAGAAACTGGCATGATATATCTCCACGCTCAATGGCGCCGTTTACATACAATTAGGTAATATTATCATTTTAAAATCTATTAAATATATATATACTTTGCCAGCAAAGATATAAAAGTGGTGCAAGGGGGATCAATGACTTTGTTGTAGATATGGGGGGGATGGGATCAGTAAGTCATTGAAGGTGGGCCTGTTGCAGCCTTTATAAGGGATTTTGTGTCTGTGTGGTGTAGTGATAGTTGAAATTGAAGTCTGAGTCTATTGATTTATCGTTGTCGTTTATGTTTTGGAAGGTTATTGTTTCTGTATCGCTTTGGTCGAAGAGCAGGGTATCGTTTGAGTTGTTGTTGTTGTTGTAGTTGTTTGAGAAGAAGAGGTTGTAGTTGTTGAGACTGTCATAGGAGGCGATGTCTGATGAGGATAGGTCTGAGAAGGAGGAGGATAGCGAGGGGGTGGAGTCGTCTTCGGCTGGTTGTAATGGTAGCAACGATTCTTGGTTTGAGTCGTTAGCGAAGAAGGTGAGGTTGTTTTCGTTTTTGGGGTGTATCCAGTTCGTATCGTTGTGGAACATGTGTTTCAAGGGGGACTCGTTGTAGTAGTCTGTGTTGTCGCTGAACATTCTTGGTTTCGGGTGGGTGTGAGTGTGGGTGTGAGTTGATTTGTCGAGGGCAGGCGGGTGGTGCGATGGGGGCATTTCCAGTTGCAAGGCGAGGATATAGTTGTTGTTGTTGTTGTTGTCGTAGTAGGTGTGGTGCGAAGGGGTATCGAACATGACGACGAATTTCAAGTTGATGCGATTGTTACGGTCGATGAGGTGGTGGTATTGCCAAAAGAACTTCCAGTTGTCGAGGTTGATGTTGAACTTGAAGATGTCCGTTGAGTTGTCGATGGAGTGTGAGTACGAGGCGTTGACGTAGTGGATGTTATCCCAGTCGTTGAAAGTGAATTTGCATTGAATGAACTTTTGGAAGGCGATGTTGGAGCATTGCACTGTGCCCTGTAGGGACTCTTCCGAATGGTATAGATTTGTCAGTTTGACAAACTGCGACGGGTTAGCGTTTGCATTGGCAATAAAGTTTGAAGAGTGGATGGATGTGTGTATGTTGTCGATGTACAGGTCTTCTTTTGTATTGTTGTTATTGCTATCAGTGCTGTCTAGGGATAGTATGTCGTTATCGATATCGTATAGTAGCGGGATATCATTATCAACGAGATGGTTTGGTATAGTAGTAGTAGTAGTAGTAGTAGAGGATAAGATGGGGGAGGTTTGGTTTGATATAGAGATTGGTTTGTCGTTGATGTAGAAGTTTTTCACGGTGGTGAGTTGTGGAGCGAACCTGACGTATTTGAGAGAGTTGAGCGAGGTGAACGAGTTAAGAGAGTCTGTCGAGGATATATCATCTGATATGTCAGATGATATATCAGACGATATATTAGACGATAGCGAATTGCAGCGAGACAGTTTTAGCGACGATTTAAGTTTTCTCATGTTGCGATTGTGGTAGTGAGCCTTTGGTGGAATGATTGCAACAAGTAATAAATTCTCGAGGATAGTATCACAACGGTATTTCAAATATCTCAAATACATCTCGATGGTATATATATGGTATTAGCAAATGAATTATTAACGCTGAATAATGAAGAAATCAACAAAAATGAGATGATTTATAGATGTGTTGAGCGAGCACGCGCTGATACAATACACGATTGTGTGTATGTTTGCAGACAATAGCGCATGCAGCAGCTGTACAATAGCGCAAGTGGCACCACCCCGGGGTCACTGCATGATTGATTGTACGGCTGCTGCGGGGCTGCATTGTGTTGCTGCGATCGTGTATTGTCACTGGCCCCTGGCCATTGTGTCTGCGTGGCGGAATGTCCGAGCGGCCGGAATTCCCGGGGCGCATTGTCTGATTGCATGATTGGGTGTATTGTATGATTGTATATGTATTGTATATGTATTGTATATCACTCACATCGCTGTGTCTCCATCTATACACTGTACATTGTGTTATGTTATGTTAGATTGTATATCCATAGATACTGTAGTATTGCATACTGTATTATTGTGTGTAATTCGCTGTGTTGTGCTGGAGCATTCTGTCACATATTGCAATATGTCTATACACATATCCATTGTATAATTGTATGATATATTGCATCACGTGTGATTGTGCAACACCCCTCGCTGTATCGCTGCACTACTGCACTATTGTATCATTGCACTATATACTGGGCGCTTCTCTGTATGCTGTACTATACTATACTATCTATGCTATATAATATACAATGCTGTATATTATATATTGGTATATGTGTATTGCGTTCATCTCTATGCACTACTACACTCATACACTATACTATACCATATCTACCATATCTACATCGTACTTTTATTGATACCCTACTGTAATATACTATACTGTAATATACTATACTGTAATATACTATACTGTATTATACTATACTGTATTATATCTGTATTGTAATACTGCAACTTTACCCGGACCATATCTCGCTTTCCCGATCCGGTAGTCTTATTGAAATATTTTATTATTACTATTATTTATTTATTTATTTATTTTTCAGTCGATCAACCAATACATACTCTACTACAACACATATACTCATATACTCATATACTCATATACTCATATACTCATATACTCACATACACTGCCCAACGATGTCCTTCGACTCACCAGAGGTATACAGTGCCCCCGTACTACAGGGCCAAACGCCTAATGACGACGACAACACTCAAATCATCAAGTCGTTCACCAACTTCTTACTCGAATTCAGAATTAACTCGCAGTTCTTATACAGAGACCAACTCAGAAACTGCATCCTCATCAAACGATTCGCTCTGTACATAGAACTAGAACATCTTATCGCCTACAATGAAGACCTCTACAACAAACTATTGCAAGACCCATCCGATATCATCCCCTTGTTCGAAATCGCCATCACTCAAGTAGCAAAGCGTATGATCATCTTGAACAAATCGTCGTCGTCCGCAATTGACGATAACAACAACGAAAACGACAACGACCCGGCCCTGATCCCAAACTTCCAACTCATGTTCAACTCAAACGCTAACCAAATCGCTTTGAGAGACCTCAACTCCTCGCACGTCGCAAAGATCATCAGAATCTCAGGCATCATCATCTCCACCTCAATCCTATCCTCAAGAGCCACGCATCTACAGATCATGTGCAGAAACTGCAGGCACACAACATCAATCAACATCAACAACTTCAACTCCATCGGTTCAAACAACATCTCCTTGCCCCACTCCTGTCTCTCCAACAAATCAAACATAGACTCCTCCATCAACACCGACACCACCGCAGCAACCAAAAACTGCGGGCCTGACCCATACCTTATCATCCACGAATCCTCCCAGTTCATCGACCAACAATTCTTGAAATTACAAGAAATCCCAGAATCAGTCCCCGTGGGTGAAATGCCAAGAAATATCACAATGTCCTGCGACAGGTATCTAACCAACAACGTCGTCCCAGGTACAAGAGTCACCATCGTCGGGATTTACTCCATCTACAACTCCAAAAAGATCGGCGGCGGCGGCGCATCCGACTCGAACGGCGGGGTCGCCATCAGAACACCCTACATCAAAATACTCGGCATCCAAAAGGATATCGACATCAACACCTCTTCAAACAACCTGAACATGTTCTCAGAAGACGAAGAAGAAGAATTCCTCACCATGGCAAGACGCGACGATATCTACCAGTTACTCACAAAATCGATCGCCCCATCCATCTTCGGGAACGAAGATATCAAAATGGCCATCGTTTGCCTCCTAATGGGCGGGTCCAAAAAAATCTTACCAGATGGTATGAGACTAAGAGGTGACATTAACGTCCTACTATTGGGGGACCCAGGGACCGCTAAATCACAACTGTTGAAATTCGTAGAAAAAGTCTCCCCCATCGCCGTGTATACCTCGGGGAAAGGTTCATCCGCTGCAGGTCTTACCGCCTCCGTTCAAAGAGATCCAATGACAAGAGAATTCTTCTTGGAAGGTGGGGCAATGGTCCTCGCTGACGGTGGGGTCGTTTGTATCGACGAATTCGACAAGATGAGAGATGAAGATCGTGTAGCCATCCACGAAGCCATGGAACAACAAACTATCTCCATCGCCAAAGCAGGGATCACCACTGTACTGAATTCACGTACTTCGGTCCTCGCCGCGGCAAACCCAATCTATGGTCGTTACGATGAATCAAAATCACCAGGTGATAATATCGATTTCCAAACTACTATCTTGTCTCGTTTCGATATGATCTTCATCGTGAAAGATGAACATAATGAAGAACGTGATATCTCCATCGCCAACCATGTCATAAACATCCATACCGGTAGAACTTCACAAGACCAACAAGATCAAGAAAATAACGGGACCGAAATACCAATGAACAAATTGAAAAGATTCATTCAATATTGTAGAATGAAATGTGCTCCAAGGTTATCCCCGCAAGCTGCCACAAAATTATCTTCACAATTCGTCACCATTAGAAAACAACTGATGGTAAACGAAATAGAATCTAATGAAAGATCCACCATCCCAATCACTGTACGTCAATTAGAAGCCATCATTCGTATCACCGAATCCCTAGCTAAATTAGAATTGTCTCCAATCGCTCATGAAAGACACGTCGATGAAGCAATTAGATTGTTTCAAGCATCTACAATGGATGCCGCATCACAAGATTCAACAGCAGCAGGTAATTCAAATAATAATGGAGGAAATCTAATGGCAAACATTAGACTAATAGAAACAGAATTGAAAAGAAGATTACCAATCGGTTGGTCAACTTCTTATCAAACTTTAAGAAGAGAATTCGTCGATAGTGGGAAATATTCACAAAATGCATTGGATAAAGCCTTATACATTTTGGAAAAACACGATACAATTCAATTAAGACATCAAGGTCAAAATATTTATAGAAGTGGGATATAAATTATTTAAATAAATATATATATATATGTAACAATTCTTTTTTTTTTTTTTTTTTTGTAATATTGAAATTTTATATTATTTGAATCTCTAAAAAATTTTAAACTGAAATTATTGTACCATCTCACATCGAAATAAGCTAGCACACACACAAACACATATTATGTCGTATGTTAAATTGGATTACACACTCCTCCCATAATAAATTGCCCTTTACTAACAATCTGAAATTTTCTTCTTCTTTTCTTTATAAACAGTGAACAACTAATTGATCGTCCCAAATCGGAATTGAATAAAGATGAATTAAAACAATTGGAAGAATTCGAATTTAAACATGGACCTATGTCCTTAATTAACGACGCTTTACATTCAAGAACACCAATCATAATATCCTTGAGAAATAATCATAAAATTATAGCAAGAGTGAAAGCATTTGATAGACATTGTAATATGGTTTTAGAAAATGTCAAAGAACTATGGACTGAAAAAAATTCAAAAGAAACGATCAATAGAGAAAGATTCATTAGTAAATTGTTCTTAAGAGGTGATTCCGTCATTGTGGTCTTAAAAGCCCCCGTTCAATGATCTCACACTTACCCCTAATAGAATAAAATGAAATTTGATCTTTTCCTGCCCCCCCCCATTCATCTGTAATATTATAACAGTATAGTATTGTTAGAAACAAAAGAAATTTACTGTTTCGTGAACTTATAGAGAATACTACCACCAGTAATAGAAAACATATATATTAATTTAATATTGTACAAGCATATATATTAGTTCCTTTTAATATACAAAACTCTAAAAGTTAGAAGAAGAAAAAAAACTGTTATCAACGGATTATCTATGAGGAAAAGGTTATTTATTTATTTATTTATATATTATATCTTACAATGCAATTTTCCGTACTTTTTACTATTATTTAAAATTCTTTAATGGATCAGTCTTAGCATTCTTGGTATTCTTACGTTTCGTCACTTTACCTTTACTGTCTCTCTTAGCACCTTTATGGAATGGTATGAAACCCAATCTCTTCTTACCAATTTGTTTTCTAGCTGCTTCAGGTAAAAGATATTCTGGGATTCTCTTAAGATGTTCTTGTACTCTGGCAGGATGTAATTCTTTGTCATGTCTTAAAGTCTGTAATTCTTTTGGATTTTCTTCAAAATGCCTCTTTAATTTTTCACTAGTTAATAATTCTTGTCTTAATTCTTTAATTCTAGCTTCTCTTACAGCAACTTGTGTAACAGCACGGAACCCATCTTCTAATCTATAACGGAAACCTTCAATTTGTTTTGGATCAAAGGAATATGGTTGTAATTCTAAACCTAATTTACCTTGTTGTTTCACTATTCTGGAGAAAATCTTTTCATCTCTCTTAGCAGTAGAACAAGAAGATGGTTTATGTTTACCAAATTCTTTTAATGGAACTACAAATGATATAGCAGTACCAGTTCTACCAGCACGAGCAGTTCTACCAATTCTATGAACATATGACTTGGCAGTGGTTGGTAAATCGAAATTTAATACACAAGCAACGTTTTTGAAATCAACACCACGAGAAACACCATATTCTTTATCCTTCTTGATTTCAACAGACTTGGATTTTTTCTTGTCAACTTCGGTGGCCTTATCTTCATTATCAAGTGTTGATTCTTCAACTTCCTCCACTTTCTTTGTAGAGTCTTGATTTGTGGTGATATCCTCATCTTCTTCCTGAAAATATTCAGAATCATCGGTAGCAATTAATAAATGATAAAGATTCTTATTGAATTGATCCACGATATGTTGTCTGGAGTTTGATGGTAATTCACTGTTTAAAATACACGATTTAATACCAAATTGTTCTAGAACTAATTTCAATCTATAACCTCTATCGATATTATTCACAAAGATTAAAGTCTTACCTTTAATTAAGTTCAACTTGAAGATAACATAACATAATAAAAATTTATCAAATTCAGAAGTCTTCACATAGTATTGGATTAATTTAGTTTGGTCTTTATTTATTTCTTCATCATTGAATTTCAAAATAGCTGGAGAACGACAGAATTTTTGCTTTAAATCCTGAATATCATCGTTTAGAGTGGCACTCATTAAGAAAGTTTGTAAATTCTTCTTTAATGGCAAATATTCCGCGATCTTATTTAAATCATCTTGGTAACCAAAAGTTAAAACTAAATCAACTTCATCGATAACTAAGAATTTCAAATTGTCTAAAGAAATAGAATTAATCTTGGTATCTAGCAAACTGGTTAATTTACCTGGGGTAGCAATAATAATTTCTGGTCTTTCCAAAAGTAGCGCATCCATAACAGAAGATGGTAATTCTGCAGAAACGTTAAGCGCACGAATATCCTTAGAACAGTATAAGATCATCTTTTCCAAAACATTAAATACTTGTTGAGCTAATTCTCTGGTTGGAACTAGAATAATACCTAGAGTATTACTTTCAGTACTGAAATCAGCTTCAGATTCATTCTTCTTGTAGTCTAAAATAGTTTGAATAACAGGAATCAAATATGATAAAGTCTTACCAGAACCAGTAGCAGCCTTGGCAATAATATCTCTCTTTTGTTGAAGTGCTAATGGGATGGTGTGGGATTGGATTAAAGTTGGATGGGTAAACCCAGCACCTTTCACAGCCTGTAATAATCTGGAGTCCAATTGAAAGGATTCAAAATTAACAGAATCGTCAATGTAAACTTCAGCAGCTAATTCTTTACCCCCTTTACTCATTTCTTGCTTGTAACTGTTCCTTTATATGGGATAAGGTATTTTGTATTTGCTACTGTAACTTTAAATACAGTTGAGATGAGATGAGATGAGCTTTTCTTTATAAATTTTCAAAATTTTCAAGAACGTTGTAAATGACAGTAATACCAGTTTGATCATATAAAAACAGATTATATTATCCAGTTTTCTCTATATATAATATACAATTACACAGTGAGTTATATTTATATTGGAGGGGTTTTACGGAGGTACTGAAGTTATTAAATGAATTAAGAATATGATATTAGGTTTATTCCATGCTTTACATACGTTTATTTGGCAACAGTTCTCAACATAATGTAGATACTAAATCACCACCGATGCTCAATATACTTTCCACTCTACCTTTTAGAGGGTTGGAATTGCACTCATCAACTCTCATTTCAGTAAAGTTAATCTTAGCAGAATGTTTCCCTAGAGTAATCATACCTATTATTTCATCAGTGGTGGTTTCGATAGTACCATCATCTTTACTTAACCCCAGGGTGAAGGCGTCCCCAAATTGCTCTTTGAATAGATCAACTACCTTTTTGATTTTCCATGCAATCGCATTCGACTCAGTCATACTGTCTTCTTCGTGTGTGTGGCTGTGTTCATCGGCGTTTGAATGATCACAGTGATGACTACTCATTTTCACACTCGCAGGTGCAGAGTCTACCGACATTAATATCGCCACCACTGAATCAGCAATTGTATCTGTGATTAAACCTTGGGTCCATTCGACAATGGCAATGGATCCAACGAGAATCAAACGGATGTCACCCATGATTTGAAGCACCAACTTCTTGTCTTCATTTGGTTTAATCTTTTCACTTTTCGAAACTGTTTCACCAGTAACATTTTCATCATCCCGTATAACAGTTAGGTCACCAAACATTTGACAAATATGCCAATATACTAATTCTTTTCTACAATTAACCTTAACAGTTTGTCTTTCTCTTAATACAGTGGTCGATAATTCCGTGTGATGTTCTCTTAAATCGGATAGTGAAACCAGATTTAAGTCGAAGTTCTTATTATCTGAAACTAATAAACCAGACACAATAATTTCCTTGTCTGGGACTGTTTCTTCTTTGACAATTTTTTTATCTTCTTCCTCAGATTTGACAACTTCTTTATTTCCTTCCTCAGATTTGATAGCCTCTATATCTTCTTCCTCAGGTTTACCACCTGCATCTTCAGCTTTTGAATCAGGTCCTTCAACCTTTACAGTGACTTGCTCAGACTTTTCTTCTTCAGTCTTAACGTTTACTTCCTCCTCAGTCTTTACGGGATCTTCATTGTTAATGTTTTTTTGATCTTCCTTCTTTATTTCTTCGATTTTAGGACGTTGACTCTCGAGTCCTTCCTTATATATTTCTTCAACAATATTACCAATAGCCTTTGCAGTTTTTACACCTTTAAATTCAATGGCAATTTCAACAGAATTTCTTGGGTTATACACATGAACTTCATGCTCTGTCCCTTTCAAAGAAGAAAAATTTGAAAGCAGTGCAGACTTCAGACGGCCCATTGGATTAGATTCACCATGCACCAAGATAATATTACTTGCATGGATTTGCTCTATAAATTCTAGGTTTTCTTGGAAATCAACATGCGCAGCAAACGATATCTCTTCAACTTGACAACGTCTTGGTACTGAAACTTCGGGATTATTCACAGATGGAATTGTATCTGGTTCTAATATAATGTATTTAGCCATTGTCCCTTCAACAGAATAACCTGTAATCAACACTAAGTTTTTTTCTTCTGGACACCATCTTTCTAGCAAATCTCTTGAAATACCACTTTGTAACATACCGGGTGATGCCAACATCACACTTGGACCAAAATCTTCAAAATCATCTAGGTTCTTTAAGTAAGCAATATTCTTCAATATAAATGGATTTGATTGAGAGTTTCTAAATTTTTTACGAATATCATCATTCATCATATTAACATATGTTTGATATACACTCATACATTTTCTGGCTAAATCAGAAGCATAATAGATTGGAACTTGTCCATTACCTAACTCTTCCGCGTGATTCTGCCAGTACTCGTCTAATACAAGCATTAATTCTTGAGCTCTACCTAAAGCAAATACAGGCATTAAAACTCTTCCACCTTTTCCTACTGTGGAATGGATTAATTGTGTTAGTTTCTTTTCTCTATATAATCTGGGTTCATGTGTAGCAGTACCAAAAGTAGACTCTACGATAAGCACATCTGATGACTGAGGTGGGACTTCAGCAGAATTTAAGTGACGATCCATTTCCCTGGAATAATCCCCAGTAAACAAGACTTTTAACCCTGCAATTTCAATTTGGAACATGGCAGCACCTAGAACATGGCCCGCGTGAAATGCTGTAAACTTAATACCATTGACTTCTATCGTGGAATGATAATCAATAGTTTCAATCTTATCGAAGGATTCAACCAAATCCTCGTCTGTGTAAAGCGACTCTTCACCACTGGCTGGATCGGAACCAATACTTGTCACTCTCACAAAATCTCTAAGTAGCCATCTATAGATGGCTTTGGTTGGATGTGTCATGAACACCCTTCCTTTGAATGGTGTCCTTTGCATCACATACGGCAGTGAGGCAGCATGATCTAAATGGAAATGTGAAATAAGTAGAACATCAACTGTTTCTAAGTCAAAATCATCATAGAAGGGTAAGGATGCCATCCCTTGGTGAGCAGGATGAACACCTGCATCTAACATGATTGTTTTGCCTTTGTATTGTAGAATATGGCATGATCTCCCAACTTCATTACCGCCCCCGAGAGCAAAAAATTTAAAAGAGTTGTTGGATGGTTGCGACATCGTTATAAGGTGATTACTGGATGTTCAAATTGATTGTGGTGATGGTATGTATTATGAAGTTTTATCTATTTCATTTTAATATTTTGAAGAGTTACGATTTACCATAATATTTTTTTTCATTTCAAGAATTACAGAAACACTAGTAAGATATAGGAATGGTTAGATTAAAGAAAAGTGAAAAAGAACAAGGCCAACACTTCATTCCGAAGAATCAGACAATTTGTAGATTGGATTTTATCATTAATAAAACTATTAATTAATCTCTATATCTATATACTTAATTATTTTTTATCTATTGGTTCTTGCGAAAGTGGAAATTAATAAACAGAGATCATCTCTCATCAAATATCATCAGGTTAGGAACCCATAGTCATCATTGACAGTCCAAAATTCTTCTGCTTGTGCAGATCTTGCAATAGTTTCATATTCTGAAACTTGGTTAGGTATTCTTGGAATAGTATTATTATCTATTTTAGGAACAGTATGATCAGTATTGCCAATGTTATCGCCTATATTACCTTGATTATGATGTGGTTGATGTGGAAGAGTCCCAACAGAATTTGTCATTGCTGAATCCATAGTTGGTCCGGGCATATTCCTGTTCATAGTATTTGGTTGATAATTGCTATCAACAGCCACAGGTATATTCATATCATGTTGCTCGGTGTAGGGGGGCAGAAATCTGGCTTGGTGAGTTGTAGCGTTAAGGTCATGAGCGTATACAGGGTTCGGTGAAATATGTTCACGAGAAACGTTAGAATTTTCGTTAAATTGTACCGGTACACCATTGATGATAGAATCATTTGTCCAGTTAGAGATATTATTAATCATATCATGTGTACCGTTATTAAATAATATACCATTAAGTAAAGTATTCGAAGCTGGATTTGCCGATGAAATCGAAGAATTAGCAGATACTTGACTTCTTCGCTGGTCCTCTGATTCAGGGTTTGCTGTATTATTAGTATATTGAGCTGAATTCTGGGTTCTAAGATTTGAAATGTTTGGTGTTGGGGACCTTGCAATATGTGACATTGATACATTGTTATTTAGCATGGTATTTTGGTCGGATTGCATGATGTTATGTGAACGGTTATGATGGCTCTGTAGTTGTTCTTGTGGTAGCATATTATCTTGGTTACCAGTAAAACTTGGATTAGCGTTTTGTTGATCGTTGACTGGTTTATTTGGAGTGTAATTCAAAGAGGATAGATAGGCCTGTAAGTTTTGCTGAGCCACTTGTTGTTGCATATATGCTTGTTGTTGAAACATTTCCCAATCGAAATCATTGGAGCTAACTGGTTTCTTCACTGTATACTGTTGATTTTCATCTATAACTTTAGGAGGGTTGCCATTGTTCTTAGCATTCTTTTTTTTACTGTCATATCTTTCATTAACCAGCAAATGAGCTAAGCCTTGAGGGAGAGACTCTTTTTCCAAATCATCTTGTTTCTTCTTCATTATGATTTGTTCTTCAATATCGACTTGAGAATTTTGAACAAAACCGGCATGTTCTTCTGCCTGGCCCATGCCAAATACTCTCTTTCTAGCTGGGGGCATACCATTTGGATTTTGAGAAGGGTCGTCATTATCACTTGAACTTTGACTTGGTCCAGAATTCTCACGTTGCACCATTGAGTTATTTGCAGGTGCATTTAATTGTAATCGGTCGCTTTCAACCTTATTTTTAAACATGGATAAATGAATCAATTCAGAAGAGTTAGGTCCACACCTTGCAATTAAGTTACCAATAGTAGCATTCATTAGTTCATCAAAGGTGTCTCTAAACACACGAGCAAATTTTGATCGTTCAGTCATGACATATAAACAAACAGAGAATGCCCTCAAATCATCCATTGTGGAGAACAAGCTAGCACTGATCAAAGGCCTGGTATGTTTGGATTCATCACCTAATTTTCTTCTTCTTTTATCATCATAATTTCTTGCAATCCACATGCAGTATACTAAGGTAACACCTGCAACAAACACTGTGTGGACAGCTGGAGTTGAATGGCCGTTAATTGTCTTTTGGTGGAAAATCTTATACAACTGGCAAATTTGGCCGGCAGCAGCTTGACATTCCCTAAACAGTCTATCCTCTGGCTTTAGAAATTCTAAATAGGGCTGAATTAATAATCTAACGGATCTGTAATAGTATAACTTAAGTGTTTCGTTTTCAAAATTCTTAACATGATTGATGAAACAGGATGCTCTCCACACTTCTAGCTGTCTAAAGAAATCATTGACTTTGGGCAAATGGGCTTGTCTTGTTGTTGTGGATTTTTTGCTACTGTCAGGTAACAGCTGTAACTCTTCAACAAAACTAGATTCGATTCTCCTTAGTTTCAGTGACTGGTTAATAAAATGGACATTTCTGATCTGGGTCGAATCCTTAGCATTAAATGATTGTTCATCAAAATAAGGAAGGTTGATTTCAGATTCACTAATAGTAAATGGTTTTCCAACAGCTTCACAGATCATTCTTTCTAACAAGTAAACGCACCAAAACAGTCTTAATTTCTTGCGTGAAAATGGATCGTTTGGGTACCACTGGTTAAGTGATAATTTGGTCTTGCAAATAAACATCACATCTCTCATTATTTGATATAATATCATTGAATCTCTATCGGTTCTAATCAAGTAGAGCACTAGCAAGGTCAATAATTCAACTCTATGGACAAAGTTTAGATTGTCACCACATTTCGTAATATGTCTCACAGCAGTACTGAAATATCTAGCTGGTTCAAGACCTTTATATTTACCCGTTGTCATTTGCATGTAAGCACTAATACTGAACACCAACCACATCCTCCCAGAAGCAAAATGGAATTCATTTGTTGAGTAGGAATAAATATTGTTCTTAGAGTAATGATCATGAAAGGAGTAAATTTCTTGTTCATCGAGTAATGGGTATTTGAATTGTAATCTAGTAAAAAAGGTATCTAAAAATGATTTGGATAATTTGACATCAAACTCAAAAGCAGGGTCGTATGGGAAGTATTTTTTGGAAAAATATTTGGCAAAGATACATTTGCTAAAATCGATAGAATCCAATGAGTCAGAGGATAATGCAGGTATTGAAGTATCAGGTTTGATAAGTCTTGATGCTATACGATTATTGTAATCGAAGAGATCTTTCTTTGGAACAACGTTATTTTGATTAGTTGGTAATTGGGGCACACTAGACTCTAAATCATCGATTTCGCCCAATAAGTGGGTAATTTTCTTATACTGAGTTAATTTCTTGTTGAAAATAGAGCCACCGATGGGTAAGTCAATTAATTTTTCCAAGTATTTTAATTTCCTTTCCAAAAATAAGGTATATTGATCTTTCCCATCATTATTCCTCTTCTTTTTTGTCACTTTACCGCTAGAAGGCTTTCGAGAAAGTAGAGGTGGGGTTTTACAGTTGGTTTGTGGAGTGGAGGAAGAATATAAGCTATCCGAATCTGGAGCATTTATGGTTGCATTAGCATAGCTTGACAAAAAGCTCACCTCACTTGAAGATGTACTTAATGATATTGGAGAGGTTAGTGATTGAGCCGTTGTAAAGGGGGCTTGTTTCTGTATATGTAATAACAGTTGAGGAGTCTCGGATTGACCAAGCCCTATCTTACTATCTGTACTGCTTGGTCCTGGCGTGCCAGTAGGTACTGGTGTTTTTTCCTCTTCGTTTTTAACTTTAGGTTCATTATATCTTGCCGGTTGGATACATTTCACAGAAGCTTTTAAGCATGCTGTACAGCTAGGCAACTTCTGGTCACATTTTTGTTTTCTCCTTTTACACAAAAGGCAGGATCGGGACCTACCCTTCTTATCTTGTAATAAAACTTCACTTCTGTTTCCAGCTAAGGCTAATTCTCTCTGAAACTTTTCGATGTTCTGCTCGCTGATTTCTTTTTTTGGGCGTCCCATTATAAATGAATATCCTACTGATTGATAACCTGAGGAGTAATTAAGCTGTTCTTGTTGGATATATCAAATAAAAAATTACAGAAGGGAGGGAGGATAGTAAATGGAATGGAATAATTAATCAGTGATGGGATATGTTATTATCTACTATGAATATACTTTTTTCTTTTGATTTATTCTATCACCTTTAGGTAAATACTAGATTATAAGTAAGCAAAATCCAGTTCAATTCTTGTTATATTGTTGTATAAAAGTGAATAGAATAGAATCATTGAGTCACTAAAATGGAGATTAACAAGTATGTTGTTAAATTAGTAGAACCTCATTACCACTATTATATTATAAGAAACATCAAATAATACAATAAAATGTAAAAACATTATGTCTAATTTTGAAAACTATTTTCTCACCCATCCACTTAATAGAAAATAGAGCAGATAGCCAAAAAAGGAAGGAGATTTCCAAGGATACCAGTCAACCATTAAGCAGCACTTAACCCACGAAGAAACGCAAGACGGAATTATTAGCACGAGTAATAAAAAAAACAATTACGTATAAACAAAAAAAGGTATTGTTTTCCTATTTTTTAATGCTTTTTTTCAATTTCAAATATTTTTGTTTGAAAGGTGGCAAGATCAAAAGTATTGTTCAAACCTGTTTTTTGTTTACTGTCCTACTGTTTGGAGATCAACTAAACCTTTGTTAATATTGTAGAAATCGTACCACCCACAAAAGTATTGTTAGTCGCATACAATTAGCGAGTCCGGCAAAACAACAGCATCACATGAAAAAAAAAAAAAATAGTTTGTTGTCAGAACAGCTGATACGTTGACAGCACTAACTTCAAAAAAAATCTTAATTGAACAAAGAGAAATATAATTTGATTTTTTTCATGCAAAAATGCGACTAAGCTTATTTTTTCTTGCCTTTGCATTTCTTAAAGACAGAAAGAAACATAGACTGACTAAAATATTCACTAGTAATAAAAACAATCACTGACTGTAAAAGTAGTAGCACGAATTTTCAGGAATCATCTTGGATCAAGTTAAATGTTGTCATTATTAGTCTTGCTTAGTTACTATTTCAAGGTGATATTTCACAAAGTCACATAATGGTCTCGAGTTGTTTCGGAGATATTATAGGCTTCACAGACATACTTGGGTCATGTGTCCTGATCTTAGTTGAAAAGTAAATATTGGCATTTCCTTTTGTGAGACATTTTGGAGCTAATGAGTTTCCAGAGCAGGAACAGATAACAATAGTTGCCGAAAAAATAAACTTATCAAATTTATTAGTGATTTTGTTTACTTCTTCGCGAACAATTAAAAAGTTTGAATTGCGATGCACTATTTTTTAAAGATACCTCTCGTTACTAGTAGAAAAGGATGGACACATTTCAATGGCGGGTTTTTTTCCGCTCACAATGGTGGGGCCAAGCACACAGGGCAAACATACTGTCATGATATAGAAATTGCCCCAATAATACATGTTCACAGTTCGATTGTTTCTAAAAG
Source organism: Monosporozyma servazzii (assembly GCA_033807795.1). NCBI lineage: Eukaryota > Fungi > Ascomycota > Saccharomycetes > Saccharomycetales > Saccharomycetaceae > Monosporozyma > Monosporozyma servazzii. The sequence goes on along the minus strand of CP138602.1, from coordinate 360,256 downwards.
TTAGAAAACTACTTGTAAACAAAGGCAACAGTGGCAAGAATTCCATTTCGTATGGAGATGGCATACAATATTAATAATCCGGCTAGTCTTGTTACAAAATAGACAACAAATAAGCCTAAAAAGTTTATATGTATAAGTAAACTTTTCTGGTATGTATGGGTGTGCTTTGGTTGAAACAGGAAGCCCGAAATAAATGCTTCACTTATTTTTCATTTTTATTACTACTATCGTGAAATCATTGATTGAAGGATCATATCTTCTTCTTCTTCCTGTTCTTTCTTTTTCTCTTCGTTAAGCAGTTTATGCTGTGAATGTTTATTGTGGCTTTTCCTGTCCCTTGCCCGTTTATTTTGGATAGCCAGTCGTCTAATGGCATCTTCTCTTGGAGTAAATCCTCCACCATGGCTCTGTTTATCCAGTTCTAACGCCAGTTTCTCTCTTGCAATTATCCTATTTTGGGCTCTAGATCTTGTTTCTTGGCAACTCACCACTATCCCAGTGGGAACATGCTTTAATTGAACTTTAGAATTGGATTTATTGATCTTTTGTCCACCAGGACCTCTTCCACCATGAAGAAAACTTTCCTCGATTTCAGCTTCCAAGTTTTTAGTGAACTTGGGTCTGGGCGGCAATTTGTGTCTTTTCACAAACAGTGGTGTAAATGTTGTAAGAAAGCGTTTCATTGGCAATGTTGTGATATCTTTGTCCAGGTTAATATAATGGAAGGTATTGAGTTCAAGTAGAGTTTAACCGCTTTGAATTGAAATACTTGATCCTTAACTTTTAAAAAAAATAAAAAACATTTAAAATAGAGTTTTATTTGTAATTACCACTTTACTACGAATAACAGTAGAGCTATTTTAAAACACTCTCTGGATAATATATACAAGGGTTCATGTCCATATAAAAAATAATCTTGGAATTGTTACAACTAGTTATTATTTACGTTGTTTATTCTACCAAATGTTAGGGACTCTTCGAAGCAGAATCTTAGGTACTTCTAAACCGTATAACCGATACAAATTCCCCTCTTTGACAACAAAAAGAAGCATTCAATTGACTAATAGAGAGAATCAGAATGAAGCACCAGTCCTGTCAATGTCTAAATCAATGAGTATGTCTACGCATGGAAGTGCATCCACTACTAAATCAGTTGGGGCTGGAAAGAATGATTCTTCAGATGGGAATGATTTGATCAAGACATTATCTGAGCAATTAATTCTCGAGACTACTTTAAATTTGCATAAACCAACGAGGGCAGAAAATCAAGTAGATACAATGTCCACATATTATAAACTATTAGATAAGTTCACTCCAGGACAGAGTAAAGCAATTGTATCGACAGTGTTATATCTTTTAAACGAACAATTTTATAAGACTTACAATGACAAGTTTCTAAGGGATTTTGAAATCGACAAGCAGGACCATTTATTTAACTCATTGCAAAGTGAAGTCCAGTACACAATAACCAATACACGTGATGTGGAGATAAATAAACATCACTTACAATTGATGAAATTGAAAAGGGATCTAGACTCTATTGTGGATGAGATTAATGAAATGATTATTGATCAATATGAAAAGAATTGTAGGTTAGATTTCCATGAACATAAAAATGCAAACACGCTTTTGTACAAGAAAATCAATTTGAATTTGAATGATTGTTCAAATAAGATCACACTTCGAATTATTTCTGGTATCAAATCTGAAATTGAAACGTTAAGATGGCAAACTACCAGAAGTGGTTTACTTGCTGTTATCATTATTGCATCTTCGTTCATGGTTGGGGTCAACATTTCAAATAAGAAGGCGAGGGTACCAGTCGCTGGGTCAAATCAATCAAGTGAAGAAGAACTTGGACGCTTAAAAGAGGAAGATAAAAAGAAAGACATAGATATTATTATATAACAAAAAGGAAAAAATTATATAGAAAGAAATTATATTCATAACTTACTCTTGCCAGTACGTTCCTTTTTGGCAGCAATCTTCTGGCTACGTAATATCTCAAACCTTTTTTGTGGTTCACCTTCAACCCAAAATGGCAAAGCACCGTGAACTTCTCTAGAGTTAGCTAACATCAAAGTAGCAACCGTGTCATTACTTGCCCTTAAAACTGTTTTCATTTGTAGGCATGCTGGTAAATATAACTGTCCAACTTTTTTTTTGAGATCTCTTAAAACCTGGGTATTGAATGTATCAACCAAAGCTGGGTCAGTACCCATGGAATAGTCTCTTACAATAACATTATCCATCATCTCATGGAAATATAATTTTTCACTAAATATCAATTTAGTAAAGCTTTTATTCCAGCCCACCTTTGCAGGCAATGTCACTGAAGTGGCACCTTCACACGATAGTCCTAATTTAGCAAAAGGGAATTGGAAGAAGTTACGCTCTGATTTGGTATCCATAGCATAAACCATATCACATAATAAGACAATAGCAGCACTTAATCCAATAGCAGAGCCATTAAGACAAGCAACTAAAATCTTAGAATGATTAATAAATGCACTGGCGATGTATTGGTTTTTAGCCAAAAACTGTTCAAGCCATAACTTCAACTCATCAGCATCATTGCCACGAGGACCACTGGAAACAGTGTGGAAATCTGCGCCAGCAGAGAAGAATGACCCTGTACTTTGTAACAAGGTGAAATATACCTTGTCGTCCTTTTCCGCTTTATCCAACAGTCTTGTCACATAAAGGAAGTCATCGTATGACATCGCGTTTAGTGTTTGAGGGCATTGCAACTTGATAATAAAGAAAGGATAATCCACGTGGAACCCAATTTTCTCTTCTGGGGTCATTATGATTGTTGATAGTTATCGTTTTATATTGGTAGTATTTGTGGAATATATTTGATAAAACCGTTCAATTCCATATCTTTATATATGTTATTATAATTGTGGTCATTCCCCTCTCCAAAGGGTTTTAACTCTCATTAACTCCGGCAGGCAAAATAGAGAGGTTTGCGAGAAAATGTGTCATTTCAAGTTCATTTACAAGGCTTTCGAGCAAAGACAAAATATGGACATGCTGAGCGCTTCCCTAGCCAAGGCTTACTCGTACATTTGAATACGTAGCTTCTCCTTTATGGATTATATAGCTCTGTTCATTATTCAAGGCTCCCCATTAGCTTAGTCAAGCAACCTTTAATATATGTTGAATGTGTTTTTTGCGATGCGATGAGTTCCCCGATGAAAAATTTCCACTTCAAAAAGTTGAATCTTCGAAGACACTACTACCATCGATTGTTTAGATATGGCATTCAAAATCAAACTAATCATAAACCGACATAATTAAATCAGTTGAAAATGTCTGACGTTGAATCCTTAGGCGGTGGTAATTTATTTGATGAACCAGAAGATTTCCGTCCACCTCCACCACAAGCACATTTTGCCAGTTATGAACGTACCAATATTTCTTCAAAATCTAAATCACAAAAGAAAGATATTAAACTAAGGCTAGTTGGGTCTTCTCCATTATGGGGCCATTTACTTTGGAATGCTGGTATCTATACTGCTAAGCATTTGGATAAATATCCGGAATTGGTTTTAGACAAGAATGTCTTAGAATTAGGTGCTGCCAGTGCTTTACCATCTGTTGTCAGTAGTCTTATTGGTGCTAAACAGGTTGTTTGTACTGATTATCCAGATCCTGATTTAATTAGCAACATTGAGCATAATTGTGAAGGTTTAGAAAACGCTGCTGTGGAAGGTTATATCTGGGGTAACGAATATGATGATATAATAAAGCATCTTGACGATAAGGAAAATAAGAAATTCCAATTGATCATCCTAAGTGATTTAGTGTTTAATCATACTGAACATGACAAATTATTAAGAACTACTGAAGATCTATTAGATAAAAATGGTAAAGCTCTTGTTGTTTTCTCCCCACACAGAACTCACTTATTAGATGCTGATTTAGCCTTTTTCACTAAAGCTGAAGAAGAATATAATTTCAATGTGGAAAAGATTGAAATGGTCAACTGGACCCCAATGTTTGAAGATGATCCAGGTCCAGCTGAAATTAGATCTCGTGTCTATGCTTTCTACTTAACCTTGAAATGATAAATGTTTTATTTAACATCAAATAGATATATGTTTATGTATATTATATAAATGAGTAACTCTGTACTGTCAAAATAAATAAAAAATTAATTTATATTGTTAATGAAATTTGTAAACTAGTATACAGATTATGGTATGTTTCAGGAATCCTGAGCATTACCGGGTATGAATATATTATTATTAATGATTGATGATCATTTTTATGCGTCTGTTTGAATGTGGGGTTAAGAGATAACTTAAATGAAATTATTCTTAAGATCTGGATATCCACATTGAGTAAAAAGTTGACCATCTTGATCATATGAATAACAGGTAGTTCCACTAGCACAACCCATAATGACCCATTCGCCAAAGTTACAGATAGCGAATTTACCATCTTCAGAACATGACATTTCACCATCGGTACATGTTGCTTTGCCGTTATATTTACCTTCAGCATATAATTGGTTCAATTGTTGAGCTTGTTGATGGACAGGAGTATCTGGGGAAACTGGGGTGGTTGGAATAGATGGGGAAAGGGTAGTTGTAGTAGCAGTACTTGTGGTTGGGGCAGCTGGGGAAACTGGGGTGGTGACAGTAGTGGTAGTGACCGGAGTAACTGGAGAAACTGGGGAAAGAGTGGTGGTAGTCTTGACTGATGAAGTAGCTGGAGCAACAGTGGTAGTAGTTGGTAGGGTTGGAGAAGAAGTCGAAATAGCCGCCTTGGTAGTTGAAGTAATAGTATCGACTATGATAGTTGAAGATAAAGCAGTGGTTGCCTTGGTATCGGTATGATGAGCAACACTGGTGGATAAATTATCATTAGTTTTCTCAGTTTGGCTGGTACTAATTAAAGCGGAGTCACTGGTAGATGTAGAAGTAGAGGTGGTAGTAACGACTGGTGACGCTTTAGAAGTGGTAATGGAAGAAGTAGTAACAGGGGATAAAGTTGTGGTAGTCTTGGCTGAAGAGGTAGAAGTAGTACTTGAAGTAGCAGGTTTAGCCTTCTTTAAAATATTTTCCACATTTTCAATATAACTCTTACCGTCAACTTGATAAGAGTAGGCTTGAGAAGCATCCCAGATGGCAATACCTGCAAAGTTTTTAGTAGTTTTGATAGTGTTGACGGTATTTTGTAGAAGGGTTAAGTCAGAAATGAAACCTGAACCAGCAGCTGTTGGGGAACCTGGTAAACCTAAGAATAATTTGATGTTAGGATTTGGAGAGACAGTGGAAGCATACTTTTCCCAGTCATTCCAGTTAAATTGCTTGTCGACATTACAGTAGTTATTGTAGAATTGAATGAAAGCAAAATCAACTTCAGCATTGGCTAATAGATCACCGACAGAATAATCTGGGTATGGACATTGTGGAGCAGCAGAAATGTAATATTGTTTGGAACCCTTTTTGAATAAATCTCTCAACTTGTTTACTAAAGCAGCATATCCAACATTATTGTTATTTTCAATATCGAAGTCAAAACCATCGACAACAGCGGAATCAAATGGACGGTCGGTGGTAGAGCCTTCACCAAAAGTGTTCCATAAAGTTTCAGCAAAAGTTTCAGCTTCGTCATTATTAGTGAAACCATAAGCACCAGAAGCACCACCTAAGGATAATAAGACTTTCTTGCCTAAGGATTGACAAGTCTTGATATCAGCGGCAATGTCAGAGCAATGTAAAAGACCAGAGTTATCGCCAAAAGTCTCGGAGCATGCATTAGCAAAGTTCAAGCCCAGGTTCTTTGGGAAAGTAGTTAAAAAGGAAAGGATAAAGATGTCAGCATTTGAAGATTTACAGTATTCAGATAATCTTTGTTGACCACCTTCAGAATTTTGACCCCAGTAAACGGCAATGTTATTTTGTGATTCAATATCAAATGAAAGCACAGAAGTGATGAAAAAAAGTGTGGCAAATAAAAATGTACCAAAGGATTGCATTTTGTAATGTGTATTTCTTTAAATTAAAAGGTAAATGAGTGTATGGCTATCAGTTTTAGATAGATTATTGATTGATATTAATTTATAAGAAAAAAGTATATCCAATTGGAAGAATAAATGAATGAATGGAGTTCCAGTTTGTTGTTGTAATTAGTATAACTCTAAACTTGTAAAAGTGAAAGGCAAGAATAGCTTTTAATTTCTAAATGAAGAGTCCCATTTATATATGGGATGGTTTGTAGCAAGCTGTTCCATTTCTTCACTTGAAAAGAAGTTGTAACCTGTAAATACCAGCAATCGCACTATGGATTGAGTTTCCTATCGTCTATAGTGTATTGTTGCCGCCCCTACATAGGGAATATGAACAGCAATAGGGATAAATAAAAAGATCCATATCGCATTAATTCACAAATAAGTGTTTGTATGTAAACAAACTCATTCAAGTAGCTGTATCGCCAGGGGAGATGTAAACATAACTTTCTTGTATTTATGTTTATGGTTCTTGACACATTTGCTTGCCTCTTTATGTTTTCATGCTGGTCAAAATAAACAGTTGCCTGTTATTATATTTTTCGCTCCCTTTGGAAATGGACCCCGCGTGCACACAAAAATTGAAAATATACGCAGAATTTTAAAGATTCCGATGAGATCTAGGTGGGGCAATGATCGACGGTTTCAGCAATCCCCAGGCGTTACTTCGAATTGACTTCCCTATCTATGGATAAAGAATAAACACAGGTAGAAAAGAGTTTGGATGTACAAAGGTCAAAAAACATACAATTAAAAGGTATTATACATAATGTATGCCTAAATAATGCTCATAGGGATTCCCGTATTGATTGAGCTATTTTGAATAAAACATGTTTAGGTATATTTGAATGTTTAGAAAGCTACCAGTAAATAGATATTATCTTCATCATCACGTTTATGCTCTTGGTGGTGACGCGCATGTTGAAGAGATTCCTCCCTGTCAATTATTAGTGAAGGAGAGTGTCTTGATATTCACTTTTAAGTCCAATATACTATTAAAAATAGTCCTTTTAATGAATATATATATATTTACAGCTTATGTGCATAACAGTTTTCTTTGAAATGTATCCAAAGGTATCACCTCCATTTATTGACAGATTTATTTAATTAGGTGATTTCCTATCTTGATTTTGGCTTAGTGCCGAATCAGATTGTAAAGTAGCATCACGCTTTTTATCTGCATATTCTTCAATTAAAGGTATATTTGCCATGACATTTTCGGCAGCATTAACACTCGCCATCTTGGCATTCGTACCTTTACCAACACCAAGAACAGTTCCATCGGCAATTAGGCATTCGACTACAATAATTGGATCAGTTGGAGTCTGATCCTTGACTACTTTAAAACATAACCCTAAGGTAGCATAACCCATCAATAGCTGATCCTTCGTATCAGGAGTGGTTATCTCTGGTTGTTGTAACCTAATAATAGATGTAATTGATTCTTGGATGGTGGGGTTCATTAAAGACTCTAGCCAATTTTCAATTACTTCACCATGTTTGTCTGGATTATCTTCTACAAGCCCACCAATATATGCCTCAAAAACATCAGCTTCCATTTTTCTTTTCCTACGAGTATCAGCAGCACCGCTAAGTAACTCACTACTACACTTTAATTCTTCTTTTAATCCATAAGCGACAGAAAAAATTTTCAACCTTTCATTATTAACTAATTGAGTTCTTAATTCAGTTAATTGACCTTCATCAAAATGTGGGAATTCGGTGTAAATGATTCTGGTGACAGCAAAATATAGTGCAGCATCACCAAGAAATTCTAACCTTTCATTGTACGAGTTTAATTTATCCTTTTCAGTTAAGAAATTTTGATTCTTGACTAAAGATTGATGAGTGAAAACGCGAGCCCTGATAGCTGCATTCTTGATTTCAGGAATTGGTGGTGGCCAAGAAGATACACTTTTTATAGAGGCAATGTTATTAGTCGTCTTTTCTTGTGATGGTTTTTCTACCTTTTCAACATTTGCCTCAAGAGCTTTCTTTAAAAGTTCAACGTCATTAGTTGAAATCGCTGGAAAAATTGGATTGATATCATTTTCATCAAATAACGTTTCATAGGTTTCAACTTTTTTTAAAACTGGATCCTTATTCAAAATGTCTATTGTCTTAAGTTCAGCTGCGAATTTGACCATGTATCTGGATAATGCTGGAACACTATCCAATTTAAGTTTAGCTTTATCTTCCACTAATTTTTGATATGAATTTATGTATGGAGAGGTGGCTATAATCTTCTTGTACATTTCAACAAATTTTGATACAGCATTTTCAATTTGGATGACATTGAGATACGTATATGCAGGTTCATCTTTCAAAGCTAGGGCAAGTCTGTTTAACTCCTCATTGCCGGGGTTTTTAGCATGTTCAGTAACAGCAGGAGTATTTTCTTTACATTCAGCTTTACTTTTCTTACTCTTCTTCTTTTTTTTTTTGTCCTCTTTGGAGTTCTTTTCCTTTACCAACTTGTGTTCATACCTAGTAGAAGTGAGCGACAGATATCTCACATGAAATTTAGAAGCAGAAGCAGCTGTCCTTAGTCCCACAAGGCAAAGACGCATTATTTCAGTTTGAAGATATCAGGGCACCACCATACTGTGTTTTTTGTAAGTAACCATCGAGCATACTAATTCAGGTTTGAAATGCTCCTGGTGATGAGTTGGAACTTAGAACTTATACTCGCCATGTCTTAGTAATCTCTTCATCTTTTATCAGGTTTTACAATTAATGTTTCACTTTTTCTGAATAATACCCCAAATGTTATGTAATCTTTTTCCTTTTTCTCATTTGTAAGATGATGATTTCAAAAGTTTTTCACTTCATCGGCGCAATTATAGTTGAATATACAAACACCCCCTTTCAATTTTGACGATATCTTGATATTGATTGATATTGTAATATATATATATAAGTGTTCAATTGTAACATTTAATATTTAATTGGGAATATTATTTTCTATACAAATTTAATTTATATGAAACCAACAGATTTGAACTTATTCAAACAAGCAACTAAAAGCATAGACATAATGGCAAGAACTTCATTCAACGAAACAATCAGTAAAACGCATCCAGTGTATCAACCAGAAAAGGGTAGATACTGGATATATGGTGGATTAGGTTGTCCTTTCACACATAGAGTTTTGATATCTAGATCAATTAAAGGGTTAAATTCAGTTATTGGGTTAACTGTAGCACATTGGTTAATGGGTCCAAGCGGTTGGAGATTCATTCAATCTGATCAAAAATTGACTGATGAACCATATAGATATGATGGTGGTGTCACGTCTACTGAAAATGATAATTCTGGTAGTTTTAAGGGTTTCGCAGAAGATATTGAAAGAGTATTTATCGATGGTGTTAATGATCCACATTATAATACCAGAAGTGTGAAAGAATTGTATAAGAAGAGTGATCCTGAATATGCTGGTGGATTTTCTGTTCCAATCTTATGGGATTTAAAGACTCAAACTATTGTTAACAATGATAGTGGTGAAATCATTAGAATGTTAAACAGTGGTGTCTTTGATGAGTTGGTTGAAAACCCAGTCACGAAGGATCAAATCGATTTAGCTCCAGAAGATTTAATCCCACAGTTAGATGAATATAATAAATGGTTACAAGTTAACATCAACACCGGTGTGTATAAAGTAAACAACGCAACTACTCAGGAAGCTTATGAAGAGCAATCAAACAATTTATTCAACAGTTTTGATGAGATTGAAACTAAACTAAATAAAATTTATGATGATTTGAAAGATAAATTTGGTGAAGATGATAAGAAAAGTATCTTATCTAAATTCTTTTTATTCAATGGACAAATAACTGACTCCGATATTAGACTGTACGCAACTATGATCAGATTTGATACTGCTTATTATGAACACTTCAACTGTAACTATAAGAGTATTAGACATGACTATCCATTCCTACATCTTTGGTTACAGAACTTATACTGGAACTACGATGCTTTCAAATTGACTACTAATTTCGAGCATATTAAATTATTCTATTATAAGTCCTTTACCAAGAATAAACCAAAGGGTTTTGTTGCATTAGGTCCTAAATTAGATATGTTACCATTGGATTAAATCATATTATAAAATAGATAAAACTTGATAATAATTAAATTTTAACTGTATAATCAAAATCAGTATGTAGTAGTAACAGAATATTCTTTTTAGTAGTTATTTTAATTTCTTTATTAGAAATTTTAAATTGAAACCTTACAAATATTAAAAAAACATTAACTTTTAGTATATGATTATGAAAAAGCAAACATATATCAAATAAATAAACCAAAAGATAATGATATATTCACTTATGATAACAAGACCTGACTTAAATGCAGTAGTGTGTTTTCTTTGATATGTTTATATTTATATATATATATATTTGTTTTTCAATGGTACATCTCTATAATGAAGAAGCTTCAAAGAATTTAGTTTCCCACACGTTAGCAAATTCATTCTTATCACTTGCCTTCTTCTTAATATTTTTAATGATAGATAACATCTGTTTAACAGCTTTATTAATTTCATCACTTTCCTCGGTAATATCATCTTTAGTGAAAGTTTCGTCCGCCATATATATCGTGCAAGTAAAATTATCAGCTAAACCAGCGATGGAGATATGTAATTTGTCTAAATCGTCTAACATTTCAATGGTATATATCTTTGGTGGATCCTTGGACATTATCACATTTCTAAATGAGTTGAATAAGGTTCTTAATAGAACAACTTTGACTTTCCATTGTTTCATAATTGGTAACACCAAAGCCACTACATCTTCTGCATTGTTAGACTCTTTTTCTTTAGAGTCTTTTTTCAATGTCACAACGTCATTCTCTTCTTCACTGTCAAAATCATCATCAAAATCAAAACTTTGACCAATATTAGATTCAGGATCTTCTAGGAATTCCTCGACTTCATCAATGACATCACGAATCAATTTCGAACTCGATTTAAAAGATTCAGCAAGGATCCCTAAATTCCCTAATTTACTTATAGCATCCCAATCATCACAACAAGACCAAATCATACCAATACACATTAGTCTTTCTTCGTCAAATTCTTTATTATGATATTTTGAATCTAATTCTTTACATAATGACTGTAATGAGTTTAAGAACTTTAATATCGAGTTGTCTAATTGAGTTAATAGTAACTGTGTGTATAGTTTACCCTTGCGGAATAATGGTAATAGACTAAATAAATAGAATGATGTGTCAATAATAGCTTTTAATTCTTTATATGTTGCTTCATGATTTTTTTCATTAAAAGTTTCTGGGTTTAAGATTATACCAAGTTTAGTGGAATGTGATCTAAGTAATTTAGAAAGTTTGGACAGTTCAATCAATGGAGTTGAGTCTTGTAATTTAGTTTTGGATTCAATGTTGTGGATTGCTTCCAGATTATCTTTATATCTTGCTAAGAATTCTGATTCGATGGCAGATTTCAATTCTATTAAATGCTCTAATGAAATTTTCACTTCAGACATTGTTATTGCGGTAGTTGTGTGTGTGTATATGTTGGAGACGGTTTATATAAATATGATATTAGTTGGTGTATGTTAAGTATTTCTATCAATGGAATGAGATGAGATTGAAATTTTTGCAATGAAAACAAAGTAAATTTCATATATGTAATTAAAGCGACACTATAATAGAGAAGAGTGATAAATATAGTAAATATGATAATGATAATAATATTTAATAATATATGGTGTTTAAAACTTTAAGTTAGATATAAAAATGAAATGTAAATGTATATATAGATATATTTAAAGATTAAAATTTATATTAAACTTAAGCAGAGTTTGGAGATGGATTCATCTTTCTCTTACCGTTGGTTAAGGTAACGTTAACGAATCTTCTGGTGTACAATAATCTCTTGTAAGCTCTACCCTTTGGCTTCTTTGGCTTTTCAGTCTTTTCGACCTTTGGAGTTTGAGATTTAACTTTACCAGCACGAGCTAGAGAACCGTGAACTTTAGCCTATTTAAAAAAGAATATAAGTCAAAAACATAGATAATGTTATTGATAGTATTGAAAATTGTTAGTAAATTGTGCTAGGCTTGCATAGAAGAAAGTAAAACAGAAGCATGGAAAGATATTCAGTTGTTATGACACAAGTATATTTTCTTGAAATATCGTTTTAATAATGTTTAGTTTGAATAGGGTGATGAGTTGCTTATTCCGGGAGTGCTAATGTGTATTCGTTCTTTATAGCAATGTACTATTAAGGATATTTGCCACTTGTTTTCATATTAATTCCATGTCATAGAAGAAACAACCTCGTTTCAGTATTCAAATCATATTAACCACAACGTCACAACGTCACAACGGTTTTCCATCTGTTTAGCTTGTTTTCAAAATATTTGTACGTACCATTTTGTATTATTAGTTTATGTGTCTGTTCTTTTGTTGGGAACTATACTGTACCAATAAACAAAGAATAATAGTACTTTTAATAATATATCAATATATCGAAGTTGATTGAAATTACGAATTATTCCTTACGTGGGCTCAAGGGGGGTTGTAAGATATTGGCATTCTGCCCGGGCAACACGGAATGCCACCGGTCTGTAGACAGACAACGTCGCCACCTGGAAGGAGGAAGGAATACCTGGACAGAATGGTCCGAGAGGGCTGTGAATGACTAGGCTCAATCCTAGAAGGAGATGCTGGCTTGACGGGGCCATGTAAGCAGAACACAGAAGGAGTAGTCTCTTTCCACAATCTGTTTCGATTTTTGTCTTTTGGAAATTTCCAACGCGCGTTTTTTGTTGCTACTACTTACTTTAAAAGGAAATTACATATATATTGAGAAAGCAGTCTCGTATTTACGTTCAGAGGTATGGGTGTTTGCAAAAACAGTCCCTCACAGTAATCCGGAGTCTTCATTCAAAGATCATTATGACAATGCTATCTTATCTATTATTCTAAGTGCTAAATATTATTATTAGATTTATCTTGTTACGGAATGGTCACAAGGATTTACTCTTCAGCATGTAGTAGATGATTTGACCCTTTTCTCTAGATGGGGAATGGTCATGCCCACCTTCTTCCGCGTCGTCCTCTTCATCGTCTTGATCATCTCTATCTAATGAGCAATGGAATATGCAACATTGATCGTGAGCAATTGCTAATAACACATGATTGAAATCCGAATATAATTTTGTACAAACTTTCCAATCTCTTGGTTTTAATTTGATACTATATTGCCTCTTATCTTCTTCCTCAGCTCTTTCTACCATTCTTGATATTTCTTCTAATCGATTTTGTCTGCTAGCAACTGCATTAGTGTTTTTATCATTAATGATTGAAGTTTCTGATTCACTAGTTTCGGGACCTGCTGTTGCCATTATCAGTTCACTATCCTCCAGCATATCATCATCCTCATTCATATATTTTTCAGGAGATTTCTGTCTGTTTTCTAATGGTGATAAAATCCCGGTTTCACCATATGGTATATCTGTCGGTATCATGCTACTACCGCTACCATTTGTGCCATTGATATTAGCATGATTATGATTATGATTATCTTCATAGCTACTGTTCGAGTCTCCCATCCCTTGACCTTCACTGGATGGGTCCAGAGATATATCCAATGGACCGTTCCATTTTATTGCTAAATCCCATTCAGGTTGATTCACAGATATAGATAATTCGGGTTCCTTCCCTGATGTCTGATACGTGGTAGCATTTAACTGTATATCTTTCAGATTACTATATCTTTCAATTCTCTTGATGAACCCTTGGAATGGTTTCCCAAACTCTTCGTAGCTTGATGGTAATATTAACACTAAAGGGGACACACTCACCACTGGTTCCCTTAATGATTGATCTTGTTCCCAATATAATCTTTTCACTGGAATCTTAAATTTATGCATAACTGTCTTATTTTTTGGATTGTATTCATCCATACTACCGGGCCCACCATGTGATCGTTTATTTGTAGTATCCCCAGTTTGTGTTCTTACCGTTTCTTGAAACCTCATAGTAAAACTGTATATTGGGTTTATCCTCCTCTTTTTCCCATCTTTCACAGCGCCATTGGATTCAGTATCAGCTTTTTTGTTGTGTATATCTTGCCATTCGGCGGCTTCTTGTAACCTAATATCCATAGCAGTCATAGACCCCTGACTCAACGCTCTATCATATCGTTTCAACACACTTAACAATCTATTGCAGTTAAACTCTAAAGATACAGGGCTATCTTTTATTGATTCCACAAAATAACACTTAAATACATCGCTAGGAATAGTGCACCATAATTGACCATTATTACCATTTACGTTGTCCTGGGCATTACTACCAATCTTAGGTGTGGAAATTATTATTAATCGATCTTTAGTAAACCTTAAGACTGCTTTCTCTCTTAGAGATGTAACAGTGGAGATGGTTGATTGCAATAATTTATAATCGTGTGGGTTCTCAAATCCATCAATGACAAGTTTTAGTTTCATTTAGTACGGTAAAGGTTTTTCTTCTATACAGATGGATCTGACATGTAATTTTATTTGGCTTTAATATTTAATCTAGGTTTTTTTTTTCTTCCTGTAGATCTTTAGATTTTGAGATGACAGGGAATAAAGTTTTAAAGGAAGCCCTCGAGAAAGTATTATATTACTCCGAAGTATGAATCATAGACCATCGAGCCATGAGCACACCACGTATGATACGGCTTTCGTTTGTGCTTCGTAGATTTGCAAGCACCTCCATTCAAGAAAGGTTGGATAAGATACCTTTGAAGGACTATAGAATCTTCTCTATCGCCGCACATATCGATCATGGTAAATCCACATTGAGTGATAGATTATTAGAAATGACAAATGTAATAGACAAACATGATAATAATAAACAGATCTTAGATAAGCTAGAGGTGGAAAGAGAAAGAGGGATCACTATTAAAGCACAAACATGTACTATGTTTTACGAAGATGCCAAGAAACATGATTATCTATTACAATTAATTGATACCCCTGGTCATGTAGATTTTAAAGATGAAGTAGTAAGATCGTTTGCCTCAGTAGATGGTGTAATACTGTTAGTGGACGCAATCAAAGGTGTCCAAGCACAAACTGTCGCCAATTTTAAATTAGCCCAAGAAATGAATTTAACAATGATACCAGTTATAAACAAAGTTGATGTCAGGAACTCGCAAGTTGATGTAGTACAAAATCAACTAATTCACGATTTGGGGTTTCTTGAAAAATCAATAGTTAGAATTAGTGCTAAATCTGGATTAAATATTAGAGAGCAATTATTACCCAAAATTATTGAGTCTATTCCATCACCAAAAGGGGAAGTTGATTCTCCATTTAGAGCGTTATTGATTGACTCATGGTATGATCCATATTTAGGAGTAGTGCTATTAACGAAGATTGTAGACGGTAAAATCCAAGTCGGCGACAAAATAATGAGTGGCCAAACAAAGAAAAGATATGACGTTAAAGAAATTGGTATTATGTATCCAAATCAAACTTCCTTGGACCATTTATCTTGTGGTCAAGTTGGCTATATTATTCCAGGTATGAAAAATATTCAAGATGCAATCTTGGGTGATACCTTAATTTCTCAAAGTAATGCTAAAAATACTGTATTATTACCCGTTTTCAAAGAGCCTAAACCCATGGTATTTGTTGGAGCGTTCCCAGCAGATGGATTGGATTTCAAAGCCTTGGATGAAAATATTAATAAATTGGTTCTAAATGATAGATCAGTATCATTAAATAGAGAGACTTCAGACGCTTTGGGACAAGGTTGGAGACTAGGATTTCTAGGGTCCTTACATGCATCCGTGTTCAAAGAAAGATTAGAAAAAGAATATGGTTCCAAATTGATTATCACTCAGCCCACTGTACCGTATTTGGTTCAATATGAAGGGAAAGAAGCAAAGTTGATTACTAACCCTTCTGAATTCCCCGATAGCTCTTCTAAACATAGAACTAAGATTTTATCGTTACAAGAACCATTTGTCAAGACTACAATAATATTACCAAACGAATATGTTGGAGCGGTCATTCAACTGTGTGAAAATAATAGAGGTCAACAATTAGACGTTAAATATACCTCGGGTATCAATCAAGTAGAATTAGTGTATGATTTGCCCTTGGCTCAATTAATTGATGATTTCTTTGGGCAATTGAAATCTATTTCTCATGGTTTTGCAACGTTAGATTATGAATCAAATGGGTTCAAAGAATCTGACATTGTTAAACTAGAGCTATTAGTAAATGGGCAAAGTTTAGATGCTTTATCGCACGTAGTCCATAGATTACAAGTTCAACGTTTGGGCAGAGAATGGGTAAAAAAATTTAAAGAATACATTAGACTACAACAATACGAAGTGATTATTCAAAGCAGATGTAACGGGAAAATCATTGCAAGGGAAACAATAAAAGCTAGAAGGAAAGACGTGCTGGCCAAACTGCATGCTTCTGATGTATCAAGAAGAAAGAAGTTGCTAGCTAAACAGAAAGAAGGTAAGAAGAATTTAAAATCAGTGGGTAACGTCACGATATCTCAAGATGCATATCAAGCATTTTTACGGAAATAATATTCATATCAAGAAGCATATATAGAATAACAATAACATGTATATACACAAAAGCATTATTCAGATAAAAGTTTTAAAAGTATATTACCTTACTAATTGTGTGAGGAAAGAAAATATATACAATTAAATATACTACTTCAAACGTTTTTATTCAAGAATCTTTTCTAGTGGGACAACTCCGGAAAATCTTGGGTTTTCGATATTTGCGATAACACTTCTAGCTACCTGTTGAGTGGATACAGGTGGTCTTATTAAATTATTGACAGTTTCAAATCTTTTCTGGAATATTAGTTTGTTGGTACAGTTTAATACACTCAATATATCTACAATGCCATTTCTCACATTGAATGATTGTCTCGCGTTTTCATCATACATAATACCAGGCCTCATAAAGATGGACCTAAACAAATCTGGCTTAAAACGGCTTAGTTGCCATTCTGCTTCACGCTTAGACTCTAAGTAGCCTTTAGGAATCAAGGGTGACCAATTATCTGCAGAAATATATGTAAGGGTGGAAGAAAGTGGATCAAAATCTGCCCCATTCGAACTTCGATGTTTTAACGTATTTTGAAATGTTTCCCCTAATACTAATGCACTCTCAGTATTCATCTTCTTATAAGATGGCTCTACTCCATTGAGAACACTTCTGTCTGTCCCATTAACAATAGATTTATACGAAGAATTCTCTAAAAGAATACCAATTGAATGAACCACATCGGTCGTATCATATAAGTGGTGTTCATAACTCTTTGGATCAAAGATATCAGCCTTCGCCCACTCTATTTTGTTCATCCAGTTATGTGGACTATATTTTGTGTTACCTTCAGCAGGTAATGGTCGTGTACCTGTTCGAGACAACGATATGATTGATTTAAATATTCCTGACTGTAATGCTATTTGACATATCCTCTTGCCTAGAAAACCATTTCCGCCAAATACAACCAATTTCCTGCCTAGGTTATTAGTGTTCATTATTCTGATTTAAGCAAGTATATTGTAGATTTTCTTGTTACTCTAGTAGTTAAGGGTTTGAATGTTTTAATATTACCTTTTTTTGTATTTGGATTATCTTAAATATAAAAAAGATACTTATTAGAAACATTCAATTGTTACGTTCTTATTATTTAATATTTTAACCTATCTGTTCAAATAATATCAAAGAGTTTGAACATTTTCGAGGATAACATGTTAATTAAAAGGACAAAGGCTATGTTTAATCACTTCTAAAATTTACATATATACCTAAAGGAAAATAATACTTTAGTCTTATTAAGGATTACGAATTAGCCTTTTTCATTTAAAGTCTATATAATCTTACTTTGAAGTTATTCTTGATATAAAGTTAGTGGTATTCCTAGTTATTATCAAAGTACGTATCGAGGATTATATGTTATACTATTATTTATATGGCTATATCTAGGCTGAAAAATGGTGTTCTTGAAATATTATTTAATGATCTAAATGTAATCAAGCCTTGACACTCTTTTCTACAGATGACTTGTTATCTAAATGAACATCCACTTGTTTATAGTTATCCCAAGCGATTCTATAAATAAAACTTGGTGCAAACCCACCGATGTTAGTAATATAAATATCAATATTGTCAGGTGGCACATAAGCAGTAGTCTTATTAACTGCATCTAATCTATATTCAGGATCCATTCTTGGTAAAACTTCATGAGCACCCCCAAATTCGACAGACTTTTCTATATTAAATGGATATAATGGTGATAATTTATAAAGACCTGCTACGGCAAACACTGGAGTCTTGAATTCACGAGCACATTCACAAACGGTAGAGACACCAGAACTTGATGCAATGGAACCACCATTGACAAACACTGCTTTAGTACCGATAATAACTTTCCCCACACGAGACATCAAGGCGAAAACAGCAGAATCTGGTATAATGATGGTTTCAATATCATGTTGTGCTAATTTTTTGGCAAATTCTTGAGCACTGTTGGTATTACTTGGGAACCCCTCAGTGACCAAGACAGTGAAAGTTCTATGAGCTCTTTCACGAGCTCTAATAAGGAACTTCAGCACAGTCTTAGACTCTGGAGTAGGTGTTAATAATAATTCGTGATCATGAATCAAGTCAATTGCAATTTGTTGGATACCATCATCGATATTTGTAACCTCATCAATCAAATCTTTAATACCTTGAATGGCAATTTGTCTAAAGTCAGTCTTAGTTCTTTTATTACGACTAGGTAATAATTTTGTTGCATTAGTTTGAACTTCTTCTGGTTTTTGTAATAGATTGAACATAGATGAAATTAAAGTTTCCGAAGTGGAATTGTTATTCCCAGTATTGTTGTCATTCATCCCATTTTCATTAGCTAATTCTTGAGCTTCCTCCTCCATTTCATCTCTTAAGACAGCTAATAATCTTCTGATGATATTACCACAAGTAAATGCAGTTGGTTGAGCTCTTTCTAGTTGTAAACCTAACGCTCTTAATTGAGTGATTAATTCTGTGACGTGAGTCCAACGTGCTGCCGAGGTGAATCTCTTCAGTAATTGTAGAGTTTCTAATGCAATAGCGTAAGATCCAACAATTTGTTTTCTTTTCAACTTAGCAATAAAAGTATCTATTATAACATTAAGTTCATTATTCCCGTTAGCATTATTTAACGCACTTAAAGTTGGGTTGCTTGATTGTGACATTGTGCAGAAGGTTGTGTTGGCTGTTATTATTCTTTCTTCAAATCGAGATGAGATGCATAATGATCATGTCAGAATATATTTCAACTTTTCAACTTGTCAAGAAAATTTTAGAATTTAATACGAAAAATAATATATCATTAAAGAGTAAGTGTATAAAAGAGAATTATTATATATAGACAGATATATGCTGTAAAGAAACATTAGGATTAAATGTCCCCGTTGTATTCAGCCAACATTCTTTTACATTGTAGAATCAAAGCTTTCAATTTAGTTTCACTAGGATTTAAACTCAACCCTCTTTCACACACTACAGTAGCTTCATTAAATTGACCTAGTTTCAATAAGGCATCAGTTAATCTAATGAAAACATCGGAAGTTGCTAGACCAGTACCCATTAGCATTTCTAAATCTTGTAAAGCATCCATTGGTTTGTTTAGAACTAGCTCAAGATCGATTTTATGTTTCAACATAAATTGTAATTCTTGTAATTGTAAAGCAAAGGCTTCATAAGGGCTTCTCTTTCTAGTAGCCATTTCAATGGCCAAAGTAATGCTTTTCAATGCTTCATTTAATTTCTGTTCCTTCATTTTTGCTATACCAGTTTGGAACATTTTTTGAATCATAGCAGTGGTTGTTTCATTTGGTTGTGGTGTAAAATTTGGATTTGATTCTGCAATTATTGATTTTGTTAGTGAATTGATTTGAGAGACATTAATGGAGAAAATCTCTGTGGATTCATCTGGATTGGCTACAGCAATCAATTTAGAGTTTTCGTTATATAAGATGGACATTTGTTGAAGCTTTTGTGGTCTTGTTTGATTGTCTTGTATATATGTTTTCGTGTGTATTATTTCACGTAGTAAATTTAAATATTCAATAATTTTTCAATTTGAAATAGTTTGAATTGTATAATAGCTAGATAGATGACAGTGTTTTGATAATGAGTTAGAAGATGTTTTAAGATAATGTATATATAAATATATATATATACATGATTATGCAATAATTAGATCAGTGAATTAAAACTCTGAACCTAATTTGCTTTTATACATATATATTCTTGATAGAGGTATATATAATAATAGAAAGAATTTGTTTTTGTATGTTTTCAATTAATAAATCCCTTATAAATCAGCATCATCTTCATCTGGTAATGGTAAAGCGGTGGCTTGTTCCATTTCTTGTTGGTATTGTTGCATTAATTGTTCGTCGACTTGAACTTCTGGTGGAGCTAAAGCTGGAGAAGCAACAAATTCTAATTGTGGGTTACCAGCTAATTTTCTAGCTAACCATAAGAAAGGTTTTTCAAAGTTATAGTTAGATTTAGCAGAGATATCGTAGTATTGTAAGTTCTTCTTTCTGTGGAAAGTAATGGTCTTGGCCTTAACTTTTCTTTCTTTGACATCGACCTTGTTACCACATAAGACGATTGGAATGTTTTCACAGACACGAACTAAATCTCTGTGCCAGTTTGGAACATTCTTGTAGGTAATTCTGGAAGTAACATCGAACATAATGATGGCACATTGAGCATTGATATAGTAACCGTCTCTTAAACCACCGAATTTTTCTTGACCAGCAGTATCCCAACAGTCAAATTTGATTTCACCAAAATTTGTGTAAAAGGATAATGGATGGACTTCGACACCAATGGTGGCAATATATTTCTTTTCGAATTCACCAGTTAAATGTCTCTTGACAAAAGTGGTCTTACCGGTACCACCATCACCGACAAGAACTAATTTAAAAGTTGGAACTTCACCTTGAGCAGGTTGAGCAGCAGCTGGAGCAGACATTGTTTTAAATATATATCTTTGTGTGTTTGCACTGACTTTGAAAAGCTTTATCAATCAAAAACTTGACATTAAATCAGATCACTAAAGTAAACAAACAACAGGGATAAATAACACTTTCGTTATCAATAAATAAATGAAAATTAAATAAAAATTTTCAAACTCATCGGCCGTTTGGAAAATTCCATCAGAAAAAAGAGAGAAAGAAAAAATGCAATTTCGTGGGACGTGACCCGTTGGCTTTAGGGTTGAACCGGCCCTGTTTCACTTTTTTGTTAGGGCATAGCGATTTAAGAAGCATACCCTAATGCAATTTCATTAGGTCTTGGTCGCAAAATGCCGGTATTTTGCCCTTTACCCGATTGGGTAAAGTGATTAATAAGTCTTGCTCGGCTCGTATTGTCATTTTTTGCATTTTTTATAGCTTCTGTCAGTTTTCTATACCGAGAGAGTGAGACTTAACGAGACGAAGATCTGTCAAAGATCTGCTGCAGTGTTTCAATTTTAACGAGCGTGTATATAAATGGAATGATGTTGGTTTCTGTCTTTATCTGCTCGACATCAGCAGCTTTAGATAAGTAACAGAAAATGTGGGCATCAATCGGTAGTAATCATACAAATAACGTGTTAATAGAATCACAAGAGGACTTCTATGAAAATATTCCTATGGTTATAGTTCTTTGGTTCATATATTGTTTGCTAGGTGTATTGGTATTGAGTGTTTTGACCACCATATATCTATCGTTCACTTACAAGCAAGATGAAGCGAAGTCATTATGCATTGACGAGAATAAACCATATAATGATTTAGAGAAACAGGATGGTTCATTCAAGAATTGATTCATTCGTTATTGTTTTTTTTATTTGCTTTTACCATAGCAGTCCCTCCACCCCTCCAACTTATAGACCAATACACATATATCTAATAATTAATAATTAATAAAAACTAATATATATATATATATATATATCATCTAATGCAATTACTTATACGGATTAATATCTACGTTTTTTATATTTGAAATTGTCCTCTGCCCCATATCTTCTTTTATTATCTCTATATGAAGGTGTACTCTCACTATAATCGTGTGATATATGTTTATTGTTCGAGTTGTTGTAAATCTGATATTTCGGCACACTATTAGACCACAGAGACAGGATCAATGGAGGTGGCAATGCTATATTAACATCTTCGCCATTCTCGTATACTTCATTTCTATCCCCTTTCAACCCATAGACTGGTTGGGTTGTAGTAAACGCATTTTTATAATTACTATGGCTAGCGTTATTATCATTTTGATTTGCACGTTGCGGTAATCTGGACTGTTTGATGGATTCACCTATATCAAATCTATTACTTTCTATGAATACCTTGGAATAACCGGGGGATCCCATGTATAGCTGGGATAAGATGTTATCTTGTTTCGTTATATTATTACGTTTGTTGAGTTGTATCTTATTGCTGTTATTGTCACCACTTAGTTCTTTATCGAATATTCTTTTGATTTTTCTATTAATCCGTTTTTCTTTATTTCTCAACGGGTGGAACGGTACAGGCTTTGAGTCATTGTCAGTATGTGTTGATTTAGCTTTCACTTTCTCCTTCTTCTTTTTCTTCTTGGGCTTCTCTTGATTGCTCTTCAACGAGCAAACATATTTATTTCTATAATAATCCGATGTAATTCGAAGATGGTTCTTACCAATAAGATGTGATTTTCTAACACTCAATGTATCATGTGTTAAATATGAATGACAATATTCACAGTAATATCTTGCCATGTCGAGGAGTATGTATGTGTGTGTGTTTGAGTTGAGTACTTCCTTATATATATATTGCTTTGGTCTACTATTTTTATTGAATTTTTTTTTTTTAACTATATTCTATATATTTTTCACTTTTAAAGATGTACATAGAGACTTATCTGAAATGAAAGAATACATATCGAGACGAGCCAACCCTCAGTTGTGATTATTGACGTATCCATTGAATGTGTGGATTCAAATTTCAATTATACGTCAAGTGGAAACAGCCCAATTGATCAGATGAGTACTCATCATCTCTAATTTGCCAATGTCATACTCTTATTATACACACTTCACTATTTCCCTCCATTGAAGTGCTCAAAAGAAGAAGAAAATGCATGTGCCAATAACTATTACAAAGTGCTGATAATGTTTCGTAGCATTTTACCCTGTTTACCTCCGCCTCAACGAAAGTGTCATGATGTGGCTTATATTTCACATAATAAACGTAGTGTTGCTTCAATTTTTGTTTTTTAATGATTTTTGTTTTTTTGATGATTTCCGGATTTTTTTGTGACTAAGCAATATATTTCATTTAAAGGTCTGGGATATATTTTGTGATCAGAGAGATACATAAACCACACTTGCACTATAAATAGAAGCTATTCAATCCACAATCCATATAGCATATCTTAATACAAACAACAAATCGTCGCAATAAGTCAATCATGAAGCAACTCATTTTCAAAAGTCTATTAACGTGCTGTGTGGCGGTAACTGCAGTCACATCGCATCCAGTAGTTTTCAGTTCTCCCCATAATGTATTCCAAGAGATGAATGAAATATTTATTGACGAAAAAACGGTACCAGAGCACAATATTGATATTTCGCCGATTGATAGGTCTCCATCGATGACTCCAAATGCTAAATATGCTGTATATGGTGACAACGGAGTTTTAAGTTCAGACTTAGAAATTTGTAACAGCCTTGTAATAGAAAAGATTAACAAGCCATTCCCACAGGCTAACGCAGCTGATATGGCTGTCACATTGACACTTTGTATTGGTATGATCAACTTCTTCAATAGTGGTGTTGGTGGTGGTGGCTATTTAGTTATGCATGATCATCAAAATAAAGAGAATATTAACTTGGATTTTAGAGAATTATCTCCTTTAAAAGCACATCCTTCTATCTATAAGGACAATGACTGGAGTACAAAGGTTGGTGGTCTTGCTGTCGCCACACCAGGTGAATTAATGGGGCTATATGAACTATACACTTTGAAGGGGTCTGGGACTGTTAAATGGTCTGAACTATTACAACCCATCATTGAATTAGGTGAAAATGGGTGGGAAATTGATGAAATTTTAGGTGCAGTATTAGGGATATATGAGTCTATATTTACAACAATGCCTGATACATGGTCTTTTGTATTAAACTCTACAGGGAATGGTGTTTTGAAAGAAGGTGACTGGATCAAAAGACCTGCTTTAGCCCATACTCTATCCATTTTAGCTGAAAGTGAATCTGTGGAACCATTCTACAATCCAGAGAGCCCATTGGTCGAGTCAATGGTCAAATCTATTCAACGTGCTGGTGGGATTTTATCATTAAAAGATTTCCAGAATTATAATATTCATCAAACTGAGCCATTAACCACCACAATCAGACATGGATTTGAAAATATGCCACATAATGATATGCAAGTGATTACAAGTAGTGGATCAAGTTCGGGAGCTGCATTAATTTCTGCCTTAAAGATAATGGATCATTTCCCTACTGAGATTGGTGGGGATTATTTTGATGAATCGAATTTCCATCTTATTGAAGCAATGAAATGGATGGCTAGTGCAAGAAGTAGATTAGGTGATTATCAAGGTGATGAGTTACCGGATAGAATCCTTCAAGTGTTAAACGATACATGGAGTGAACAAGCTTTTAAAACGATTCAAGATAATATAGAATGGGATCATGTTTCCAATATTGCACATTTTCAAACAATGCCAAACTATACAGATTATCATCCAGCATATAAGATGAATGAACCACATGGTACTGCACATTTTAGCATTATTGATCATTATGGGAATGCTGTCTCATTAACCACTACAATCAATCTTTTATTTGGATCTATTGTACATGATCCTGAGACTGGTGTTATTTTCAATAATGAGATGGATGATTTTGCACAAGACCATAAATATAACAGTTTTGAATTGGCTGCTTCAATCTATAATTTAATTGAACCATTAAAGAGACCATTATCATCTACGGCTCCAACTATTGTATTGAATGAAATTGGCAGGCCAGATTTAGTCATTGGTGCCTCGGGTGGTTCGCGTATCACCACTGCAATTTTACAAAGTATAGTTAGATTATATTGGCATGATATGCCGCTACTAGAAACCGTAGCATATCCAAGAATCCATCACCAATTATTACCTGATCGTGTTGAAGTGGAAAGTTTGGCTATGCTTGGTAAGAGAACTATAACCAAATTGAAAGAGATGGGTTATGAAGTCATTGAGCAAGTGCCCAAGAGTGTTGTCAATGCGATCAAGAGTCATAGATCCGGTTGGGTTGGTGTAAGTGATTATTGGAGGAAACGCGGGGTTTCACAGGGGTACTAAGGATCTAGATAATATTCAAATTGTTTCTTTTGTGTAATTTTCTTTAAATAAATTTAAAATTGCTTAATATTGCATTATACTCGTTAATATAAAAACAAAAGATTTCTTTTATATTAAATATGTTTTCTTATCCTCCACTCACATCAAAATTTTAAAAAGAAAAGTGGCGTGTTGTGATATTATCTCGTATTATCATTATCAAATATCTTGTTTTTCTTACCAAGTATCTTTCAATTTGAATAACAATATTCAAATTGCTTCTCTATGGGATATTGCTGTTCTTGGCAAAAATTCTTTTTATTGTCTCTGGTATGTTTTCTGCTACAGATTGTACAAAATGATCTAACCGTATTAGTATCGGAACCTGGTACAATGGTTCTGTTGACAGAAATGGACACGCATTATATTGTTTTGTTTCCTGCAAAGGCAATAATGATATTTTGCACATATATGTTTTGAAAGACAGGAACACAGCAGAACATTTTTAAAGGTCCAACAACATGTAGTGGATATCAAATGGGGCTGGATCGTTTGGTATCACAACATAAAAGTAGGTCTCAAATTGAAGGGTGCGGGAATTAATTGAGAAAGGACTGTTACCTCAATCTATCACTGAGAAGCCATATCGAGGTCCAATCCCTTATCATGCTCTGCTACAGTATCATTTCTCTTTGAGTTATTTATGTTACATATACACCTGAACACATTGGCTATATGAGTACGTCAAAGTATGTTTATATGTTTTGTTCTTTCGGCGGCTGCACGGTTTCCCATTCGGTGATTTGTGGTCCGAAACGGAGAAATCTGAAGATCAACGGTGTCTTTCTTGAAAAATCTGAAATTTCAACTTTTCTCGAGGAACTAAATACTGATATAAATACTGATTAGTAAGTGTGTTAATCTTGTGAGGCCCTTGTTCTTATGTACCTGATTCATTTGACAATTGCTAAATTAACTAACTCATCAATCTAACAAACTATACACGAACACACACGAACATGCCATCTTTATTTAAGAGAATTGCCTTTGAAGTTGCTGGTCATCCAAATGAAAGAACTTTAACTTTATCCTCTGGCTCCAATGACGGTCATTATATCTCCCTACGTCCTCTTGTGAAACCATCCACTCCAGAAGAAAAAGCTTTCCCATGGGAATGGGTATTTGCAGGTACCAAAGATGATGTTGAAGTCACTGTTAAGGAAAATGGTGCTCAACAAGTTTTCAAGTTCTGGTTCGATGCTAATGTTTATCTAGACACTCCAAACACTCATCGTGGTGCCGTTGACACTTTCTGGGAAACTTGGGATTCTGGCTGTCTAAAGGAATCAGGTACTGTTTTCCCATTTGGTAAGGATAAAGAAGGTGTCGATTTCGTCGAATTATGGCAACCAATTGATGCTGAAAGAGATGAAATGATCATTCAAAACCAGGCTAATTCTAATGGTAGATCAATTACTTTCAAGGTTGACAACGACCAATATTGTGGTCTTGTAATTGTTGTCGGTAGATGGACTCAAGGTTTCTTAGCTAAGAAGGGTGGTGCTTCCACTAAAGACTTAAGTTTTGTTAGAACTTTGGAAACCACCAAAGGTGAAACTAAGACTTTAGAACAATATGGTGTTGATGTTTCTAAATTTCCAACCAAGTTCACTGAGATTAAGAAAGGTGATAAAGTCGATGTCAATGGTTTGACTTGGGATATTATTGAAGCTTATTTATAAGATGCTAATATTACTCCTTTCAGATTTTAGGATTGATTTCTTATTTTCTTTACCTAATGAATATATAAGATATATGTATATATAAATATAGATATACTAATATGAATATGAATGAATTGACATTTAGAGTTTTCTGGTTCGGTTTCATTTGTGCTTCATATCAAGCTCAAAGATAGGGCTATTCTTTTTGTTGAATATAAATGCTTCAGGGTAATGGTTGCATCAACTACTTTCCACTTTCACGAGCGAACTACCTCAATTATAGTAAAGCATGTTACGATATAATGAGTTACACAATTGTATATATCAAACTGTCGATGCATGTAACTGCATAATCTAAAATTCCTTGTCGTGCTTTTAATAGAGAATCATATCATTGATTATCTATATATATAAAAGAAATAATGGCTTAATTAATATATGTATAATAGAAAGAAGAAGTATAACCTCATGTTATCGAAAATTCAGTTATTCTCATTGTCCTAAGCATGATCAAATTAAGCCATTAAGATCTGTTCAACCTTTCAAGATCGTATCTTCCACTAGATTCTTCTACAAAATCTACCAGAAAGTAAAATAATGAATTTTAAGTGATTCCCCTGAAACCTATAATATTATTGAACAAGAATAACGATATTTAACATGACAAAGATGGCATTTAAAGATAGTTGAAAGTAGCCAAATGTTACTAGTATATAGTCGAGGCAATCAAAAAATAATGAAGGATGCGAGGTTCGAACTCGCGCGGACACCGTCCAACAGATCTTAAGTCTGCCGCCTTAGACCACTCGGCCAACCCTCCATTTGTTTTACATTTTTTGTTGTAATGTGGACTCACCGAGTTCTTACAACAATAAATATCAATTCAATAATAACTATATCTTACTCACTAAGAATCGCTTAGTGCAGTACCCAATATATCGAGCTATTATATATTCTCTTAAATTAACGATTTAAGACTTACTTATCTTATATATGATAATTATAAGAGTACACGAACAGTGAAAGGATTCATAACTGAAATATGACTCCTTTATATATGTTTGTCCAACGAATATTCATACGAACTACTTCGAACTTTCTAGAATAATTTCATGATAATGTCTACACAGCCGACTTCTCTAAAAGGTAATAGTAAACAAGGATACAACGTATCATTTAACGTTGACGTGTCCATAACACTAATTTAGCCGCTTACCATACGTACCTGAAGCTCGCTCAATAGAATTATCGGAGTTTATACCTTATTAGGAAACTCATGTCCGATTTCCTAATTGGGGCATAGTTGGAGATTGATCTTCGAATCAGTCTACAACATTTTTTGCTGTAAATCAAATGTAATTTAAACATTAGTTACTGTCATGTCAACAGCCAGAAATCACTGACGACGATGGAAACATATTACACTCCATTAATGTATAAGTAGACACCCCATAAATCTCCTTATTAATACTAAATAAGAATACGAATATTGACATATATAAATGAACACATATAACGTGTTCCAATCCTAATCTCGTCACAATGAGTTATGTTATATATATATATTATATAAAGAGACCAGAGCGATAACATGTATTTAATTATGATATAATATTAGTCCTCTTCAGAAGATCTAAGTTAGTTAAAGTTCCAATCCGTCCTATCATTCCGAATATAATACAACATTACATTAAACTGTGCTTCCACTAAATACTCAATCTGAACACCAGCTTACCATACAACATTTTTGTTGAAAAGTAAACTCTACTAGAATACAAAGGTTTGGGGGAATATATTAATAATACGTTGACGGTGTGCTTAAGCATGTAAGATAACTTAAGAGACAGTCTATTTAAATATATAGTGATATATGTCTGTCGAGAACAACGTGTCTCTCTTTATTATATAATATACATAAGCTTCCAATCTACTAATTGTGAGATACGGCAATCCGGTCGCTTTATATATGACGAAAAACACATGAAAACTTTTCATCTTCGACGTCGAGCTACCCGGATCCGTATCCGGTAGTGCAATTACAATGCCCTTCCAAAGTAGTCCTGTTATCCCGTTTGGCTCACAACATCTTCCTCTCTCCATGGTGGAACCATGTTTTTAAAATTAGCCAAAAGGGAGTTTCTTCGAACTGACGGTAATGAGTTAAATTCTTCCATGTTGTATTCTATTATTAGTTCGGGGTTCACATCTGCCATCTTACGGTAGTAGCTTTGGGCTTCCATATTGTAGCCCACTACCGAAGTAATCCCCGCTAATCGCAGCATCTTTTCTGCATGAGTCTAAGGCGGCTCATTCAGGTATCTTGTAGGATCATTTATGAAAGGTTTTATGTTTTTCACATTTATGATCCTATGTTTTTTAAAAGATGATGGTAGATCTAGCTCAACCTTATTTTTGTCTGGAAGTCTAACAATTTTGAATGGGCCTAAGTAGATTGGCAGTACCTTAACGTATCTTTCCCCTCGAAATTACACGTTCCGATCTAATAAAACATAGTCGTATCGGGACGGGTTATCTTGGGTTTGCATTGCTTCTTGTATTTCTTTCAAGACGTACCTTGTGCGTAGTGTTATCGCTAATAATTTCTTAGTTAGTTCAAAAGCAGTGTCATGTCTGGCTGAAGCGTCGTTTTTATGTCTAATCAGGGTTCGTTTGGAATATAGCCCAAATCGACTTCAAAAGGGGCAGCCCCAATCGCGGCCTGTAGTATGGAGTTGTAAACAAACTCTAAGTGCGGTAGGAGCTTGTCCCAGACCAGCTAGTCGTTGCTACAGAAAGTTTTAAGTAGCCTGTTTAGAGTTTTGTTTACTGGCTCTGTTTGGCCGTCCGTTTGGGGGTGGTTAGATGTAGATTTTAACAAGTTGATCTTTAACCTGTAGGTTAATTCTCTATAGAATCCACTTTTGAAACTACTATTCCGATCGGATACTACCAGTCTAATAACTATGGTCGCAAAAATTTCTCGTCTAATACCAAGAAAAATACCAAACCTGGTAAAGATGAGATTATCCGCATGTTGTGTCAGAAACTGAATGCGTGCTATAACTGTTACGACACGGGTCACTCATATCAACAGTGTTCCCGATCAAGGTGTGACTGATTGATTAATCAGACCTTAATTGTGGGCACTGTTGATAGGCGTGACCCGTGTCATAACAGTTGTAGCGCATATTCAATTTCTGACATAACACGCAAATGATCTCATCATTACCAGGTTAATTATTTTTCTTGGTATCAGACGAGAAATTTTTGCGACCATAGTTACTAGACTGGTGGCGGTTATATTTCCCTCTACTAAACGAAGATGATCTATTATTGAAAGGAGTGGAAGCACTAAGTGGCATATTGATGTCATCCTTCGCCTCCGTACGCGAGGGGGGACTATTAAAACCAAGTTCAGAGTCATTAGTAAAGGGTGGAAGCTCCTTGTGTGTTAATGGATTGCTCCATTCTTCTTGCAAGATCCCCTGCTTCAATTACGGTCTAAGTGTTGCGCAAGTGGACTTCTAGACGAATAGCGGGTTTCAACCCCCTGACGAAGAAGTCAACAAGAACAGATTCGTGCATTCTGTCTGGTTTTAACCCTCTAGCGTATTGGTTGAATTCGTCGATGTATTTGTCTACTGGTCCGGTTTGAACAATAGTAGCAATTTTGTCGACATTAACGTATTGGTATTGTCCAATATCAAAATCGTTTTTGAACAGCTCAATTAAATGTGTGTAAGTTTCAGTTTTGATATCATGACTCCTATAAAATTGACCGAACCAACGAAAAGCCTTCTCTGTCAAATTGTCTGCGAAGATACAGATTTTAGTGTAATCATCTGTGATGCTGTGCAAACTGAATTCTAATTCTAACCTAGTCAAATATTCTTCAATGGTGACAAGAGGCTGAGCAGAGCCATCGAATTTGATAGATATTGTCATGTTTGGTACCAAGGTATGGTTTGTTGAACTTAGAATGGCTGATATTAAATTTTGTTTTTGTTCAAAAAGTAGAGCTGACAGCTACCAGCTGTTGTAATATAAACTTAAATACGTTACAGCTTATATACTGATCGAATTCAATATATGTTAATAGCTTGTTTGAGTATGTAGAGTAGCTTAAGTGATGGTTCTATTTAACCATAAGGTGTTATATGTTTATCGAGAACAGCGTACCTCTCTTTCCTGTATAATGTACATAAACTACTATCCTATTGTTTCCGAAAAACGGCAATCCCGTTGGTTTATATATGACGAAAAACACATGAAAACTTTTCATGTTCGTCGATAAAGCTACCCGGATCCGTGTCTGATAGCGCCATTACTATGCTCTTCCAAAGTTACTCCTGTTATCCGTTTTGGCTTATAGCATTTGGTTGTTTTTGCAATTATAATTTACCGTATCAATCTGAAAACACTTATGACAAATAAATATCCTTTTGATTGCTACATTAGAAAGGTGTAGTGCTTCAAATTGTCAGATATAAATTTTATTAAGATTTTATATATTTTTGCTTACTTTTTCTTTCTATCTCTTACTCATAATGTGATGATTCTATTATAGCAGACGTTCATGAAGTAGGTCTCTTTGTATGTGATTATATCCTTGGAGTTTTAACCCAAACTTCATCTTACGGCACATTGCCTCATTAGGCATGAAAGCATTTATTTATAAGCTTTGAACCGCTCTAACATCGAGCCAAAAGACTTTGAGAGCGTTTCTTCAGAATTTAGTGGTTTTATTCGATTTAGTTTACATTAGTTTTTCATTGAATACGGATATCATGATTATTCTTTACTATTTCCTCCTTCGCTAACCTCAGTTATTTTCGTTAATGAAGTGAGAAACTAAAAAAAAACTCTATTTCAATCATGAATCGTTTGTTCTAATTTCTTATTGTATCGAAATTTGTTTTATACACTAAGCTAAGTAAACAATATACATTAATTTGTCTTGAGATTGCCTGGAATTAATTAATCATTTTATGGTTAACTGATGGTTATTAGTTTTAATAGTATTTGATTACTTGCACCTCTGTCCTAGATTTATGCCCTAAGTCTGACAACAAGTAGGAGATTTATTCTTTAACCTCGGGCAGCCCTTGTCTGGTCGATGAGGAAGTAGATACCATAGATGTAATAACCACATTTTAATTGGGTCACCGTATGTCTAATTGTCTTCACTGAAAAATCACTCATTAGCTCCAAATGTCAAATTCAAATTCTAGTTCAAGGAGATACTGGGACAGTGTGTGATACTAGAGTGAGAGCCAGATGGGGAAGACTTAGCGAGAACAAAGTGGTGAGTGTTGTTAACCAATGACGTATCATTGTTAATTCTTCCGGTGTATTTACAATTTAGTAATAGCTTGACCTTACAGTTTGGACCTTATATATGCATTTTAGAAGGTGTGTAAAATATTTCTCTGTTTTTATCGTTAAGAAATTGACAATTTAGTCAACATCATCGATGATATGTTTTCATTTACCTATTATTGAGAAGATATGTTATTACCATTGGAAATGAGAAATACATCTACAGAATAATGCATCGAAACGCCTATATAAATGTTTTCCAAGCTTCGTGGCACTTTGGAAGATTAGAATAATAATAATATTGTAGAGGTACGGTACCATGAAGGACCCTTAAAATATAACAGGTTAGAAATTAATATTTCTGTGTGATAAATTGATATTGAATTTTAATTTTAAATAGCACAAACTATATGTTAAAATAAACAAATATACTATCATTGTGATAAAATACAAGAGAGACTTCTGGAAGGATGTAGGGAGTGATAGTTAAGGGGAAGAAAGACTTGTCACATTAAAGGTTTACTAGAGTGAATATAGAAGGTGGATATTGGTTGAATGAAAAAGCATCATTAAAGGAAAGTGATAATACTGATTAGAAGCTACTACAAAAGAGGCTAGGAAGAAACAAGAGTGGGAGACAACTATCCAGCAGATTAATAAACTTAAGTTTCCAAAATGTTAATTAATAATACTTTTAATAAAAAAAAAGCCTAACAAATGTATTGCTTGACTTTGTAAAATAGTTTTCATGTTACATTCTTTCATAACTTCTTAATGGTGGATACTTATATAATCCAGATTAATATGCCTAATGATGGTCTTCTTTTAACTTGAGATGACTCAATCAATCAAGCCAAAGGACAAGGATATTTTTATGAACATCTTGATTTTGAGCACGAATGCACTTTCGATGAACGAAAGAGGATACCTTTTATTTTGGTGGAATTGGATGATTTGACATAGAGTCCATTAGCAGTTTTTAGGGAAGGATAAAAATCACAGACTTCATATCCTCTAGTGATTTATCTATTTGATATACTTAGCTGTTAACTTGTCGATAAGGACATACAATATTCTATTCTCAAATTATAATTTATAACACCTTATGCAACTTATTTAGACTGTAATACTTTGTTGCGTAAAAAACAATATCTTTCAATGTTTTGCAAAACACTATCACAATTAACTTACTAGAAGTGCTATTTTGGTTAGGAGTCTTTTATCAAATTGATATATATATACTCCCTATGATACTTTACCAGTCTGTATCTCTTCTCCATGTTTGGAACCCTCCTTCTGTATATAGCCATATCATAAAGTATTTATCGTTATACTTCAGTTTTAATATATACTAGAAACTGTTATCAAAGTTAGAAGTTTTGCCAGCTGGTGTGGTAACATTCTATACTTGTTAATTTATCTTTGTATCGTAAGTACAAGCTTATCTTCCATACATTGTATTCCACAATAAAAAACCCATTTAATGCTCTTAATAAGACTGAATTACTAAATCAACAATATGTATTTTAAAAAAAAATATTATATGCGTGATACTAGGACAATTATAGTCCCATCAAACATTTTCCATGTGATGAAACTAATAAAACATAGTAAACGTACTCAGAAACAATTTCATTAATATCCGATATAGTGTAACGGCTATCACATCACGCTTTCACCGTGGAGACCGGGGTTCGACTCCCCGTATCGGAGCAACTAATTAATATTATTAAATTTTAATTTTTATCCTTTTTATATATAATGTATCATTTGACACGTCTGTGTTATTTTTTCTGAAAATTGCTAAGACAAACGATTTTGAAAAATTTGATATATACATGGCGTGTGGAACCCTTGCTCTATGACTCCCTCAATGATTGTTAATTTGATTTGACACTTATCAATTGCATTCCGTAATATTTTTTAATTGAACTTTAATTGTCAACTTTTATTTATCATTAATAAGGACAAGTCTAAAAAATAATTCACTAAAAGCGAATTAGTTAATCGAACCAACTTTTTAATTTATATTATAATCTCATAGAAATACAAAGAAATGGCCGGTGCAGCATTATTCATATTAGCAGTTGTCGCAAACTGTATCAATTTATTTGGTCAAGTTCACTTCACCATTTTATATGCCGATTTAGAAGCTGATTATATCAACCCAATTGAACTATGTTCAAAAGTTAACCAATTAGTTGTCCCAGAAGCTGCGTTACACGCCATTATATCATTATTATTTTTACTAAATGGTTATTGGTTTGTCTTCCTATTAAATTTACCAGTCTTAGCCTACAATATAAACAAGATCTACAACAAAATCCAATTACTTGATGCCACTGAAATTTTCAGAACTTTAGGTAAACATAAGAGAGAAAGTTTCATGAAATTAGGTTTCCATTTATTAATGTTTTTCTTCTACTTATACAGAATGATTATGGCCTTAATTGAAGGTTCTGCTGATGAATATTAGATTGATTGGCATGCTCTTAAATCTTTTTCTTTACGCTTAAATTTCTACCACACCCATAAAAGCATATTGAATGTGTATATATTTTCTCATTTTTTTGGTATATATACGAATATATGTTAATGTATTTTAAAAACAAACTTCCATCCTCCATAACGAGAATAAAAAACACTGAAAATATAGAATAGTGACAAGATATCGATCTGTATGAACATTCGGTAAACTCTTAAAATATAATAAAATTTGTCGTATTTAATTGTATAATAATTTTTTAAAAACTTTAACATAAACCCATATAACATCGACTTTCATTAAAAAGTTATCTATTATGTTGCTTTTTTATTGTAAGTTTCACCTCTTCTTGAAACAAATAACCCTGCAGCATTAATCTTTTCCTTCAAGACAGCGACTCTGAATTCAGCCAATAGATTATGGGCAGCATTTGAATGACGATAAACACCACCAGTGAATGCCTTTGTAGCATCTTTACCTCTCGCAGATTTGAGTAAATTTTCACCACCTGGATGCTCTTTGATGTACGTGGTAATATCATGAACAATACCACCAATTATAACTAATCCTGGTCTATTTTTCAATTGCTGTTCAAAATCATCGTGATCCCATTCTGGTAAATCGTTTAATGATGGACCCCAATCCACTCTTTGTTTCATTTTATTAAGTGATTTTTGATTTTGTTGTAACATACCTTGATTGATTGTATTTTGTGGGAATCTTTTCAAATTATTTGTAAGACCACATAGATATGTAGTGTAGATTAATATTTTGGTTGGATCATATTGGTACCATTTAATAGCGTTTCTATAATCGGTTGGGAATTCATGATGGAAATTATGATAACCTTCACCGAAAGTGACTAAAGCTGTCAACCAATTATCACGAGGGGTTCTTCTATCATCGAATGGTTGTGTACCGATATAATGAGCCATTGAATTGATACAGAAAGTGGCTTGCTGGATACAAAAGACTCTAATGATCCCAGCGTAGATGAATCCACCAAGATAATCATTGAATAAATAACCACAAGCGATGGATGGAACAATAAAGGCTGCTAATAACATAATGATGATATAGTGACGATGTTGAAATCTAACAATCCAGTCATCATTCAAATCGGAGATATCTGCACGAGCTTTATTCTTTGGATTTGGTTTCATGATCATCCACCCCATATGCGAGTAGAAAAGACCACGTCTTGCATCATAAGGATCCCTTGGTGTGTCAGTGTATCTATGATGAATTCTATGCGAATGACCCCACCATTTAATGGACCCTTCTACCGATGCAGCGCCAAAGAAGGCAAATATTATACGCAATGGCCAACTTGCATTATATGATCTGTGAGACCATAGTCTATGATAACCTGCAGTGATGGAAATCCCACCAAGACCATAATAGAAAACAGCAAACATTAAGACGTTACGATTCAATGGTACCAATCCGGAGAATGCAATTAGAAAACCACTTAATGGGATTAATATTACCAGGGTAATATTCAACCAATTCAATTTTTGATACCAATTTTCCCATGTCCATGGTTGTTCCGATATATGTAATGTAGGTTTAGCTTTATCTTTCTCTAGATCAACCATTTCTTTGGAACCCATAAATGCCCCGAACCCGTTAACTACTCTTAGTTGTTTCTTATTTAGACCGGTGGCCAAGATATTTGCTTGATTTAGATCCATTTCTGGATACAATTTGTTGCCATTGTTATTGTTTGATGTATGGATAGTTTCTACTTCTACTTGAGAAGTACTCATGATTCTATGTGTGTGTGTGTGTGTGTCTATATAATTTCTGTTACTTTATTATTATAAGGCTTACAACGATAACAAATGTGTTTAGCTCATCTCTTAAATGAGTGTCTTACTTATATATGGTCTTGGATGCTGATATAGTTAGGGATCATTAGATATAATTATCGATTGCTATACCCAAATCAAGATAATTGTTGAGATATTTATGGCGACTACCATAAAGATTCCAATAACTGACAGAAGGAGATATAGTCATGGCTTCAAAAACCCAAGCCATAGGATTCAAGATGCTGATATACACAAATTAAAGCCAAAACAAAAACAACAACAGACAAACCATCTCAATATGGCTTATCATAATAATAATTTGGAGGCCCTTGGTTTTTTTTTTTTTGTTAATGTCTCACATATTCATAGTAGAGCCATTGTGTGGCCATAGTAGGAACGAAGTAGAAACAAAAGTAGAGAAGTTACTGCATTATATGGATTAAACCTTGATTCAACAACTGGGTGGGATTAGTAGTATTGTTATTACACAGTTCTTGTGGATCTGTTGTAAAATTTAACTCCGTGGAGGATCTCGAATGTTTGAGGAGTTAACGACGATAACACCGGGGGAAAACGCAAATAGACAAGGGAAGACAAGAGTAAACCAGGATTAAAGGGCTTATCGACGTCAAACCGGTTGAATTTATACGTGAATCACCACAGTATATTGTTAACAGCACAAGAATACGTATTCGCTGAGAACAACTTGGCCTCGACTCAACAAAACCCAGGCAACCCTTGGTGGGTTGCTTGCTTGCTTGCCGTTGCTTTCTTCTTAACAAAGGGTCATTACATGCCTACAACAGGAAGAAGGTGGGATCAAACGGGCGGCTGACCACCCACTGGGTAATTACCATTCCAGATTGCTCGAGACACAGCTGCACACCGATAAGAGTGCGATGACTGGGTAACGCCGCTCGAGTGTCACTAAAGCCATTAGACCAGCTAGTAACGGGTATATTTAAATGTTGCCTGCTGATTTGATAACGTATATATTATATACTCCTTGGAAAGAGCGCAACCTACGTAATCGCTCATAATAACTGCTTCATCATAGCTTTTAATTCCCTGCATTATAACGTGTTACTGCCACTACAGCCCCTTTCAAATCTAATATGAGATAATACATCGACATCCACACCCATAATTATAGTATGATTATAACCATTCCTTTAGTGGTAATCGTTCCTTCTTCAGACACCAACACGCGGTTTCGAACAGCAGATTTCGCCCTTTCCTCTGAGGGGTTTTAATTTAATGACGCGCTTTTAATGCCCCCCCACGAACATTTTATTATGAGTGCAAGACTTCATGACGCGTTTTCAGCTTTCTCCTGTCACCCGGCAAACGGCAGGATATCTTTTTCCAAAATTTTCCAACTGGAAATTTAATTTTAATTTAGAGGTTATATGATTTTCTTTGATTAAATATATGACACATGGGTTAGAGAAAATATTCGATTAGTATATTTTATTTATTAATATACAGAAATATTCACCCCAAAGCTATTCTATAATAATAATTGTAATAAGTTTCTTAATTATATTTTTTATTAAAACGCTGTGAAAAAAAAAACACAACTATAATTATACATATACTTTTTTTTTTCTTTCTTTTTTTAGAGATCAATCACAAAATAATACTGATTAAAAACATATTCAAATAAACAACCGTATAGAGTTAACCAATAATAGAAGAAATATGCCTCATATCAACGATAACATACTACTAGCTGCTCCAAACCAACCAAATAAAAGGCATACGTCCATAGTGGAGATGTTGTCTACCCCACCTTTATTACCCAGATCTCTTCCAATTCATCTAAATAATACTAATGCATCCAACAATCCACTTATAAACACGAATACATTCTCTGATAATATTATTACAAACAACAACAACAACAACAACAACAATTCCAACTCGAATCATACCACTCCAAAAAATAGTTATGCTAGTCTAAATACTACATCGCTTAATAATAGTCCCACGAGTCATAGTTCTATCGCTTCCAGTAACTACAACAACAATAATATGTCAAACGGCTCTAATCACAGTAATAGTAATACTAGTGTTCCAAATATAAGGTTCAATAACCAGATTTTCAATTCAATAGATAACAATGTGGATTTAACCGATACTAATAATATTGAAAACCATAATCTAAAGCTAACCAAGACTCTAACCAACGATTCTATGGCCTCGTCTAATGGATCAATCTCTTCAATGTCATTATCTTCATCCTCATTCCAGAATACTAATGCTGAAAATACCAATAATAATGGACAAGACGGCACTACTACTGCTAGCCATTCTCATTCAGCAAGTTACGGCTCCAATCTTTCACTAACCACCATGTCGCTATCCTTGAATACTGTTCATCAACAAAATTGGCAATTTATTAAATTATCACAATTAATTGAATCAAATAAGCTAATCTTCATCAATTCTTCCATCTCAGTGGAAGAAGCATTCAATACACTAATGAAATATCATTTAACATCATTACCTGTTCAAACTCATCCAAGTGATCTTGATTGTGTAACTTTTGACTACAACGATTTAAACTCGTATCTTTTACTAGTACTGAATAAGATCAAATTTAATAACGAAAAACTCAATAAAGACTGTCAGAATGGTGAATCTATTCCAGTTGGAGAATTAACTAAATATACACCAAAGGATCCATTTTATAAACTGTCTGAATTAGAAAACCTGTCGAATGTAATCAATATCCTAGGGTCCGGTGTTCACAGAATCGCTATCACCGATCCAGATATGACACAGATTAAAGGTATCTTATCACAAAGAAGATTGATCAAATATCTATGGGATAATGCAAGACAATTCCCAGATTTGGAACCATTATTAAATATGTCATTGAAAAAATTGAGAATTGGTATATTTAATGATAATAAGACTACAAAATTAACTTCAAGAAATTCCCCGGTCATATCAATTTATGGTGATGAGCCATTAATCAATGCATTATATAAAATGCACTCCGAAAGAATCTCGTCAGTAGCTGTCATTGATTCAAATAATATTTTGATTGGTAATATATCTGTCACCGATGTAAAACATTTGACTAGAACCTCTCAATATCCATT
Organism: Monosporozyma servazzii; assembly: GCA_033807795.1. Lineage (NCBI taxonomy): Eukaryota > Fungi > Ascomycota > Saccharomycetes > Saccharomycetales > Saccharomycetaceae > Monosporozyma > Monosporozyma servazzii. Next base: position 320,394 of record CP138602.1, on the reverse strand, counting down.
ATTGCAAAATACATGTAGGCATTTCATTTCTATTATTTTGAATAATAGAGGTCTTGAAAATGGTGGTAAAGATTCCTTCCCAATTTTCCATGTATATCCATCATCCTCTTTAGCAAGAACCATTGCTAAATTAGTGGCTACTAAATCACATCGATTATGGATTGTTCAACCATCTTCATCCACTGACCCAGATCCAGATCAACAAATGTCATCGTCTGATGAATCTGATTTCAACCTAAATAAACCGTTTTCGCCACATTTAGTCGAAAAGGATAAGAAGACAGGTAAATTAATTGGGGTTATTTCATTAACTGATATTTTATCTATCTTGGCCAGAAATCAAACTCAACATAAAGAAGTTGATCCACAATATGCAAGAAGAAACAGAAAATGAGTAAATAATATTAGCAAAGTAAATAAATAAACTTGCATCTCTTCTCATCCCATCCTTTTTATTTATTCTTATATTATATTATATATATCATCTATTAAAAGCTAATCTACATCAATCTGTTCTAATAATAAATATATGGGTTTAATTTGGTGATAAAATTGCGTGAACAACTGTTTTCTTTTTTTATACGGCCTCTTTTCAACTGAGTCTTTGCCAATAGTGTGTGTCCTTTATCTAAAAGCAAGAGAATACGGCAGTCGAGACAAAGTGCGTTGGCTGCTGCCATACGTACCAATAAGATTATGCGATTAATTGTACTTCAGTTGAATGTATTTTAATCACAAGACTCCCATTATTATATCAAGGCACCTTATCTATAAACATTAATATTGGTGATACTTGTAATCCAGATCAACAGAAGAGCTCTGTTTGGAGTTCCATCTAATTATATCATTTTATATTCCCGTCACTGTATTAAGCATCTTTGTTAATTTATTAAAAAATAAAAAAATGAACTCCTCATAGGGGGCTCGAACCCCTGACATTTCGGTTATCCTTGCCTAAACAATAGTTTAAAAGCCGAACGCTCTACCAACTGAGCTAACAAGGACGAGTTCAAAATTTTCGTTGTATCGTGTTCGTTGTACCTAAAAATAATAGCAAATGGTTTATGCGCTTAAAAAAAACAACAGAAGTTGGATATAATTTTAAACAAAAAATATGGTTTCAATCAAGCTGATTTACTTTTACAACTAGTGATAAGAACCAAGACGTCAAAATGCTGTTTGAAGACAAAAACAGATGAACTTTTCAAAAGAACTTATGAAAGTTACCTATGACACAAGGTAAGACAGAGATGAAAGAAAACCGAAAATGAAGATATGTATTTCATGCTCGAGCCTTTAAGAGACGCAAGAAATAGAAGAATTGCAGATGAGGAAAGAAATACTCAAAGAAAATCAAATATCTTTAGCAATGTAAACAGACTCCACTACAACAGAGGAAAAACTATCTATAATAGAACAATCAAAAGAAATATTGCCAGTGTAGTACAATATTTAAAGCCTAAAATCTTGATTAACTGTATAATGGGGGGAAACATAATCGCTAGTGCTAATAACTTTTCTATCTTTTGGAATATAGAAGTGAAAACCAAAACCTTGAGGATCTTTGGATAATGTGATTGCCCTCTTTCTAGGCTCATTGATCGTGCCTACTGTCCTATCTTTAATCATAACCGAAGCCCCGAATGAAAGAAATGAACGTAGGTAAATATTCACTTTATGAGCTGATATGTTCATTAACGGCGATTCTCCCACAGTCTTGTTAAACAAACTATTTCTTACATTTACAGCGGATCTAACCGCATATGTCCAGAATCGAGGTGGTAATCTAGCTTGTAATAACAGAGTTCTGGCTTCTCCAACAATGGTACGTATACCTTGTTCTCTCCTCACGTTAGTTTGGTGATCCTCGGTGGTTGTATATATTATTTTAATACCTTCTCTCGTGGCCATGTCTTCAACTGTCTGATTATCAAACTCCTTTCCTCTGTCCATAAATAATTCTCTAACCAATGTATCAAATTGTCTTTCAATCCATTTGATATTCCTTTCGAGTTGTAAACCGATTTCGTTTTGATGTTTCGTAGCGTGTGTTGTAACAATCATAAATCGTGATACACTATCCACCATCAGTAGCATATATCTTTCCTTTACATCTGGAACTGGACCAACAACACCCAAACTCCATGATGAACCAGGTTCCCTTCGGGCTGAGTAGTAGTTCATGGAGCCACTATAGTGAGAGTATCTAGTGGTATTAGTGATATGACCTGCCATACAGCTTTCACACCGCATTTCCATTATCGTTTTTGTGTCCGATACTACACTTACGTCATTAAAATTGTTCATTTTTATAGATTCAATAATATCTTTAACAGGGAAATGATTCAATCTAAGATGAATTTCAAGTATAGATATGTTTTTTTTTGGGGGGGATGAATTCGGTTTTTTATGGTTTTCTAATGCGGTTCTATTATTGGGTGTAGTTCTTAACTGTTGTTCTGTTGTGTGTTGTACATTTAGACCTCTCATTTTTTCCTTGTTCATGCTTAAGAGGGTCCCGTTTATTTTCATTGATAATAATTGGTCCGCAAGTGGCTCTCGACTTTCTCTCCCACCATTAGTATTTTTGTGATTAAAAGTGGAATTGTTTGTGTTAATGTGGTTGCTGTAACCTAAGTGACAGTTTTTTGCTTGATGGAACAAAGAGGAACAATTCAAACATGGTCTTTTCTCCAATTCAAGGATATTGTGATTCTCACAGTATTTACCTGTTACTTTTAGCACAGTTTGTTCAATTGCTTTTACATATTCTTCTGTGGTAAGCTCTTTTAGTGCTTTATCAAAATCACCTTCAATTTCTCCACTCATTAGTTCCAGAGCCATTTCTTTAGTTAGGCATTCCTTTAATTTCCTTTTTAATCTTGAGTCGGTCATAGGAATGTCATCTGCACCTCCACAGCTCCATATTTCTAGTTGACACATATATAACAGTTTGTTATACATTTCTGTGGTGTCACTGCAATATTCATCAATTACAATTTCTCTCCACATTCTGTCCTTTGTGGACCTGATATACTTCTTTTTTAAAGCATTCGTGATCATAAAAAATAGTTCTACCCCATCTTTGTCGTCAAGGTTACGAAGTTTAAGGTCGCCAGATATAGATCCTTTGATAATCTTCTTAATGATGAATTTTTGAGTTTTATCAATCTTTTCGGGATTATCCATTTTAGTAATGTTATCAAAGTTCCATACTTCTAAATAGTTAGAGAATGCTTTGCACCATAAAGGTATATCTTTCAATTTCTTTAATGATCGTTCAAATTGTACATTTGGGTTATCATAGTAGTATTTGACCTCATCATCATCTACTGTTCTGAAAGTATAAAATTGTCCAAATTCATCCTTTTTAGACAAAATGATATCATTTTTCATTCCTTTTGGCTTTAAAGGTTGTTCAGTGTTGTTGCTTCTTCTGTTTCTATGAACTTCTACATTGTCAGTATATCTTGAATTTCTTCCATTGTTTTGAGAAATTCTTTCATCATCGACATTTCTTTTATGTCTTGCCTCTCTTAGGATGTCAATCATAAAGTTTATCTTCAATCTTTTCTTTTCTTTCATTTCTATCGAGACTCGTGTCACAGATAACTTTCAGTAACTCTTCTGAAAGTTCACTTATTTTGTCTTTAAATGACATATTGACGTACTTAATCTTGTCTCTCTTGTTTACGTCTGGACCAATTTTAGCGTCGCTATCATGGTGAAATACAGTGCTCTTAGCATCTGGTGTGGTACTACTCATGCTTACTTAATATCTCTCTCGTTGTATTTAGGAGACAGGTGTCTTATATATCTATAATATCTTCATACATTATTGCCTTTATATCGAAAAGTTGCTTGTTGAAGATTTATACAATTGTGACAAGCTCCAAACATCATAGTACACGAGTGAGATCATACATTATAAATCCAGAGTGAATTAATGATTTAGCAGATTATCATAAATCCGATAATATTCTCATATCAGATTTTAACACGGACTATTTCCCTTTAAGAGTTCGCTGGGATGTCTATTCCTCTCACTTTCATATACACTATAGAAGTGATATGAGGTCAAGATTCCCTCAAGGGTATCAAACCACTGATATTAGTGCTCTATACTGATACATACCAGCCAGTTGTGTAAAAAAGTTTATGTTATTTCTCATAGAAAAGAGGGCATCCAAACATAGATGTACGGTCTATTTGCGTCTCTGTGTGGTACAAGTGTTGCGTATGAAGTATTGTTTTTCTGTATATGATTCTTGACGTCCAAAATACTAGTAATAAATATTTCGATTGTGGTTTGGGTTGCAGCAATATACTCTTAAGTTTTCAGCAGCTACTTGTCCCTATTCCTCATGACGTAGTATCATAGTGATATTAATATTGAGTTGCAGTTTTTTTCAACAAATAGAGCCTTGCTGGCGCAATCGGTAGCGCGTATGACTCTTAATCATAAGGTTAGGGGTTCGAGCCCCCTGTAGGGCTATTTGTTTTTTGCTTCTTTTTTAGTTTTTTTTATCAGTGAGTAGAAAACAATTGACTTATTTTGTATAGTATTAACTAATAGATTAAACCAGTTTCGTGAAGTCATACATACCTATTATTCAATTATTTGGGTATTTTTTCGTTATACATCAAACCATCAACTAGACAAGCTTTTATTAGCGAGAAAATCTTCAAAAGACACCAGCAATGAGTAATTTTGCAATAGCAAAAATTATCTCTGGAGAGAGCTGAATGTCTAATCATCATTATCAATCAACATTTCATTAAATTAAAACACGTTTGAGTAACTTAGATAGAATGATTTCCTCCAACGCTGGCATAAGATTTAATTGATTCTTTCATATTATTTAGTATATCCAGACTAGTAGTATCTTCTAAAGATGGTTAGATTGTTTCGTTTAGATTCCATTACCCACTCTTACTCAATGAATTTTGGGTTGACTAGTGTCTTTACACCTGTTGCTTGTTTAATTTCTTTGCCCTTTAAGTTCTTTTTCATGACAATAATTAAATATATTTTCAATTTCTTTAAATTTAATTCTTATCAATATTTCAATAAACTCAACTACCATTACGTAAACTATATTATAAACGGTGTGAAAACTCAATAACGATTAATAAACTTTGACTATTTGCGAGAACAAGTCATTATTACTATTCAATTTTTAATAATAAACCCAAAGCAGATATAGAACTATTTCAGAATGTCTACGCCAGCAAGAAGAAGACTTATGAGAGATTTTAAAGTATGTAAACGATTGCGAATGGTACCAGTCGCCAATACAGATAGGCTTATGTTGCAGAATTCAATATACTAACAATTCATTAAATTAATTTTTACTAGCGTATGAAAGAAGATGCCCCACCTGGAGTTTCTGCTTCTCCATTACCAGATAATGTTATGATATGGAATGCCATGATTATTGGCCCCGCTGATACTCCATATGAGGATGGTACTTTCAGACTACTTTTGGAATTTGATGAAGAATACCCAAATAAACCTCCACATGTTAAATTCTTAAGTGAAATGTTCCATCCAAATGTATATGCTAACGGTGAAATTTGTTTAGATATTCTACAAAATAGATGGACTCCGACGTATGATGTGGCATCCATATTGACTTCCATCCAAAGTTTATTTAACGATCCTAATCCAGCTTCACCTGCCAATGTGGAAGCCGCTACGTTATTTAAAGACCATAAATCCCAATACATCAAGAGGGTAAAGGAGACCGTGGAAAAATCCTGGGAAGATGACATGGATGATATGGATGATGATAGTGACGAAGAGGATAGTGACTAAGTCCATGAATACCCAACATTAGCATTTCACATTCAAATAGATAGAACCCCGCCAATCAATGTTTAATGGCTATGCGTATAATAGATTCAGGTTGTTGAAAAGTTATGCTCGTTAATTTTATCTATATATAAAAACATCTGTATACTAAATATAAATATCAATTTTATTTACAAGGAATTGGAATATTACTATTAGGGTGCTGGACAACAAGAATTATTTGGCCTCATCCTTTTGGATAAACTTATGCTTTATAAATCCCAGAGAAGAAATTAAAAGAAATGCGCTAATTATTACTCTACTCAATAAATCATTATTTGGTTGGCTTGCCACAAACGGCGACAAATCTAGCAAACCACTACTCCTAGGGCCCAAAGGGCCGTATGACATATAATATTGTAATTGTTTTGCATATATAGGCAGGTTCTTCCAATCTTTTGAACAGAGATCCGAATCTACTGCAAACTTATGAATAACATCGTATTCAAAAGGAAGCAATGATTTAAAACCATCAACTAAGGAATCCTTTCGCAAGGACTGAGACTGCTCATTCAATTGCAACTTGTTTTCCAGTAGGATTTTGAACTTATCACCTTTAATATAGTCATTAATCTTTTGTTTGTATTCTTGTTGGGCCATTTGTTCATCTTCTTTAGTCATTGCATCTGGCTTAAATAGACTAAAGACATCTGACATTGCAGAACCCATTGGATTGTGATCGTCTAATGGCTTGTTGCTGGATTTGTTTAAGCGGTGCTCTTGTTTCAAAAGTAAAGATTTTGGGATATCTCCTTTGGAGTACTTTAAACCCTGTTGAGAGCCTGAAGCATATCTCTTTAATACAAATGAACAATGTATTCTTGTCGTACCTCCAACTACTTGCTTGAGTACTGACATCCCATTCATTAACTATGTGTTTATTTATATGATAGTAACAGTTTGTCTAGACTCGTTTTTTGTAGACGTTTTTTTAAGAATAAACTCTGATGGATAGTAACATAGTGAAGAATAAATAAAATATTGGTATATATACAATAAAAATTGTATGTACTTTCCTGAATATATAGTTGATTCATTAATATGAACGTGGTCCTTTTTAATGGTTTTAAACCTTGTCTAGTTGCTTCTTTTTTGTATGAGTTAATAGGTTGCCCAATTTAAGAACAGTATCCACACCATAACCAGGGACAGAATGCAAGGACAACTCCCCATTCCAATATTCTGCATATACCTTGCACATGGCAAGACCAATACCTAGCTTATAACGGAGGGCTCTTTCTGATATCTCAACCAAAGGTGTTGTGAAACTGTATGTACCCTTTTTCAAATTCCAATGTGTCAATGGCTCTAGTGAAGTTCTCATATAAGGTCTGGTCATAGCATCGTTATTTGAAGTGGTGTTATCAGCTTCCTTTGAATCAGTCGATGGATTGGGCTGGTCTTGGTAAATATGATCATACAATGATACAGTTTGAAGTCCCGGTAATCTATGGAAATTCTGTAAAGATTCTCTCGCTCTCTCTTTGGACTTGGCAAAAGACCAAATATTTTCATTAGGATGCAAGATACCTCCTGCTTTATCTGATATTTTGAAAATATAACTCTCATCATTCTTGACTATTCTGATTTTAATAGGCTCCGGTTGTTCGAGTCCCTTCCGTATGAAATCCTTGATCGTTTCCTCATACACATTTCTTAATATTTCATTGAATAGATATTTCAGGTGTGATGGTAAGAAATAGAACTTCAGATCGGTTTCGCCCATAATGATCAGCTTCGGTAGTGGAATAGAATCAGAATATGTTCCTTTAATAAACTTCTCACATGTCTTCGAAGCCTCCGTAATATAATCCATTGCCGAGCATTCCTGGAATATGTCACCTAGAACTAAAGTGTTTTCTTTTTTCCCACTCATATAATTGGATGTTACACTCAAATGCTCTTCCACAATCAATCTTCTCGAGATACGAGCTCTTAGCAACTCCGATAATAGTGCATCCATCTTATCAGTAGGATAAAGATCTAGGATTGAACATTCAAGTGCACCCATGACTAAATGGGGCAAGTTCAAGGAATTAAAATCCTGTAAGATCTTTCTTGTAAACTCTGCAAATCTTGTATTATCTTCTAGAGTCTTAATTGTCGGAAACTTTCTGAATCGTTCAAAAATATCATAATAAGATTCATATACTTGGGCAAAATGGAAATTATTTACTACATCAAAGGGCAAATTTTGTAAAACTAACAGTTTACCAGCAACTCTTACAACCAGCTCCTCCTTGACAAATCTACCAGAGTTTATAATTTTATTTTTGGTCAAACCAGTTGAATCATCATAATATTGGGCCAATTGGGTCAATGACATAGGATGCGGTGTCTTGTTAGCATATTCTTTTATCAGTGTCATTTGGTTATGATAATAGTGCTGTTGATTAACATATCTGGATCCGTTGGGAAACGCCTTCATGATTTCATAAACGTATGGCGCCAATCCATCTTTAACCGGTTGGATTGGAGAATATTTTGTAAAATCCAAATTTTGGGAGATATTCTTTAGAGCCTTGTGATGTTTGTATCTGAAAAATACTTTATCATATCTAATCAATGCCATTTACTGCTATTGTCTGTTCTAATTTTGTTCCTTCAATCGGATATTTGTCTCATGATTCAGGAGTCATCCTTCTCATCAGGCTTTCTTTTCAAGGTCTCTTCATTTTCAGTTTTTATTTATATCACCTAGGAATTCACCTTGCAAAAAAAGCTGAAGTAAAGATGGTTTTTTGAAATAACTCCGAATAATCTTCAAAATCAAATATCTCTTGAGATTTCTTTACAGACGATACGTACCGTATATTTTACATAAGTTACGCTTCAAGAAAATCACTCAATGTATCGTTTGCCAAAGCAATAAATTGTAATTCTGGAATCTCTTCCTTTTGAGTAGAGGAGACTTGACTTAAAACCATTCCATCAACCTTTTCATTGATGACATGTAACAGATCTTTGTTCCATCTGTTTCTTAACCCAACAAGGAAGTTCATGTAACTTAAAGTCAAAGAGATACTGGATTTGTTGCCTGACTCAAGTTCAGTTGTAATTTTCTCAATGGACATAACAGCTAAACTATGAATGGCTGCCATTCTATCATCGGTAATACCAATGTATGGTCTAGGTGGCAAAGAAGGCGGTTTTGAAACATCATCAACGTTCAGTTCCTTCATATTTGCTGTGACAGAGGCAACTTCTGCTTTTCCTGTTGAATCAGTAAAAATACCAGAGTTTTTGGTCATCAAATCTTTCAATATTTTCAAAATTGTGGTCTTAGCATTCCCATATGGGCAAGTTAACAAAGTATCAAAAATGAAATCATAGGAAATATCTTCTGGTATTAAACACAATATTCTTGTTAATAAAATGAATGAAATACCTCTGATATGTTCATCTGTATTAGCACAAGTCTTCACCAACAGCATTTGCAAGAATACCTTAATTATTACAGGCCCCATTTCCTTTAATTTAAGTTTTAAAGCCGCAACTGGTCTTTCGGTGACTGATACCCATAGCCAGTACCTACATACACTGTCTAATCCTTTATTATCATACACTGGAGAATATAGTGATGTAGTGGAACATGCTAAGTATAAATAAATCACCTTTTGGATATCAATTTCTGGAATGACACTTTTCTTGTTCTGTAGATAGTAAAATGCAGAGAGAAGAATAGTCCCTTGGGGATTCAATTGTAGATTTTTTGTCTCTAGAGCTTTTTTCATATTATAAGTATAGGCTAATTGATACACCATTTGGTTCATGTCACTTTCTGAGCTGCTTGAACTCTGATTTAGTATCGGTTCATATATTTTTTCAGCTTCATTCAGGATTTTAAAGAATTGATCCTTAATATTAATGTCAAATTTGTCAGACAGCTCAAGGAATTGATTACATAACTTTTCAAATCCGTCTTCATATAAGTCCATATCAACAGACTTCCCTGTCAATGAAACGTAATAAATTACATCAAAGTTCAGCTCTTTTCTCTTATAGCTCATGGATAGGACAAGTGTAATGAACTCTTGAAGCAATTTCAAAGATAAATCATGCTCATCAGCTACCACTTCTTTATAGTCGTCTTCTGAAATGTCAATATCATCACCATATGGCAATATTATTGGTTGGTAATTGATAGTTAATGTATAGATACGATGAAGCACAAAAGAGGGGTCTTCAATTGTGTCTATATTCTTCTTTAAAAACGCCAAAATGGAGGATATAACCATCCCTAGAAACTTTGAAGGATATATTGTCTTAACACGCTTGAGAGTGCTGCCTAACAACTGGAAAATAAGATGAACCTTCAGGTTGGGAATAAAATCGGTGCTACTTTTGGCAATGAATATTTCCTGTCCTGTTTGTGTAGCAGTTGGTTTCTGGAAATTTCCCTCTTCAGCTTTGGGTTTTTGAGTTGGTACTCCAATTTTATCTTCCTTGTCGTCATTTCTGGTTTCAGATCCATAAATTGCTTCATCTGTTATTTCCTCATCTAAATCAGGGTCAAAGGACAAGGTGGATAAAAGATCACATCCAGTCAACAAACACTCTTTAGGATTACCTAATCTGCTAATCTTGTCGAAACATCTCATAACCAAGGTAATGATTCCATTCTCTGTCAATTTTGAATCCAAGTCAATATTCTTTTCATTGAATAGATCTAGCAAAACCTTAGGTAAATCCCATCCAATCTCATGTACAACATTTTCATTTGTTTTCAATAGTTGGTACAAAACAGTTAGATAATCCACGATATCTTCTCTGGAGCCCTCATTGTCAAACTGAGTGGCATAAAGGTCAATAATTGTTACCAGCGACACTGGATCTTCATTATGATCATTAAATGCCTTCTTTAAATTACCAATTAATTCGTTCTTGGAACTAATATTCATATTATTCTTGTCAGGCTTTTGATTGGGCTGTAACGATATGTATGAAACAGTATTGACTTTAGGTGTCTTCCTTTTAAAAAAGCAAGTTCCTTAAGAATCTTATTTTTTTTTTTTTCAATACTTCAATGAATTGTGGTATTGTATTGAAAAGGTAAACAAACAAAGAATCTTCAAGCACGATCACAACCATCGACCTCACAGGATTGAAAAGAAACACAGTACACTTATATTGCAGCTACCAAATATGTCAGAGAATTCATTTGATGAGAAAACCATAAACAAGATCATCCCACAAATTTTTGAGAAGAAGAGAGGAGTATTAGATAGTGCAACTATAACTTCTAAATTACAGGCATCCACAAGCCAGATATCATCATTAGCTACTCAGTCTGTTATTGAAGAACGAAGCTCTCTTGATAGTATTATCGAGATGGTTGATAACGTTAACTCAGTATTGAGTACTGCTACTCCTAAGAATTTGAAAAGGATACATGAAGTTTGTAAATCCACTAATTTCATTTTAGATACATGGGTCAACATTCAATCACAAGCAACCTACTTAAATAAGATGATGAAGGATACTGAGTATATTAAATACTTAGAATCTATGGAAAAGGGGCAAGATCTGATAGCAGAGAATACTGAAGAAGTTAATAAACTGAAAGCAGAGCTTGAAAGGTTGAAGAATCCTCAACGTGTCAATGCTGCTAACAAACCTAATACATCCAGTGGTATAGAACGTCTGCAACATAGAGGTAATGTTGGCACTGGTAAAAGGACTTCGACAATGACCGGTACTAAAAATCAAAGACCAACTACAAAAAGAGTGCCAAATAAAACCTCTAATATTCCAAGAGTCTCCAGCAGAATATCCAGGCCCACTGCTAGTAGTCAGAGAAAGACGTTCAGAAAATGATGTTCCTCAATTAAAGTTCGGAAAATCATTCAAGCTAGGTCTACTGCACCTCTATTACTATATGTTTCTCTGATCCTGAAGTGAAAACTAATAATGAATATTTTTTAATAAATCTGGTTGAATATGGCTTACAAGGCCATAATTATGTATTGAGTAAAATAATTTTTGCATTTTTAAAATAGGTAAAGAACATATATAAAATCAAACAAGAAGCTTATTATTCGGTAGTTTCTTCATCCTCTATGATTGCTTCCAAAAGAACAATTAGGTCGGATGCATCTACATTATCGTTATCTTTAACCAACACATCCTTAACTTGACCATCAGTTTGAGCTGATACGACCATCTCCATTTTCATTGCACTTAACACTGCAACAGCCTCTCCCTTTTTGACCAAAGAACCCTTGTGAACTTTAACTTCAACAATAACACCTGCCATAGGGGCGCCAATTTGCAGTGGATCGTGATTGTCTGCCTTAGGTTTAGCAATGGATTCCATCTTTTGAGATCTGTCTACAGTAAGGATCTTTCTCATCTCACCGTTCAATTCGAAATAGATACCTCTAACACCAGTTTCTTTGTCTAAATCACCGATGGCCTGTAATTTTACAATCAATGTCTTACCTTGTTCAATTGTAATTTCGATTTCTTCTCCGATATCTAATGGTGATAAAAAGCTTCTAGTAGGTAAAACAGATAAATCACCGTACAGTTCTTTTATCTTTTGGAAGTCTTCATAAACCTTCGGATACATATTGTATGATGCAACATCACATTCATCAATGCTGTCACCAAACCTAGTTGTTAAGTCTTCTTTGATACCTTCCAAGTCAAATGGAGGTAGCTCTAAACCTGGACGGACAGTTAATTTTCTTCTCTTATTCCTCAAAATGTCTGTTCTCAATGGTTCTGGGAATCCACCATATGGTTGGCCAATTAAACCTTCAAAGAAGTCCATCACAGAATCTGGGAAATCTAAGGAGTTAGCTAATCTTTTAACATCATCAGAGGTTAACTTGTTACTGACCATGAATTGGGCTAAATCACCGACGACCTTGGAGGTTGGAGTAACCTTGACAATATCACCTAATAAGTAGTTGGCCTCTTTATAGGCTCTCTTGGTTTCCGTCCATTGTTCCCCTAATCCTAATTGCTGAGCTTGAAATAATAGATTAGTTAATTGACCACCTGGAATTTCATGCTCATATACTTCTGGATCTGGACCCTTCAAGTCGGCTTCAAAACAAGAGTACAATAGTCTCATTTCAGCCCAATATGAATCCAGTTGACGAACATGTCTCTCATTGATACCAGTCTTTACAGTACCATATAAAGAAGCTAATAAGGCATTGACAGAAGCTTGAGAAGTTAAGCCGGACATGGAGTTAATAGCAACGTCAACAACATCAGCGCCAGCAAGGGCGCATGCTGCATTTGAAGCCACAGAAGTACCAGCAGAATCATGGGAGTGTACATGAATTGGTAAATCTGGGTATTTTTCTCTTAAAGTTCCAATCAACAATTTAGCTGCAGCTGGCTTTAAAGTACCGGCCATATCTTTAATACCTAATATGTGAGTACCCATTTGAACAACTTTTTCTGTAACTTCCAAATAGTAGTCTAAGTTGTATTTCTTCCCAGGCTGTAACATATCACCAGAGTAGCAAATAGTAGCTTCAACAACACCACCAGCTTTTTTAACTGCATCTACACCAACTTTCAACTGCTCTAAATCATTTAAAGCATCAAAAACTCTAAATATATCAACACCATTGTCCTTAGCATGTTTCACAAAATGATCAATAGCATTATCTGGTAATGAGGAATAAGCAACACCATTAGCACCACGTAATAACATTTGAAATGGAATATTAGGGACCATTTTTCTTAGTTTTCTTAATCTATCCCATGGGCTTTCATGTAAAAACCTCATAGCTACATCGAAGGTAGCACCGCCCCAGCATTCCAGAGCAAATGCACCAGACCATGCGTGGGCTGTGGTTGGAGCAATAGCTAACAGATCATAAGTTCTAACTCTAGTGGCTAATAAGGACTGATGGGCATCTCTCCATGTAGTATCCATCAACAATGTACCATCATAATGTCTAACTTGTTGAGCAAATGCTTCTGGACCCTGTTCTAATAATATCTGTCTCCAACCAGATGGTGGAGGTGATTTATGGACGTCAATAATGGATCCATCATCATTAGTTAAATTGGGAATGTCTGGGGTCTTGCTTAATTTAGGTAATCCCATTTGGCCCTTAATAGAAGAACCATTAACAGCAACGTCGGCTAGATAATGCAATAGCTTTTGGGCTCTATTTTGAGACGAAACCATCTTAAATAATTGTGGAGTGTCGTCAATAAATGTAGTCCAATAAGTACCATTTATAAAGGTTTCGTGCATTAATAAGGTCAATAAGAATGGGATGTTTGTCTTAACACCCCGGATTCTGAATTCAATTAAAGCACGAATCATCTTACGGCGAACAATCTCATATGTAGAGCCTGAACAAGAACACTTTACTAGCATAGAGTCATAATGTGGAGAAATAACAGCCCCGACATAAGCATTCCCACCATCTAGTCTAACACCATTACCACCAGCAGAACTATAAACTTCAATTGTACCAGTGTCTGGTTGGAAATTCTTGGCTGGGTCTTCTGTAGTGATACGGCATTGGATGGCAAAACCACGGGTAGTGATCTTATCTTGTAATAACCCCATTTCTTCTAATGATGCACCGGCAGCAATTTGGATTTGTGCAGCAACAATATCAATTCCAGTAATTTCTTCTGTGATTGTATGTTCCACTTGAATTCTTGGATTGATTTCAATAAAATAATGTCTATCTTGATCATCGACCAAAAACTCTGCAGTCCCAGCGTTTTGATACCCAGCTTCCTTGGCTAATTTGACGGCATCAGTTAAGATGGCATCTCTAACATGACGTGGCAAAGTCTTGGCTGGAGCCACTTCGACAACTTTTTGATGTCTTCTTTGCACTGAACAATCTCTTTCAAATAAGTGGACCACATTACCATAATTATCGGCTAGTAATTGGACTTCAATATGTTTTGGTTTATTTAAAAACCTTTCAATGAAACATGTCCCATTACCGAAAGCAGTCTTGGCTTCGGAAGAAGCACGATTGAAAGCATCCGCAATATCTTCACCTTCGCGAACAACTCTCATACCACGGCCACCACCACCAAATGCGGCTTTAATAATTACAGGATAGCCGTATTGATTAACAAAATCTTGTGCTTGTTGAACATTGTCAATGGGGCCAGGAGAACCTGGTACCACTGGTACATTTGCTCTATGAGCTAAATTTCTGGCAGAAACTTTATCCCCAACAGAATCGATCACATCAGAGCTTGGACCAATCCAAGTGATACCAGCTTCAACAACTTTCTTGGCAAATAGTGCATTTTCAGATAGGAACCCATAACCAGGATGAATAAAATCAACATTATGCTGTTTAGCGATTGATATAATCTCATCAATGGCTAGATAAGCCCCTACAGGGGTATACTGGCCGGATTCTCCGATCACATATGCCTCATCGGCCTTTAATCTATGTGTGGATAGTCTATCCTCATGGGAATAGATGGCCACAGTTCTCATCGATAATTCATGAGCAGTACGAAAGATACGAGTTGGAATTTCACCACGATTCGCCACTAGAATCTTGTTGGATGATCCTAAGAGATCAAACTCTCTATTTCTAATAGTATTTCCACTTGGCATACTTTGTTATTATTATTTTTTTCTATATTATTGTCTTTGTAAGTATGCTATATGTAGTTAGTAGTATAAGGGGGGGGGAGTAATAAGCTTTATAGTTTTTATAAAATCGTAAAGGCTAGAGATATTTGGTTATATGTATATATATGTATATATGCAGTTGTGTAGCTGTATTGTGTAATGTGAACATACTAAGAAGGGGGCTGTATATATGTGATATTTGTTGGAAACGAAGGACATTTCCTGGTGCATTTTATACTTTCTCGAAAAAAGACAAGCGGTAAAACATTGTTCTTGCAACCCATTGGGTATAATATAATGAGCAAAGAAGAGGGGTAGTGACAGTAAACAGTCATTGACCACGTTTTTAACACTAGGGTTATGCTACATTGAAGTGAGTAATGGCCCAATGGTTCATATGAGATGGATATCATGTTTTTTGCAGGGACGGTTAAGACGCTAACAGCGAAATGAGATAGATTACAGACAATAAAGAGGATATAAGTGTGTAGAAATTCACTGTTCCCAACGATTGACCATTTCATTCATTATATGTGGACCTTGTAGTTGTAAGAATCGTGGCAATTCATCGACACCGTCTAATAACCCATCTTCATTGACAGTAGCATTAGTTTCAAAAAAACCATTTATTAATTTTAAGACATGTAATGCATTTGGATACACGATGCACTGGCTATATGGTGGTTGGCACCAATATTCCAAGTATTTCAAATAATTTTTAAACTCGGGACTTTTCCAATTAAAATTATTATTTTCTTTAATTTGTTGTTGAGTGAAAAGATACGTTACATATGGAATATTTGCCAAAGATTGCACGAATTCTAATTCTACTTCGAATCTTGTTGGCAGTGGGTTATTTTCACCTTCTTGGGTGGTGGTTGTATTGGCATCCATCTTCAGTTGTATTGAAATAATTCTTTTATAGTAGGTGGTTCTTGTGTTAATTTACTGTTTTTTCTGTTGTTAACCATTTTTTCATATGTTTTGTTGCAATTTTGCAAAACCTGGAAAAAAACTAAAATTTCTTTAAAGGTTGACGTATCCATAAAATTTTAGGCTTCAAAAGGGATGAGATGCATATAAAATGGAATATATATATATATATATATGTATGTATATGAGAGTATTGATACAAATACATAAAGATTCAAGGCTAGGGTAAGTAAAAAATTACCACAGTGGGAGAATGACTAAGAATTACAAACATGTTTATAAATGGCTTACATTGTTGATTTGCCCCACATTAATAGTACTAGGTTATTTATTATCATTAACCAAATATACAAGATATTTTATTGAAGTGAATAAAGACAGTTTGATCAACACGGTTTTTGTTAAGAAAGGTTGGTTTTGGACTACGTTGATACTGTTTTGGTGTTGTTACAGATATAAGGTTCATCGTTTAAGATCTGTCGTTAGAAGATATGTGATCTTAACAGTGTGGTGGTTTTGTTTCACCCAATATATCCCAATATTGAATTCTCCACCTATTATGGATTTAATCTTTTTATGGACTGGTGGTGATTGTCATTTCAATATTTGGAATACGATGGGTGAGTTAGATGAGAAGTTTCATGATAATAATGCTCGTAGGATTGATAAAAGTTTCCATATTCTTGAAAAGTTGTTAACAAAGTTAACAAGTAGTGGTAAAATTGAGGATGAAATGCTATTACAGTCGTTGGCGTGTGTTAGAGACGGATCGAATGATACAGCACATACTGAATGTAACACTAAGATCAATAATTTTATTGCGCAAGCCATAAAGCAGGAAGTATCCTTAACCACATCAATTCAATGTAGAGAATATGGTGGCTATTGGAGTGGTGGCCATGATCCATCAGGGCATATATTTTTGTTGACATTGATGATCATGTTGTTACTAGGTGAATTGCCTCGTATGATTAATATTGCATGGTCCAAAAGATACCCACATACACCAAGGGACCTGGTGGAAGACAGCACACACGGGAAGAAAGCGAAAGAGACAAGCTGGCTGAAGATATGCATTCAGTTTTGCCAATTGCTTTTACAAGTAGTTAAATTCATAGTATGGGAACAGCCTATATTGATCATGATTTGGTTATTGATTATATGGTCCTGGTCCTTAGTGGTCACCACTACTAGCTTCCACTCCTTTGGTGAGCAATTCTCTGGTCTATTCTTTGCATATATTGTGGCAGGAATCGTCTATTCCAGCAGGTAAAATTGCATTTCTTTCCCCACTGCATATATAGTATAATATATAATGTATTCAACATGATCAATGTATATATATATGTATATCAACCACGCTCAGTACAGAAGGCCCTCATAATACATTAATGGCCTTTGCCATCACCCAAAAATCTCTCCTCCTGAAACGGACTTCGACGTCAGAAATTCCGAGGCGGAGATGACTCAAATATTTTTTCACAGTTTGCAAAATTCCACTGAAAAATACAGTCAATGTGAGAGATTATTGGAAGTGGGAGAAGCACGAGATATTGGGTTTGTGGAGGATTGAAAGGTATCTGTCTACCCATTAAAGGATTTGGTTTTGTGTCATTCACATACTGTGGAACTGTGGAAATGAATATCTATGTCGGTTAACTATGTACTATATGTATGTATATATCACACTGTTATCACACTGTTATCACAGCATTCAACCCATCAAAATATGCAAATAAACATCATATATATATACAGATATGGATATACAGATAGATAGATATATCATCTTTCTTTTTTTTCATTTTGTAGTATATATCTTTCTGTCTCCTGTCCCCTTTTTTTTCAGTTAGTATCTTGATTAGAACTACTCAATCAAAACAAAACTCAAAGATGCATATCACTGAAAAACTAGATGAATATCATGAAACGTCGATCAAGACTACATTCTCCTTCGAATATTTTGTTCCAAAGACCACCCAGGGTGTTCAAAATCTTTATGATAGAATGGACAGAATGTTCGCAGCCTCCTTACCGAAATTTATTGATATAACATGGAATGGAGGTGGGAGTTCTGTATCACAAACATCCACTGAACTAGTCGCCACTGCTCAATCGGTACTGGGTTTAGAATCATGCATGCATTTAACTTGCACTAATATGCCTATACAACAGATTGATGATGCTTTAGAAAATGCCTACAATTCCGGTTGTCAAAATATCTTGGCTTTAAGAGGGGATCCACAACATGACTCAAAACAATGGACCCCGATTGAAGGTGGATTCAGTTATGCTACAGATTTGATCACTTATATCAAGGCAAGATATCGTGATCATTTCCAAATTGGTGTAGCCGGTTATCCAGAAGGTCATCCAGAAGAACCCGTTCCAGAGAATAATTTGAAATATTTAAAGGAAAAAGTTGATGCTGGAGCAGATTTCATCATTACTCAAATGTTTTACGATGTCGATAATTTTATTCAATGGTGTAAAGATATTAGAGCATATGGGATTGATGTCCCTATCCTCCCAGGTATTATGCCCATTACCACGTATGGTGCTTTCTTAAGAAGAGCCACATGGGGCGCCATCAATATTCCAAAGCATTTTACTGATCAACTAGATCCAATTAAAGATGATGACGAATTGGTTAGAGAAGTAGGTACTCAATTAGTAGTACAAATGTGTCAAAAATTGATTGATTCAGGTTATATCAATCATTTACACATATACACAATGAATCTAGAAAAGGCCCCATTAATGATCCTAGAAAGATTAGGTCTTTTACCAACCGAGGCTGAAATTATTAAGCAAAATTCATCAAAATTCCCTTGGAGAAAATCATTAAATCCAAATCGTAAAAATGAACAAGTAAGACCAATCTTTTGGAAACTTAGACCGTATTCATATGTGGCCAGAACTTCTCAATGGGCGGTCGATGAATTTCCAAATGGTAGATTTGGTGATTCTTCTTCGCCAGCCTTTGGCGGGTTGGATCTTTGTGGGTCACAATTAATTAGACAATCTGCTAAGAGATGTTTACAATTATGGGATACCCCAAAGACTTTGAATGATATCTCTTCACTAATAAATAATTATTTAACTGGTAAAATAGTTTGTTTACCTTGGTGTGATACTCCATTGAACCATGAAGTCGACATGATGTTACCACAGTTGTTAAATTTAAACAATAACTTAATTTTTACCATCAATTCTCAACCACAAATCAATGGTATTAGATCAAACGATATAATTCACGGTTGGGGTCCAAGGGATGGGTTTGTTTATCAAAAGCAGTATCTAGAATTCTTGTTACCAAAGAATAAATTACCAAATTTAGAAGCGACTCTAGCAAATAATGAAATCATGACATATTTTGCAACCGATAAAGATGGTAATTTGAACTCTAATCATCCAAATGGATCTCGTGCTAACGCTGTTACTTGGGGTATTTTCCCCGGTAGAGAAGTCGTTCAACCAACTATTGTGGAGAAAATTTCTTTCTTAGCTTGGAAGGAAGAATTTTACCGTATTATTGAAGAATGGAAATTAACTCTAAAGAACAATGAAGCTAATGAAAGTGTTGCTTTATTAGATTCTTTATCAAATGATTACGTCCTTATCAATATTGTCGATAATGATTTTATTTCCAAAGATGATAAGATCTTTGACTTATTGACTAGTCTATAAAATTTGAACTAACTCTTACGATTCCACTTTCATTGTATTTTTATTCTATTATCAACAAAACTATCAGTTTGAAACTTTATTGCATTACCTGACTCAACAGAAAGTATTTGCTAATAATGTCCCTTACTGATAGCAATCAGAAACTATTTTGCATTCAACATTGCATGTTCAGTGATATTTACCACTAAACAAGACTTTTCATAAAAACTTTTAACTAGTGAAGATCACAAAAAATTATATATTATTACTCTCTGACATTTCAACATGATTACTCTTTATTTTTCAACAAAAATTGTTTTTTTCTACTTCAATAAAAGAAATCTTTTTACTATTTCATTATTAATATACCGACCTATTCTTTAGCTTCTGTCTGTTGCTTTATTGCTTCTCTGTTATTAATTTTTAGATTTTGTCTAACGAATGCTTTAATGATGTCTATATATAAGTGTCTATATATGCGACTAACTATCTCTTTAAACTATTAGAAAGAGCTTATTAAAATATAGCACCGTTTTGAATAAATAATCTTTCTTCGTGCTTTTGGCACCAATGTAAAATCTTTCTTGCACTGCTTGATATGGTTTTTTTATCATTAACACCATTGTTACAAATTAAATATAATTCAAATTGAGGTGTACACCAAACCATACCCATTATGTGAATCTTCTCCTTGTTAATAAATTTCACTGCTTCTTCATTATCTTCCATATTGTCATCGTTACTGGATAAAGTTCCCTCCCATTGAATAAAATTAACCACAGTATTCTTTAATGGTTTGCAACCATCTTCAGTCATGACCGAATTGTGTAATTCTCTATAGTATGATTGCACTTTCATTTGATACAACTTTTGGTTTAATTTCTCGTCCTTTATAAAATCAACATCTTCATTTCTTTCTTCCCTACTATAGGAACTACTTATTTCATGAATTTCATCATCTTCCAAGATATTTTGAAATTTGACATTATATTCCACGATGGGCATAACATATTGTACATGTCTCGTTGATTTATAAATAAAATGATGAATTAATGGTGCTGGAATATCTCTAATTTTAAAACCAGAAGTTTCTCTATCTGAATTGATCACCTTTGAAATAGATCTATCTTTCATCAACTTGCAAACAAGTCTATCGCTAAAGAGTTTCAATTTAAAAAAAGCATCCTTTTGAGCACTGATAAACACTAATACCGTTTTACTTTCATACGAAAGGAATTTAATGTAACTGTAAAAAAACCCAGTAGAATTGAATTTGGGGAAACATATTGGAATCCACAATTCACGGTCGGTATTATTAGAACGTAAATGACGCCGCACTAAACAAAACAATAATTGCAAATCACTGGTGTGCAATGTATGACCACGAGGTCTAATCACAGCGGTCATCTTAGTATCATCGCCTGTTAGTAATAAGCCATATAGTAAAGTCCCCCTAGGTATCAATTCAGAGTCATCATTCAACTGTTGTAATATTTGATTATGGATTTTATCTCTAATAGTCTTTCTTAATGGATTACTTTGTAAAGCATTCAAAAATATATCAGGATAAAATTGATCTGATAACAAAGAGCAAATTTCTTTCAAATTATCCACATCTGTTTGAGCTAGGAATGTTCCTAAATCGAAATTGGATCTATTCTTAAATAATTTAGCCAAGTTCTTTGATGTCAGAGTAGATAGTAGGTATGAGTAAAGAAAGTCCAACTCATCTTGCAGTACTTTGGTTGTCTCTCCCTGATTAGAGTATATCATTATAGTAATGGGAGATTTATTCAAAAACACAAACCGTTGACCTGTGTTTCGAAGATATATGGTTTTGACATTACTTTGTTCGTTAACTTGAAAATAATTCATCACTGTATTGATTATACCAGCTAGTGGAATGACTTGTTTATCTTCACCATGCATAATAAAAATTGGTTTTCCTGCATTAGATAGTATGAAGAAATTTTTATTCCGCCTTATTAGTCCATCACTATCTACCTGTTTTTGATGTTTATGATTAATGAAGATATTTGGAAGTTCATTGCTAACAATTGGTCTTCGATATCTCTCAACACCGGCCACAGATGGGGTGTAAGAATACATACTTTCCGCTAATAAATCCAATAAGTTCTCGTTCGAAGTTTCATTTTCCGATTCATTAGTTGGTTCTGTATTCACATCTGAACTGGCGTTTCCATTTGCTGTAGTATGTGAAGAAACACTATTCAACGTCGATTCAAAGTTTCTTATGGATGGATATGATTTAATGGAGCCCCTAAAAGATGCATTCGAAGATAAATGAGATATTGAATTCTTGGTTGATACATTGTGTGATGGTACAGATATCAAGGAGGTGTCTCCGGTAGTGTTTTTCAAGTTCACTGATAACGTAGCGGATGCTTTACTGTTATTACTAAATCCCAATATGGAGTTGCTTTCAAATGTTGTATCTAAAGTTTTGGTACTTAAAATGCTGTTTCTATCATTATCGTTCAGTTTAGAATACATTATATAATTCACAGTGGGTCTGAATCACCCATTCTGGTATCTGTATTTCTTTATGCAAAATATAGAATGCACTTAGACTTGACAACCTTTGAAATACCGTGACATATTTGAACTTCTAAGAAATGACAAACCAAAAAAAAATGAGTGGTTGATAGTTGATGAAAAGATAACGTAGGGGAATGTTAGTTTAACAGTATACAAGAGTGAGTAATATTACAGTTACATTATTGCTATAGCAAAATGATACTCAAACTCACAAGTGTCAAATAATTTTGGTTAGACTTTGGCAACTATAAGATATTGCTAACATTAAGAAATGATTAAAGCAAGGCCATCGCCATTTTTGACTTGCTAAACCTTAATTGGATAACAAACCATGGCACAAAATATTCAAAATAGCTTTATAAATAGTAACGGACGATTTACAGGTGGGATATTTTCATGTTTATATGAAGCTAAAGAAACTGTGATGGAAACCAACTAAAGAGGAGTCTATCGCGATCAGAAGTTTGTCGACGGCAGAATTGTTGTACCTTACAGTACCGAAAGATAAGAGACAAATAATAATATCCCTACTGAACAAGAGTTCCTTACACAGGTCTTTTAGAATATACCCAATTAATTTTTGCTCTTTTCTAGTACTGTACTTCTCAAATAAAACTGAATGTATTTCACCCATATTAAAATACCTTAACTTTACAAAACTGAACATGTCGATATTTGTTTTACATGGAATTAATATTTAGAACATATATAATAAACCCACATTAGAAAATGGCAGGGTTTATCATCCTTGACAACCTTCTACCCTTAGGATTTGTGTAGCTGTTTCATTAATCGTCTCTCTGAAACTTTTGAACTTAAAATTCAAAAGACGACGAGTTTCTGAGTTATCAACAGTTGCACCAATATTATGGTGGCTGGCACCTGTGCCAGGATACCCGACTGGAATCTTCCCTTTCAAAACTGAAAAGTCCTCATTCAGTACATCGAGAACATCTTGCGTGGAAAATCTGCCGGCCGACATTAGCAATCTTTTCCCAACTAATTCATCCTTCTGAAAAGCCAAAATATGTGCCTTAGCAACATCTGAAACATTAATATAGCACCCATAAATTTCATTAGGGTCAACTTTTGTAGAAGGATCTGTATGAATAAGCTTGTTAATGATTTCGCATGAAGTATTTAATTTTTTAGAAATATCTTCATCAAACCGTTGAGGTCCTAACACATAACCTGGATTAATTGTGGTTGCTTTCAACTTGACCTTGTCTTTCTTCTCCTCAATAAATTTCCAGACCTCTTTTTCTGCAAGAACCTTAGAGCCATTATACGCCCTACTAGCGCATTCCTTGGCCTGTTCCCAATCATCTGGGTTCCAGGAATTCTCTGTATAAATCGTCCCTTCTACTCTTTCCGTATCAAAATCCATAATTGCAGCATAGCTGGAGGTATGTACAAGTCTTTCAACGGTATCTGAGCCATATTTCTCGATTGCGCTTAATATTGCCCTGGTACCATAAACAGCAGATTTGTACAATTCCTCTGTAAACTCCGTTGTTTCTAAGTCATAAGGGGAAGCAGTGTGTAAAACATATTTAATTTCTTGAGAATATTTTTCAAATACTTTGTCAAAGGCATCATCCTTACGAATATCCTCTACAATTTCCAGTGTTAGGTTTGGGTTGTTACCAAACTGTTTGTTTAATTTATCTTTTTCTTTTTGTGATCTTACTGTACCAATAACATTATAGTTTTGTTCTAACAAAGCATGGATGATATGTTTAGCAATGAAGCCAAAACAACCTGAAATGAATACTGTCATAGTCTTGTTCCTCCTATATTGAATTTTTTTAGATTAAGACGCTAAACTGCTTTTTCATATAATAAAACAGTATATGTATTTTCAATGTCAGCTAATATATAGCCTCCGTTTCGTGATGAAGATGTATCATAGACTTCAGTACTAAATCAGGGAGTAACGCTCCCTTGTGTAAATGGAATTTTTATTCAAGGTTTATCGATGAGAGGGGATTAAATAGGTGTAGGCATCAACATTCAGACAAAGTTAGGGGGCTTTGTGTGAATATAAGGGATAGTTGTCGATTAAACCAAGTCAAAAAGTTGATAACTCAATATATACAGTTATATGACAAATGAAAGAGGTAATTGAAGGGAGTGTATTTTGTTTGAAACTTTACAGAATTTGAGATTATTAATAAAGCTTTGAATGTAATTTGGGGGAGAGCACTCCTTACCTTATAAAATATATCTAAATGATTGTTTCCCATATTTGGTAATCGATTATTTCATTATATGTATACCACAAGAGAATCCATATTTATTTTGAACAAATTGATCAAATACCTTATAAGAAAATTTAATGTGTCAAGCTTTTTCTTACAAATTGTTGTTGTTGTTTTTGTTCTTTAGAGTCGCTACTTACTTTTTTTTTTAGCTTTGCCTAAGAAAGGAACTGTACTGATTTTTCTACAGTTTTACTGATATATAGATTATGGCTCTTCTTAAACAAAACTTGTCATTTTCTAGAAAATTAGAATCACAGCTCATTCATATAGTGGCTAATGACAGACAACACTTTAGCATCATGTTCTAGTAAATCTGTGAAGGAGTGGTATAATTCATTGTTGTACCAGCATAACCTTTTACAATATGTAACTAACACTCAGTATACTCAACACGGTGTTTTTTCTTAGAGGGTTAATTTATTTGTTATTTTGTGCAATAGTTAGTACAACTGGTAGTAATAACAAATTGGGAGAGGTCTGGAAGATAATGTAGTTGCTTAAAAATGTCCTGAGATATAATAAACTTTTGAAATTTTTAGTCAAGATATATATATATGTATAAATGAGGATATTGCTGCAGATATTTGAGCTTTTTAGTGTCGATGAATGGAGTATAATCAAATATTTTATTAAAATTTTTAGTTTTATTTTAGTTTTAAATTCATTTGTTTATATCTTATTACCGGAGTCTTCAATTTTGAAAAGGAAAACTTTGCAGATTAACTTATTATTTAGAAAAAATAACACAAAATGTTAAAAAGAATGAGTCTTTTAACAAGAAAGAATTGTTCTATACTTTTTAAGTTTGTTTAAACTTTTTGCCCCCAACGTTTACATTTAAATGAAAGAACATGGCTAAAAAACATAGATGCTTCATAAGTATTTTAGATAAATAAAAAGCTATATTTTCTATTGATATGTCGTATTGTTCCTCTATTTTACAATACTGGTATTAACACAAGAATGATTGTACTTTACCAAATAGAGCTGGTAAGTAAATTAATTGAACATCCATATATTATATTATTAAGAGCTATATAATTGGCATATCTGTTTTATATATACATACTTTTACAATAACTTCTTATTCAGTCATCCAGCGATAAGACGAAGCATGTATTCTATCAATATAACTGTTTATGCCTCTTTAAATCAACTTTTATTTTAACAGAGTACAACATTGTTGTGTGTAATTGCTCAATCCAGCCTTAAATTTTTTTTAGATCATGTGTCCAAGCCAGCTACATATAGAGCTATCTGAAATTTCTAAAAATTGTTGTAAATCAAAATGATTTACACATTCAATAGTGTCACACCTGCTCAAGGATCGTTAACCACGATGTACTTTCAGATTACAAATGAAATTACTAACCCGGTATTACGATAACTAATAACATAACTGTTAGGGTTTAATAACATGATGAAACCCTCTAAATAACTGTTAGATTAATAACATGTTGAAACTGTCCAAATAACTGTTAGGGTTAATGACATGTCAAAACCTTCCAAATAAATATAGGGTTTTGAACATGATTAAACACCAAAAATAATCATATATAAAGGACCACAATTTGAATGTAATTAGTTCTAATTGTGTCTCTCTTAAAGTTATATATATTATATATTAGATAAAAAAGACAAGCTCAATACACGTGATTTAAGTCTAGTAAAAGATCCAGTCTGTCCTGTCATTCCGAATATAATACGTTTATTATATTACCTGCGCTTCCACTAATAACTCTGTAACAACCCCGTCTCACTATACAACAAAAATCAGAAATTGTTGGTTTCGTGGTCTAGTTGGTTATGGCATCTGCTTAACACGCAGAACGTCCCCAGTTCGATCCTGGGCGAAATCAAAATTTATTTTTTATTTTTAATTTTTAGGCACATCCAACAAATGACGTTGCCAGAGTTTTTTTACTATTATCACATCTTGCTACAAGATTGTATTCATGAAATAACTTGAAGTAGAATAAACCTATCAAAACCCCATAATGTAAAATTTAATATGACGGAAGGACCTACAGTGTTACCTGTCCTCTCATTTTCTGTTTATAGTAGTTTCCGCTTTAGGCAAATATATATATATTTTGATTTTTTTATAATAATTAATATAAACAAAAAGCATCGCATTCACTCACATACAAAGGTTACACAGAGGGAAGCATACATATTAACCACAGCAAAGATCTGATATGTTGAACTTCAGTTTATCAGAACATCTTACCAAATTTCAAACATCCAACAAGGCAACATTCCCACCTGTAGATGATCCATCTCGTCAATTAAATTATGTTATTGATAGTTTGGCAATCTCATCAGAACAGATAAGTGATGACGATACGTTCGACGCTCTACTAGATTTGTGCCAAGGTTTTCAACACCTCCCTGCAAAGTTTCAGACCCAACTAACATACCTGGTTGCTTCGTCATTAAAATCCTGTAGCAGCGACATCAAAGCAAATATCGAATCAAATACAGATTATAATGAATTGATTGATTTAATACCGCGATGGAAAGTTAATCTTGAAGCATACTCATATCTAGTCCATGTTCTATTATTTTTTCAACAGGAGAGTATTCATACTATAATGTCCCATAGCACCCTTAATAGAAAAAGTAAAGGTGATAGCAACACCCCCACCAATGTTGAACTATTCCGTAAAGTTATCAACCAAGTGGAATCCTTATGTGAATCAATTATAAATGTGCTTGATTTAGATTTAAAAGTTATTCTTCAAACCACTCCTGAAAAAGATCTTTTTGTCACATTATTCACCAGACCACTTCATTCCCTAATGGATGTCGAGGCTACAGTACGTATTGGGTCTTTGAAAATGTTGATCCAAAGAATTATCTGTCTTTCAGTTAAAAACCACGGACAGTCAATGAATATACAAACCTCAATTATGTCTGACCTAACCTATTTTCTCCACTTATCTAACTTCAACGCAGAACTGCTTTCACTCCTAAATACAGATTTCCAGTTTACTCAGTTGACTGAAGATGTTCTAAAAGAAATAAGTAACAGAGTTTTTAGTAGCAAAGATACAACAGGACCTAAGGCAATATCTGCCTTTTTAGTGAAATTATCTGAGCTGTCTCCACTGGTAATGTTGAGGCAAATGTCACAATTGATTACTTTACTGAACAGCAGTATTATTACTTTAAGATCTGCCCTTGTCGAATCATGCGGTAATATCGTAGCTAAACTAATATTCTACGCATCTGATAATTCATCTCAAAGACAAGATATAACTCAACAACAGATCGACACCCTGATTGAACTGCTGGAAGAGAGATTCTGCGACTCTAACCCATTTGTCAGAACCAAGGCTGTTCAGGGCTGCCTAAAACTAATCAATTTAAATGTAAAATTCAATTCTAGATACAAAATTAGGTTTACTAAACTAGCTGTGCGCTCTTTATCGGATAAATCATCTTTGGTTAGAAGAAACACAATCAAGTTGCTTTCACAACTTTTATTAAAGCATCCATTTGCGGGTATCCATGACGATCAATTAAAACTAGGTAAGTGGCTAGCGTACTCTACCTCTGTGAAAAAGAAACTTGCTGAGAACAATAATAATGGCTCCATGGTGGAAGAGGAAACCGCCAGAGAGAGTTCATACGATATTAACGAAAGTGCAATAGATATTATGAATAATTCTCAGTCAGAGTTGAACAACCCAACGGCTGTCATAAAATTAAAACTTATGGAAAAATATTATGCCGATGCTGTCGACTTTATTAAAGACATGCATAGAGCTATTCACTTGGTCTCAGTATTATTATTTTCAAAGAACAGAAACGAAGTACTTGAAGCCATGGATTTTATAATCTTAACAGATGCATTTAACCTAGAACCCAGTGAAAAAGCTATAAAGAAAATGTTACATCTGGTGTGGATTAAAGGTACAAATGACGAAGGGACTAGTATCGCCTCCCATCTAATCAGTTGTTATAAGCAGCTATTTTTTTCGGTTCCCGAGAATCTCACACCTGTTGCTGCATCTAAGTATATTGCTGATAATCTTATTGGTATTACTATGGATTCATCAGTTTCTGATCTAACTTCACTAGAAAAATTATTATGTGCGATGTATAGGGAAGATTTGATAACAGCCCAGATCATCAACGTGCTTTGGGAGATATACTCGTACCCAATATCCAAGCCCAATTATAATACTACACCACAATTGAAAAAGCAAGTACACGGTGCCATCATCATCCTTGGAATGTTGGCACTAGAGGATAGTAGTATAGTAACCAAGGGTCTACCATGCATATTGAAAGTAGGTTTAGATCGCAGTGGCGACACTGACATAACTCTTTGTAAGTATTCATGTGTTGCTCTAGAAAGAATTGTGCATAAAGGAGAGAGCCTGGCTATTGATGAAAAACAAGAGGAAGCTACCGTGAAGAAAGTATACTCCAAAATCATTAAATACACTACAGACACGGACTTTTACCCAATGTGTGAACAAGCTCTTAATTCTTTATTTGTGATCTCTTCTCGTCCAGACTTGGTAACTGCAAATTTAATCAAAGAGAAAACAATGATGACATTTGGTAACTCAGAAGAACCAAATGAATCAAGTATAGAGAAAGATACCTCGAGAATAACATCCCTAAGTCAACTGTTATTTATCGTCGGCCAAGTTGCTATCAGATCGTTACTTTATCTGGAGAAATGTGAAGCTGAATTCAAAAGAAAGAAACTTGCTGCTGAAACCTTAAAGGGAAAAGGCTTGGCCCCTGGTACTTCCCATAATGGAGAACAGGATGATCAAGATGAGGAGAAAGATGCCGAACTTGCAATGATCGGTGGTACCAATGAAGATGATTTTAGTGATGCAATCCAATTCGTTAAAGAGGAAGAATTGCTGTTTAGCAAGAATTCAGTCTTGGGTAAATTTTGCCCACTTGTAGAAGCAATTGTTTCAAACTCATCTAGGTTCAACGATCCTTTGCTTCAAAGAAGTGCCTCACTGTGTCTTGAAAAGTTGATGTGTGTTTCTTCCAAGTACTGTGAAAAATCTCTTCCTTTATTAATCACTGTGATGGAAAAATCCCCAGATCCAATTGTAAGATCCAATGCGGTGCTTGGGCTAGGTGATATGGCTGTTTGTTTTAACAATTTGGTCGACGAAAATACCGATTATCTATACAGAAGACTTCATGATGATGATATAATGGTACAAAGAACATGTTTAATGACAGTCACGTTTTTAATTTTAGCTGGGCAGGTTAAAGTCAAGGGCCAACTGGGTGAAATGGCTAAATCTCTTGAGAATCCTGATCAATCAATCAGCAATATGTGCCGTTTATTCTTCACGGAATTGGCCACCAAAGATAACGCCATTTACAACGGATTTATTGATATATTCAGTAATTTAGCATCGGATAAAGTATTAAAGAAAGATAGTTTTAAAAAGATCATGAAGTTTTTAATCTCATTTGTTGACAAAGAAAGACATCAAAGACAATTAAGTGAGAAGTTATTCGGTAGACTACTAACTTGTACAACCCAAAAACAATGGGATGATATATCATACGTACTAAACTGCATGTCTTATTCAAATGACACAATAAACACAAGATTAAAAGAAGGTTTCAAGCTAGTTGAAACAGAACAAGAACCATCCAGTAGTGTTGTGACAAATTAATGGATGCTGGAGTGTTTACAGATAAATTACTATGCTATTTATTGTGGGTATACACTGTTATCTATACAAATCCAGAATGCTGATCTACGTATGAATATCGCATTTTCAGATGAATTCCTGTTCTAAATTAACAAAGTGAGATTTTATGTAATCTTTTCAATAAGCTTGAACCTAATAACATATTCTCAAACAATGAAGGTTTTGTTCTATTCTGAACTAATCTACCTAGTATTTTTTCTATGTATATATTTTTTAAAGGAGTTGACAAGGCTATATATATATATATCCAATTGAGTTATTTTTAAACCTTAGGCGGCTCACAATATCTTCGCCAAATATTTTACTTTCAGGTCCAAAACTTTATATTTAAACCGGCCGATCCTACTGATGTAGTGTATTGGCCCATAGTTTTCCCATGGACATTCACATTATATGTACACTACTAATGTGCAATCATTCTCTATATTAATTCCTTCATTATGCAATCAACACGTGTAATTCTCAACCCAGAAAAGATCCATACATCAAAAATGTAAAAAAATTGAAAACAAACAAACAAAAAATATTAATGTAATTTGGAAAGATAATTTAATTTTCATAGAGTATTTTCAGTCTATTTAGCTGCTAAAGCTGCCAATAGAAACTATAGTCTCACACAAATATTGTCCATCATATTGTCCTCAACCATTTCAGTTTCAGTTATTTTAGTTCAGTTAACTAAGTATGACTAAACATTGAAAAAACATCCAACTAACATTTTATAACATCTATTTTTATATTTGCCTTTTCTGTAGCTAACTTTACTGAAATAAAAAGGTCAAAAGTACAGTTGGTAAATTAGTAATAGCATACCACACTGTGTTTTATTTTTAACGAAAGAAATGCAGAATGCAACAAACGAATTGGATAAACAAGATAAACAAGAAAAATCAAGCCCATCAATACCAACGGTAACATTGCCAATTGACTTTTATAAGTGTTCAAGAACAGACTTGATTGCTCTTATATCACGAATGCTTGTATATTTAATCCACATCAATGAAAACGGAAAGCAGTCTGATCCTGACGATCATACACGAGAGAGAAAACTAACTCGTTTTCACTCAAGTGTCCCACCACCAATATCTGTATACAATTATTTGATGAGACTGGCAAAATATTCATCTATCGAGCAGTGTGTACTTCTAACATCTCTATACTATATTGACCTACTTTCAAGCATTTACAAAGACTTCACGCTAAACTCGTTGACTGTACACAGATTTTTATTAGCAAGCACAACTGTAGCTAGTAAAGGACTTTGTGATTCATTTTGTACTAATGCCCATTATTCAAAGGTGGGTGGTGTTCAGTGCAGTGAACTGAATATTTTGGAAACTGAATTTCTGCGCAGAGTCAACTACAGAGTCCTACCAAGAGATGATAACATTACTCTGTGCAAGTATGAGACACATCTGGGGAAGTTTACAATTACTGGAGACCCAGATTATGACCATCTTTTAAATGTAGCACAGAGCCGCCCTAGTAGTGGTTATAATGTTCTAAATATGTATTATCGTAAAATCATTCAACTTGTAGGTAAATATAATACAGCAAGTGATACATCAAGGAAAGCATATTTTGTTTTAGAGACGGTTCCACAACCACAACAGGAATGTACAAACACTCCCCAAAAGAGGAGATTTGATGCAACTGAAACGTCAGCCCAACGTCATCCAAACAATATACCAACCAATGACCCTAATAACAATCCATGTCTGCTACCACATAAAAGGAGCCACAACAGGACTAATACGTAGACACGCTATCTAGTGACTGCTTCTCTTTCACCATTGAGGAAAAACTAATCACTTTACTGCCATTTCATCAGGATATTAGGAAAACTAAGTGATCATAACCTTACAAACGTAATTCAGACACTTTCCATATACATGGGGATAATGTGAAAGCTAACAAATTCTTGGCTTTTTGAGAGCTTAATAGTGATCGTCACTTCTGGTTAGATACGACTTTCTTCTTAGAACTGAAAATGTTGAACAATACCCATATATTCAATATTTTGTGAAACTCGGGATACTTTAGTATAGCCAACTAACATATAGTCATATATCGAGAGGCCCCTCATTACCCTCAGGACTTTTTTGTACATAAGCTGGTTACAGCTGTTATATATTAGCCAGAAAATGTATATAATATATTCATTGAAGAATTTTGGGGTTTCAATCATTAAGTAGGATTAGGATCATAAATTTATAGACTAATTTGGACGATTACATCCCTTCACTACCTAATAAGGAGTGGTTTCACATCCACTGACCATTCAAATCACAATAGAATGTTACATAAAATCAATATATTTCATCGCTGTGTTGTTGTATTTTTCCCTCTTATTTAAACTTAAAATCCTCAAGAAACCGTCTGAAAATAATTCCAGTCAATTGAACGATTATTTACCCAATTACGATTGTTAAATATCTAGTTATTTCTTTGAGTAAATGGGATTAAGTAACACTTAAAAAAAATTTGAATTACCTTCACGATTTGATAGACAAAAACTAGAGTCTGTTGCTAATCATAGATAATAAGACAATGTTTAAGGGAGCCGAATCCACTGAGTGAGTTACTTTCATTATAAGATTGAATCATAACTGTATATGCACTATCCAAGAAAGCTTTCAGTATTGGCCCTCTATTATACAGGAAGCATTATATAACAGTAGCTCCTTTATCCAAATAGTAAATACAAATAAACTAATATTACAGTATTTATAACGATTGGTGTGTTCATAATGAGTTAATTTTAATAGGCATGCATATTTGCTTATTTCAATTTCATCTTTTAGTATAAACAAAAAATGCTGTTGGGAAGATATTTGAGGCAACAAATCGATCTACTTAATCACTCTTCAGATATATATTGCAGTTCTTGTACTAATTCTCTAAGATAGCTAATTCCCCACCCTTAGATCTATATGAAGAATTAAGAATTAAATAGTTAGTCGCATAAACTATATTGCATTCATGCCAAACAATTATCAACCTTCTTGTTTGAAATATCTATTTGGTAGCTCTGATGATCTAACTTACTTTCCAAGCTTAGTGGAATTACTCATAATGCTGGATAAGTATCAGTGTATCTAGAAATATAATATTATAAATTGATCTCTTCCATTTAATATATGATAACAATCCAAAACAAATGTTATATAGTATACACGGGTGAACAGAAGCTCTTCACATAAACAGTGAAAAATGCTTTCTAAAGAGAATATCCTGTAATATAAAGTACCACCTCTATGTCACCAAGCTCTTACCGTCCTTTAACCTAAACCAGAGTACTATCTTACCAGCATTTGAGCTTCTCCTAAATATCCGGAGGGGATCGCTCACTTCTAACAACAGAGTGTATCCGTTGAAAAGTATTTAAAGCAAAAAAACAAAAATCAACATGTGTAAAAATGTTTTAATTTATTTATATACCCTTATACGAGCAGTGGAAAGCAAATATAATATATAAATTAAAACTCTAAAAAATAAAGTAAAATATATTAAATAATATCACGAGATTTATAATATTTTGTTTACGCATCACGGGACTTTACAGTAGTAATATATTATAAAATGACCTTTAGGTCACATGTTTTAGAAATAATATCCTTTTCTACGAAACCAACTAAATATCTCTACTTTTTAAATTTATCTCTCTGTAGTTCTATGTAGTTATAGTTACATAGTCTATTTTTTTATAGTGACTCTTTATAGAGAATTGGAGGCCACCTCACAAGAGCAATACCATTACGGACATGGTCATCTATCCTACATAATCAGATATCTCTTTATCTTTAGAAGGAAAACAGAGCTCAACAAATGGTCGTATATCTTGTAACTTTTTTAAAGTTAGCCTTTATGTGGAATTGCGGCTAATTATTATTATCTGGCATGTTGGTCACACTCTCGTAGGTATTACTATTTTAATTTTTCTTATTAAGTAATACATACTACATTAATATGACTATTTTGCGCAGAAACCGATCTTATCAGTGTTTCGTCTATATAATTTCTTCATGAATAATAAGCATATATATTAAAGCAGAATGAGTATGTAATTTGGATAGAAACTCAATCTAATAAATCTAGTACAATACAGTCAATGTTATTTTTTAATGATAAGGAGTTCCCCCAGTGAAGTTGTATATCATGAAAATGGTACACATTTGTACATATCGTGTAAAGATCTAACATCATTTCTAAACTTGATGAGATCACTCATAATGTAACGTGTATATTATTATATGGTAACCTCTGCCTCTTATATATGATAAGTAGTGAGGAATAGGATATATACTTATACATGATGAGTATTAGATCTTTTATATCGTTGATCAGTGAAAATCTTTTCACTGATCATGTTGTACGATATCCACGTGATCGTAGGATACAGGTTATATCTCAACATCCCCCCTTAAACTGTATTCACCACTTCAGCTGTAGTGGGAAGTCCGAAGATCTTCTCTTTGAGGTAAATGAATTGAGGTCGGGTGAGGATTTTGGTAAAGATATCTGCCAGTTGATCTTTTGTTCCGACGTAGATCGGATTGATCAGTTTGTCTTCTGCAGCTTCACGAACCAAATGGTATCTGACATCTATGTGTTTAGTGTTAGAGTGATGTACCGGATGGTCGGCCAGCTTTAGTGACGATTGGTTATCAATGTGTAAGATATGAGCATCGGATTTGATGTTCATGATCTCTAACACTTGGTTTAACCATTTTATTTCCTTAGTGGCTTCGCTGGCTGCAACGAATTCCGCTTCAGTGGAAGATGTAACTATACAGTTCATCTTCTTAGAGCACCAGGTAATCGGGCCAGATGCATAAGTAGTAAGATACCCGTAAGTCGATTTAGCATCAGGACAGTCAGCGTACGATGCATCAGAGTAACAGGTCAGATGGTTCTTTTTATCCTTTTTATACACTATTTGTTGTTCCTTTGTAGTGTATAGATAATTGAAAACCCTGCGTGCTGCTTTGTAATGTACCTCACGAGGATCTTTCAAAAATCGAGATAGGAAAGACACGGAGTGGGCGATGTCCGGTCTACCAGCATTGGCAACAAATATCAATGTGCCAATCAAACTTTGGTACATCGTTATATTAGATAGCGGTGGAGATTTATCATAATAGTTTATGCTCTTTTGCAAAGGATTATGAGTTTCGTGAATATCTGTGAATGAATACTCTTTGGCCTTCTTGACGATATAATCGGACAACGATAATGAAATATATTCCTTAGTTTGAATCACGTTCATCCCTAAGAATTTACTTACTGGACCCAGATCTTTCATCTCGTAGTTATTGTTTAAGAAACCTTTTATGTTCTTAACTTCTTGAGGTGAAGAGCTAGCTATAAGTAAATCATCCACATACAGAGCAATCAGACACAATCCGGTAGAGCTGTTCCTAAAGTATA
This sequence comes from Monosporozyma servazzii, assembly GCA_033807795.1. Lineage (NCBI taxonomy): Eukaryota > Fungi > Ascomycota > Saccharomycetes > Saccharomycetales > Saccharomycetaceae > Monosporozyma > Monosporozyma servazzii. The sequence continues at coordinate 284,382 of CP138602.1, read as the reverse complement.
GACCGAACTCCTTGGGATTTTGTTTAAAACCCAGTTTGGCTAGAGTGCCCTTGATGTGGTTATTCCACAGCTGGGGTGACTGTTTCAACCCATATAAGGCACTCTTTAGTTTCCATATCTTTCCGGGTTGCAAATCCGCACCTGGAGGAGGTTTAACATAGATGTCGGTGTCAATCGGTGAATTTAGAAAGGCAGTCACCACATCCATCTGATGGATGGATAATCCTTTTGAAGCAGCTAAAGCTAGGAAAAGTCTTACCGAGTCATATCTAATGACCGGGGCGAAAGTAGCTTGATAGTCAATACCTTCAATCTGCCTAAAACCTTGAACAACAATTCTAGCTTTATGTAAGCCGTTGTCCTTTACATTAAACACCCACTTGCTGGGGATAACTTTTCGGTTCTTTGGTGGATCTACTAATGAGAAGGTTTCTGTTTTGACCAGAGCATTCAGTTCTTTTGCGCAGGCTTCTTTCCAGAGCCGCTTATCTGGCATGTTCTGTGCTTCTTTGATTGTTCTAGGAAGGATTTCCGATGTTGCTTGTGCGACTAGGGCGGTAATAGCCGGGTGCGCTTCTATCGCTTTTCTATCTTCACGACTATGAAGTGCGTAGACGTTATCGGTATTCATTTCTGAAAATGGAACAATGGTATCATCAATTCCAAATACTGGAATAGGGCAATCTCCAACCGCAAATGAGGTCGTTGCATGTAATGCTAAGGTGTCCTTGTTGGTTTCAGTTTTATGGTCGATATGTTGGCGTTTCGACGCTGGAGTTACGTTATGTAAAGTGTCTCTAGCCGTTATCTGACGAGACTGATGTAAGGTCATTTCCCCCTTTTTGGTGAAGCCGTAACTACGGTGGGTTTGGCAGGCGTCCGCATTGAGTGGAGACGTTTGGTCGCTGTTGGATTTATCAAAAGAACATCACTTGTATCACTACTAGAGGAGGAGGATATTGGCGACAAAGATAATGATGATAGACGTCGTGGAGTCGGGGAGGTAGGTGCTTTTAATGCGCGTTGAGTATGAGCTGGCATGGGCAGCGCAGGTCTTATCGATGGCATTTCCGATCGTGGCGCCGGTTGACCTGTTCCTGAATATCTGATCATTGTATCAGAAGAACTTGTCGTATCCTGAATGAGAGCCGGCGCAGCGGTAGGCCAGGGGGAGACGATGGTGGTGTCTCAATAGTTGTTGAGGAGGGTACATTTTGTACCGTCCCTGGTTCATGTTTAATAACAGAACTACTTCCGTTGAAACGTTGGTTGATTATCGAGTTTATCATACCACGGATATCCTCTAGGCGAGGGGGAGTTTCAGACGGGGCAGACATTTGGTACACTATCTGTTCAACTAGGTCCTGTGTGGTACGTTGTCGTTCTGCCAATTGGTTATTTTGTTTAATAAGCTGACTAGTGTTGTCCTCAATTTGATCAGTTTGATCAGGAACATAGTCAGGCATATCAACATCAGTTCCCACCGGTGTTGGAGGTGGAGAAGGTATGTCCCTAGATGGAACATATTCAGGATCACGAGATGTGTCCGGTCCAGAGGAGAAAGACGTCTCTGGAGAGTTGCTGTTGGAGCTGGGGGATTTAGAGGACTCGGATGGAGAGCCGGGCGGAGTCGAAGCAAAGACTGCATCTTTGGACGTCTCTGGGAAGATTTGATCGTGAGATATTGACGATACGTTAAAAGAAGTGCCTCCTGACTTATTAGTTGGTGCATATATGTTAGCGGATGGTGGATATGAAGGTGCACCTTTTAACACGCCGGTAGCAAAATCATACGCTTGATGGCTAGCGTCAGTGTTAGCCAATGGAAAATCGTTTTCATCAAATCGTACATCTTTTGCAGTGGCTACGGTTCTGGTTTGAGGTAAATATATACGATAAGCTTTCCGATCGCTATCGTAACCTACCATAACACCTTTTAAAGAATTTGGAAGCAGTTTTCCATCACGATTTGCCTCCGGCATAGTAATGTAGGCTGCACACCCAAATGTACGTAAATGTTTTAATTTAATTTTGTCATTCGGGATATCGTTCCAACATAGGAATGGAATCTTTCCTTGTTTTCCTAATATTGGAAGTCTATTATGGAGATATGCGGCACACAGTAATGCTTCCGACCATAAATATGGGGGAACACGACCTCCAAGAAGAAGAGATCTCATCTTGGTTTGTAGAACACCATGGGCTCGTTCCACTCCCCGTTTTGGGAACTGGAATGTGGAACAGTGAGTTCATGGGTAATGCCTCGTTCACTGAAAAATTCATGTAGAATTTTACTAGTAAATTCACCACCGTTATCTGTTCGGACGCGACACACTTTATAACCACCATGATTTAAGAAATGGGTTTCAGTTCGAAGAATCCAGTTCTTCAATTCTTGTGTGGCTTGGGATTTTTTGACTAAAGGAATCACGGCATAAAAAGAGGAATACTTGTCCATTATAGTTAGAAAGTATTTACTATCTATATAGTCGTGATACCTAAAGCTACCACAGATATCCACCTGAATAAGTTCCAGGGGAGATCTGATTTTGGTGGTAGAGATACTCCCTTTGTGTATCTTTCCTTTAGATAATGCACATGTTTGACATGTTGGCGTATGTGCAGTAGGTAATTCTGGCAGTTCTGCGCGCGACATTAAGCGTTCATAGCTAGCGCGGCCAGGGTGTCCAAGACGAGCATGCCAAATGTCACCAGCGTCTTTTGTTGTTGGTACTGGAATAGCGCTTTCATTATTTAATTGCGAATCCAGATCAACTGTCCACATGGCAGTCTCCTTTTTTGGTAAGATTTCCAAACGATATAAACCGTTATCTATTGAACCTATCTTTCTAGCAGATTTGAATACTGCTTCTGGGACTGCGGTCATGTAGACACCATCGTTAGTGAAAATAATGTGTCGTTTTGATTTCTGTGTCATTTTGGAAATAGAAACCAAATTGCATGGAGCTTCAGGCACATATAGTGTATCGTGTAGTTTAACACTGTCAATGGTTACCGTACCGACACCACTAGCATTAACCGAGTTAGCTATGCCTGCGACTTTGGGACCAGGTCTTTTTGCCAAAGACTTAAACTGACTACTATCTCTACTAATGTGGGAAGTGCACCCTGTTGAGATATAACCTGTATCCTACGATCACGTGGATATCGTACAACATGATCAGTGAAAATCTTTTCACTGATCAACGATATAAAAGATCTAATACTCATGCATGTATAAGTATATATCCTATTCCTCACTACTTATCATATATAAGAGGCAGAGGTTACCATATAATAATATACACGTTACATTATGAGTGATCTCATCAAGTTTAGAAATGATGTTAGATCTTTACAGGTTATGAGCCCTGGCAATGACGAGTCCAAATTTAGATACATACTAAACAGTCACGCAGATTATGATGACTGGTTAGACGGTTTGGACACAATCATATTCACTACGTTTGCGCCCCTAGCTGACTATTTCTATTCTGAAACAAACGTCATTACCGACAATGAAAGGAGACCAGTTGAAGACATCTCATTGTTGAGGATGATTCGAAAACAATACAATCAAGTGTTGTTAGGTATGCTTTTAACAAGTACATCCGAAGTCATCAGAACTGACATCGATGAGATGTACAGGACGTTAAAGAATACTACCGAAGATGCTGCAAAAGCCATTTTTACAAACTAAGGATTACTTATAGTACAATGACTTTCAAAGACAACTTTAAATTGGTGTCTGGTTTTCTTAATCACTTGAAAACAAGCGACTTCGCCACCCAAAAACGTTATTACAATGGATTGCAATCTGCACAAAAATCTCCAGTTTTGTTTAACGCCAGCATGCTATTGGCATCAGGACCCGATTATCTTCAATCGGAAGTCCTAAGGGATTATGGGAAGTTGACTAGTTTTGATGGATACGAATTCTACTCAAATTACCAACATCTTCACGCTGAGCATCCAAAACCTTCTGCTGCTTTTATCCAACCTAATCACAAGGTCAATGAAAACAAGTCGAAGCATCCAAGGGACCCATGTCCACTGTGTCGTGGAAAACATTGGAAACGGGAATGCCCAAAGTACACTACCCAGGCAGCACAAACCGCACACCTGGCCACCACATACCCAGACGCTGATCTGGCTACTGCCGACGACAATGCTTGGATGGCAGTTACAACTGACACTACTGTAAAAGAACGAAATTGGTACTTAGACAGTGGGTGTGTAAAGATCTAACATCATTTCTAAACTTGATGAGATCACTCATAATGTAACGTGTATATTATTATATGGTAACCTCTGCCTCTTATATATGATAAGTAGTGAGGAATAGGATATATACTTATACATGATGAGTATTAGATCTTTTATATCGTTGATCAGTGAAAATCTTTTCACTGATCATGTTGTACGATATCCACGTGATCGTAGGATACAGGTTATATCTCAACATATCGTAAAACACGTTAGAATAGACAGTGCCCACACAACTAATTACTGAAAATTACTGAGGTCCCACCTCTGTGTCTTTAACTGGTACATACATCGAATAATGCTCTAATAATCTTAAAAGTAAATCATCTAGCAGTATATTGATGTTATATACATATCTCGGGTTAGGGATGTAATGGACGGCCAAATTTCTTCCATTTACTCGGTCCAGTTCAATGAAAGATATCTGGAGTGGGGTAGGTTATAATTTGTTGTTTTGAAGTATATTATATATAATAGGTTGTATATCTATTTGTCTTGTCTATTCCTCCAGCATAATATTAAGGCCTCGGACATGTTTTGATAAGCGATTTCTCAAATGAGTGTAGGTTTTTCACGTACTTATCAAATTGAGCTCTGTTGGATCCTGTTATAATTTCGTCCCCTTCTGTCATATTTCTGTCCAGTAGTCTGTTGGTAAATCCCGGTATGCGTGGGTGGTATCCGTAATTAGCATAGATGGGTGACATTCCAGTTGCCGAGTGATATGAATTGTTGTAGGAGAATTCAGCCGTGACTAGATATGTAGCCCAGTCCCTTTGTTGTGTACCGGCAATGGAACGGATGATATTAATCATGATCCCGTTCGTTTTTTTCCACTTTGCTGTTGGCTGAAGGGTTGTAGGAAGTAGCGAATCGTAGTGATATCCTTAATTGACCACGCAGCCGAGCCCAGATCTTTACTGTGAATAATTTGTCCCTGTCGAAATCTATTTCGTCCGGAATACCATGTTTAGTAACCACGTGTACCATTAATAGTTCAGTACCTTGGGATGCGTTTATGTCCTTTGTTGTGGTAATGAAGCAGCTCATTTTAGCAAGGAAGTCGGTAACTACCATAATATTGCCGAATCCTTGTGAGGGTGACATACCTGAGACGAAGTCAATGCTAATTGATGGCCATGTTTGACCTAGAACACTTAGAGGGTGATTTTCTATGAAGGTAGTGCAATTCTTTCTTGGTTGTGGCTTTCTTCTGTAGTGTCCCTTTCATTAGGCTCGACTTTTTCTCGTAAGGATGGTAATTCCTTCGTACTAGGCATCTCAATTTTGTTTGGTGGGTTTAATTCATATTCAAGCTTGTCCAATTCTTTATCGATTTGGTCTTCAACGCTATTGACACCAACTACACTGTTGGCCAGTACATCATTGATTTCATTTTGGTATGCCATTTGTTCTTGGACATCACTGATCACTTCATCAATGTTTGTAAATTCTTTATTTAATTTAGTTAATATATCATTACCCTTTTTCAAACCAGTCATAAATTGAGATTCAATTAACTTGAATTCAATATTCGCTAGCATATGCTCTAAATTTATTAATTGATCTGAAGCTTGCTGCAATAAGTGTTCCTGATAATGGACTCTTTTCAGCAATAGTCTAATTTTGTTATTGTTTTTATATGTCTTAGGATTATTTTTGATTAACTGCTTTATTTGTTCTTTCTCAGACCCAATTAGTATGTCTGTTCTTTTGGTAAATCTATGAATTTCATCTTTGGATCTTTTCAACTGGAGTACCGCTTTATCCGTTTCAGTAATTTGAATCTTACTATTCTTTTGGCCCATTATGTATAAGTTCGAAATGATATGCTTAAATAAGACAGTATATGTAAATTTTTCCTAGCCAAGTAGTACTCGGTTATATAAATAGTGTGCTTTTATATTTGGGTACAGTATGTTCTGAAGAGAAATTAACAAGATAGTCAACCAAAAGGATAGTTCCTTTTACAGTGTTTATCTTTTTTTTTTTTGTTTTCGAAATTTCAAATTCAGAAATACCTTAATCAAGAAGTCATACTTTGCATCGAAAAGCATACAGGCATATCAACTGCGAGGTACTGGTAAATATATACTTTGATGTTCTCGGTCTTTATCATGGTGAACCGTTTTAATTTCTTATTTTGTGAATGATGGTGTATCCGTCTCAACTCACCGCTGTATATTCTTATCAAAGCACTCCGGTTCACATACTCCACAGCTAACAAAATATATTCCTTCTATTAATATCAGGCAATAATGGTTACTGAGTGTACTTAAATAGTGATTTCAACTTTACCCAACTGAAACTAATATATAATCATAAGGTATCTTGGATTTCATGAGCTTGAATGAAGGATAAATAGCTTCTGTAATAAAGCCAAATAAATAGTGACAAATGAAATACATTATTTGTTATCATAGAAGCTGCTATAGAATCCCAACCAAAAAATTAGGGTTCAAACGATGATAGCTGGAGTATTTTCTCAAATAGACGGTGGTAATAATGAATACAAATATTTTATACTTTAACCATTCAGCTTTGAGAAAAAGATAGCAAACAAGGAACCACAATCACAATTATTTATAATGGGAACTTTAGACGTTCACCAATAATGCTTTTAATCCCAATAAACATCATATTGAGTTTATAGTCGCTTTACCAAAATTTTACTATCACCATATTTAAAATTAGTTACAGTTTTTCAAAATTCAATATTACCTTCAACATTCCAGAATATTTTATTGAGTATTCATTAAAAAACTAACAACGAGGCAAAAAAAACATACTTTGATCCATTGTTTTACTACAAACAAAGTCTGTGTCATAAATCATATAGATACTGCCTAATTTATGTTTAATGGAAAAAAACAAAAGAATATCAGACATACTGTCTATATTTAAAGTGTCAAAACCACTCAATTACACTCTAATAGAAAACAGGGCACATGTTTTGCATTTCATAACTTCCAAGGTAAAGCGGATAAAATTCAAGTAATATATCAATGCTATTCAATTCATGTCAACAGAAATGGCTTTATCACCTGTAGCACGGTGAAAACAGGATTATTTAGATAATGGTTTAAGAATGATAATCATATATCTTTTGGGTTGGATAAAGTAAAACCATGTCAGATTTTGCAGATTTAACTCAAGTATCACACTGAATATCAAAGATAAAAGTTATATCATCATCTGAATCCAATAAAAAATTGCTATAACTTCGAGTCATGAACATCTTCACGCTCTGAATTACAATCTTTCTTGAACTTCTGCAGGCTCAAATTCTTCCAATGACAAACTATGATAACTAAGCATTTGGATACCCAAATGGCTCTAGCAACTGTACTAGGGGTATTGCGTTCAAAAATAATTAGTTATAGTTGCATACAGGAGAAGCTGGAAGGAGATCCAGCAGCCATCATATGTACTAATTTGAATAACCCATCAGCCGATAGTCTTTCTATCTTCACAATGATAGCGAGGGTAATATTGTCGGCTTTTCTCTGATTTAATAGACAGTGGGTGTAATTACCTGATCTGAATTCAGATTTTACTTGCATGCTACAATTAGAGTATATTCAATTAGAACCATAATATATATTGTCAGAAAAGATATATGAGCTCTGGGGCCCAACAAATCGCAAGCTTGAATAGATGAAGTACGTGCTATGTAACGAGATACCCTAATAGAAGAGGAGTAAAGCATGTAATCACAAAAAAGCATGGACTTTTCTAAAGGCGTTAGTATTTCAATCGATGTAGATGATAATAGAATAAGTTTCTTGGAAATTTTTGAGATATTGGCCAGCTAATCTCAAGCACCAATGTAAATCCAAAAATTGATTAATAGTCAAGATTTTTGTCATACATACCAGCAATGTACAGCTCCTTTAAATATATTAACCATGCCCTAAACATCACTTGCGTTTTTTATTATAGAATATGTATCTTAGGATTTTTATATGCTTGTTTTAATATCTGAAGTGATCAGTACCAATATTTATATACAAATATGACAGTTAAAGCTACTTCTGAACTCCATGTGACTGTTAAAAAAAGTCAAATTCAGTCTTAAAAAGCGCCAAAGTTAAAGCTTGTTCACAAATAGACAGTTCTCAAAGGCAAGTGATGACAATAAATCCTCTTTTTTGTCATATTGAGAAAGTCAAATTTCACCCAGATCTTAATTAAAGCTGTATTACTTGAAACGGGAGCTACGAACACTGTCATTTATTCAAGTACCTTTACAAATTACAAATCTTAAAGGCCAATAAGACATATCCCATCCAAAAACAAGGAAAAAAAAACATAGGAGTGAAAGAGTGAAACATGTATCATTTAAATCTGTTTTTATTTGCTTATTTTTATATCTGATTGAAACTCTTACATAGTTTGCCGCGGAGAAAATGACATACCAGCTTATGGAGTACTCAAGAAAATTATACATTGAATATTATGTCCGGTCTCAAAACAACAATATAATCATATATTATAGATAAATGTCTAAAGTTAAGTAAAAATACTTAGTTATATGTTGTTTCTAGTTAGTTTTTGTTGTTTATTCTTTTTAAATAGATAAAATCCTTTATAGCTTTCAAATTACTATACAAAGTAGATCGGTGTTTTGATAAATGACTGAAATATACTTTAAAGTTTAGTTTGTATACCACTAAACTTGAAATAGGTAGAAAGACACATGACTATAGAGGAGAATAAAAATATAAGCTTTTTTTAAAGCTATTAAAAATGGGCGTGTGGCGTAGTTGGTGGCGCGCTCCCTTAGCATGGGAGAGGTCTTGGGTTCGATTCCCAACTCGTCCAGTTTTAACTTTTTTTTTGGCGTATTTGGCTAATGTTTACATTCATACCTACTATCGACCCCCTCAAGTAATATTTTCTATACCAGAGGGGAGTTACTGACGAGTTTTAACCCTCCTTGTTTTTTATTATATTATCTTATGCTTTTTACAAGAAGATGTATATTTATGTCGAACTTTATAAAAGAATCAAAACACTCTCAAACTACCATGGATGCAGTCTTCTAGTTTTGTTAGCTCTTGAAAGTCAGGCTTGGTGATAATGTGTTTTATATAAATTTATTGCTGTTGTGAAATTGATGAGAAAACAACAACACAAAACCAAAAATCGATTCAACAAAAAAAAATAAAACGCCTACCAACCATAAAAAGGTATAAGCAGGAAGTTTTCCCACTCCACGACAAGCAAGGATAGTAGTGAATGTATTGAAAAGAATAGAAATGCTCTGAATTTCTATTTAATCGTAACTTATCTTGCCTTTAAATCTGGACCTTTTGACAGGATGAACCAAGGCAAATATTGTTGAATCGCGTAACAGCTTTCACTCGATTTTCAATGAGTATATAACTGTTTTTTGAATTACCATAATGAAATAATGTCAAAAGTTTATTTATTTATGCTTTTTCGTTGTATTTAAGAATAAAGGTTTTTTTATATATATAGTCATAAAAATCATGAAGAATGTTTGTTTGAATACAGGTAGTGTTGTAGTTATCGTTCTGTTATAACCACCGTTTTGAGAACATATCAATGATAGCTTTATAGTGACCGATGACACCAAAGACAACAAAGATATGCCAGAAAGTATGAGAACAGCCGAAATAGTCAACCCACCATAATGATAGAATACCCTTTCTAGGGTTATGATGACAGATTGGAGCATTTCTGAAATGTAAGTGTTGTTCCTTTGTGATGATATCAGCATCAGTAGACAATTGGAAAGTGGTTGGAATAGCATCATCGATAACAACGTCTGTTCTAAATCTTTCTGGGATGAAAGAACCGTAGAATACAACACCAATTAAATACCAAATGACGGATTTATTAGCGACAGAAGATAATAAAGATGTAGAGTATTTGAAGGATTCCAAATAAGTGGCGTGTAAAAATGATAAGATCCCCATTGAAGCTAATAAGATGAAAAATCTAATTCTTAATGGACGTGATTCTGGAGAATCAAATTTTGGTGAACAGTTTAAAAATACACCAATGACACCTAAACTTAATGAAATGAACATATAAGAGAACATTGCAATCTTGTGGTCGTATAAGCTAACAAATTCGGCAGTTAAGATCGATGCTGTAATCAAAATGGTAATACCACTATAATCCACACAAGCAAACTTTCTACGTAATTTTAGAGTAGAAGTACCATTAAAAGTATGCCAGAACACAGATGCTGATAGACATTTTATAGCTGCTGCCAAGAAGACATACACAATACATTTGGCACTTGTTGGTATCCTTTCGGATTGAAACAATTGTGATTGTGGGAATTCATAAGTGGCAAGATAAACCATATACATGGCACCAATTAAATGTGACCAAATATTCGATGTCTCATTATGCCAACCATACCAATTAAAGATGGATAAGAAGGATTTTTTATGTGAATCATAAAATCTATAATTATTAATGATATAACGATTTTCTCTCCATGGGAAGGGCAATTGATAATAATGTAGTAGTTGGTTTTTACCTTCATTAAATGCTTCGTTATGACCATGGTTACAAATAATTGTATTGATTTCAGCGTTTGGTTTTAATAGATGTTTTGGAGTATTTTTATTCTTTTGAATGTATAGTCTAATCCTTTCATCTAAGATTCTTTCCTTTGGAGATTCTAAATTTACTGTGGAGGAAGAAGAAACCACTGAACTATTTCTTGAAAAGATTGGAGATGGAGAAGATGAATGCGAAATGGGTGTGACGTTAGTCGACGAGTTTAATTCATCCAAAGTAGTGGTAGAAGTGTATGAATTATCGTAAGATACTTTTCTCATGGTTGGGAATCTTGAACTCTTAGTAGAAGAGAAGGAAGTAGAAGTTGTACTATTGATTAAAGTTGGAGCTTCAGAATTTAAAGACATTTGAGATCCATAATCGATTGATTTGTCATTAGAATAATTTTCCCAATTTGCCTTTGTTTCTTCAATGACGTGATTATTTAAGGTGGATGGGGTCTTTTTGTCGATGCTATTAAGCGTGATATCTGTATCGTCATCATTATCAGAGCCATATAGAGAGTTGCTGACCATCTTGCAGGCATTGTACTTATTTGCGAAATCTCTACCGGAACGTTTAACTTTACTGATGTTGTCCATACCTCTTCTTTTCAGTTTATTTAAAGACTCCATTTTATCTTGTCTTAGTTTTGTTAATGAATCCATAGCTGATTTATTAGAGACACCTTGTGTTTTTGTTATTTTTGTTATAATGAATGGATTTTAACCACGACAACTATAGTTGGATGGAAAAGATGAAAAAAATTATGAGGAAAAAAAAAAAGATTAAATGAGTGTAAAACGAGATCTTATATCTTGAACCGGATCTTTCAACAGGACAGGTATGATGACTCCCGGATATATATATATATATGTATATATATATGTGTACATCTACATACTCCCTCATTTAAAGGAGAGGTATATACAGAACTTTTCATTAAATTTGCAACGAAACAGGCTCGAGAGATAATTTTGATTAGTTATGCGAGCCGGCGTGGGAAGCGAAGAAAAGAAAAGAAAGAAAAATCTTCAGATCACAAGAATCCACAGATAAGCGAGACAAAGGAGACAATGTATAAACTATTCTCTATTGTTTCTGAGATCTGGCAGACAAAAAAAAGCTCTCCGCGTTTTGTGTTTTTTATGCCGAGCCCTATTGTTCTGCTGACAGCTCATTGTGGTATCATTACCCCTCACAAACAAAGAAGAGAGTGTGGAGACAATGGGCAGGACTCGAACGTGTGACGTGACGAAGCGCTCGATACGAGCAGAAAACAAAAGCGCTCTGAAAGTGCCGCGGCAGAAGTCCGTGTGGGGTAGAAACGTGGAATGTGGACTGCTCAAACTTGTCCATACTGTGATTGCTGTTGCTTGTTGGTTTCTGCGGCTGCTGTTCTGGCCGCGGTGCAAGGGCGGCACACGCGGCGGATTGCTGTGGCCGCAGAAAAGAAACGGAGCGTCGCGGCCAGTTTCCTCTTTGGGAGCCCACTTCCCAGAATGGATGCGACGCATCCAAAGAGGATATCCCGTTCAAAGGTATATTCCTCTTTGATTTTGGCTGAAAAATAATTTTAAATTTCGTTGCTCGAGAGATGACATTGAATGAAAGCAAAATGAAAAAAACTTCACACTTCACATCCACATTGCTCGCCTGAATGTGATGGATGATCTGTCAATACACATATATATTTTTTTTTCATTCGCGATAAAGAGGTGAAATTTTATAATGTTTTTATAAAATGGTCTTAACTATTACGTTACTAACAATTCTTTGATTTCTACTTCAATTGGTATTGTTTAATTCGCATTTCAATTCTTATTTATATTTAAAAATTTGTCTATATATATATATTTGAAACTAAATAGTAACTATCCTCTACTGACAATGTCCGCTGAAGCTACTCCTGCTGTTGACCCACAAGTCGCCTTTGACTTGATTACCAGAAACTTACAAGAAGTTCTAAATCCACAAATTATTAAAAATGTTCTTGAAGTTGAAAAGAGACATTTAAAGCTATACTGGGGTACTGCTCCCACCGGTAGACCACATTGTGGTTATTTCGTCCCAATGACTAAATTAGCCGATTTCTTAAAGGCTGGTTGTGAAGTTACCGTTCTTTTAGCCGATTTACACGCCTTTTTAGATAACATGAAGGCTCCATTAGAAGTCGTTAACCACAGAGCTAAATACTACGAATTGACCATCAAAGCTATCTTAAGATCTATCAACGTTCCAATCGAGAAACTACATTTTGTCCTTGGTTCCTCTTACGAATTAACACCTGAATATACTTTAGACACTTTCAAATTGGCTAACAATGTCTCCCAAAATGACGCCAAGAGAGCAGGTGCCGATGTGGTTAAACAAGTTTCCAACCCATTATTATCTGGTTTAATTTACCCATTAATGCAAGCTTTAGATGAAGAATACCTAAAAGTTGATGCACAATTCGGTGGTGTTGATCAAAGAAAAATTTTCGTTCTTGCTGAAGAAAATTTACCAAGTTTAGGTTACAAAAAGAGAGCTCATTTAATGAACCCAATGGTACCAGGTCTTGGTCAAGGTGGTAAAATGTCTGCCTCCGATCCAAACTCTAAGATTGATCTTTTGGAAGAACCTAAAATTGTTAAAAAGAAAATCAATTCTGCCTTCTGTAGTCCTGGTAACGTCACCGAAAATGGGTTATTATCCTTTGTTGAATTCGTTGTTCAACCGATTCAAGCTTTAAAATTCGGTGATGGTCATTTTGAATTTTTCATTGATAGACCAGAAAAATTCGGTGGCCCAATCACTTTCAACTCCTTTGATGAATTGAAACAAGCTTTCAAAGATGAAAAATTATCTCCACCAGATTTAAAGACTGGTGTTGCTGACGCCATCAACGCTTTATTAGCTCCATTGAGAGAAGAATTCGCTTCTAATCCAGAATTCCAAGAAGCTGAAAAGAACGGTTACCCAGTGGAAGTCAAGGTTAAGAAAACCAAGAAACCAAAGAATAAAGGTTCCAGATACCCAGGTGCTCCAGCTAACACTGAAGATGCCGGTGTTGAAAAGGTTACTGAACAACTAGAAAAGACTACTGTTTAAATTAGCTCATAAAAATTTTAAACCATAAAAACAACAACAACAAAAAGAATAGAATATATAATATGCTTTATTAATAATTTAATGTGTACGTATATTTTGTATAGATATCAATGATAAATCAAAAAAAAAAAAAAATACCAAATTCTTTTCCCTCCCTTACAAAGTTTCCCAACCACCTAAATCTAAATTACCATCTGTCTTACGATAGATAATGTGAGGAATTAAATTGCCTAACAAGGTATCTTTCACGAACTTGGTATACTGCCTTTCATCTAAAAACACTGGTGATCCAAATTTTAATTCTTTATCTACTTCACCAAAAATATTACGATATGGTGTCTCATGGAAAGTACCTCTATTAGCATAAGATAAATATAGTGTATTACTCCTAGTAAGTAAGAAAATACCATATGTGGAAGTATACGGACATTCATTTCTAGAATGGTTAGTGCATTCTCCAATAGAAAATTTATGCAATGCACTTTGTTGTTGTAAATTAACGACTTTACCACAAAATAAACACATTGCTGGTTCACCACGAATTATTTTCATTGGATCGATCTTCTGGAGCTTTAAACAAATTTCAGATAAATTACGAGGTAACTTGATCAACTTTAATGGTTGGGACGATGCAAAAGTTAGTTGGCCTAATTTCAAACTAATTTTAGATTCTGAATAGTATCCCGATAGTATATCTCTTATATCATTTTGTTGGGCAATTTCATCAATAAAATTCTGCAATAATGAATTAAAGTGATTAATTTTCTTAACCTTGAATCTTTTTAAATAGAATGTAAGTTCATCAATATTATTTACCTTGAACTTCTTATGTGTTGTGATATGCTCATATTCATCAGGATATCTACTTAAGAACAATAAATAACTCCTTCTTAAAAATACCAACATGGATTGATGCAACCAACCATAGATGTATGGAGCAATTCTGTCAAATGAACAATCAAGTAGAGCCGGATTTTGGCATACATCACTCAATGTTCTCTTCACTAAATTAAGCAGGAGTATCATGCTGGAAGATTCCATTTGAGAAGCAATATCAACAAATTCATCTCTTTCTAAATAAGCAATAAATGAATCATCATTTATGTTACATTCAGTTTTCGTAAGATTACAACTCAATGACAGCACATCTTGAAAGAATTTCATTTTTAATATTTTTAGGAAACAGTCATTAGCAGTATCCTCTAAATTTCCAATTCTTTCAAACAATACATTGACATAAGACAAAAGATCGTCACTACAATGTTTTAATATACTTTTGTACCAACTTTCATTATTGGAATAAATGGCCGCCTCTAAATCCATAATCTTTGTACTACTTGAATGGTAAATTCGAGTCTTCAATTCAGAAAGTAATCTTAAGGTTTGTAAACATTGGCCAGGGATAATGTATTTATAGTCGGAGGGTCTAAATTCAGATATGTCGTATCTCAATCTTAATTCAAGACTGGAGGCGGTATTCACCAGTAGTCTACTTACAACTTGAAATAAATCAAGTTTTAATACGCCAGTAGGATCGACTAATTCGCGAAGTATGAAAGCAGCTTCTTCACCATTGATACGAGGTGATAATGATACATCTCGTAGGCTATCTTGCATATCAAGATCTTTGTGAGAAAACTCAGCTACACGTCTTGGGACGTATTCTCTAACTTTTGGTATAAAGGAATTGCTCAATGAGTTACAAACTGGACAATATAGTAGACCGTAACCAATAGAATTTGGAACATTCTTAGTGGTTTGGCTTTGTACAGCTCTAATGCTTTTTAAATGTTTGCCAAGACAGGAAATATGAGAGCCATGTCCACACATTCGAACCACAGGTTTTTCCTCTATTGGACCTAATATATTTTCCTTTATGTTTCCAAAGTTCATAACATGGTCACAAATACCTACTTCCTCGTAAGAAAAATAAACAAAAGATGCGTCTTCCTTATTCATCTTACAAAAGATACAAAAATCATCGGGGAATTTCCAGCCCATATATTCAGGAACTTCAGATTGACGTGAACGTTGTGAGCTTAAGGTGGAATCAAACGAGAGATCGTCTTCAGAAGGCGGGGTGTGGTTATTTTCCATAAATCTCTTCTGTTGATGAACTAACTTTTTTAAGATCTTCTCCTTTCTAACTCTTGCTTTCTCTTTTTTCTTATTCATTTCAGTATCCTTTAAATGCTGGTATGTAGATGTTGACCATAAGACGTCAGGATTGTAGGATTCTGTTTGTTCCAGTAAATAGCTATTAATATCAACATGAGGGGCATTGGCTTTCAGATAAGAGAATATTTGCTTTATTTCACCATGTACAATTGAAAAGTCATTAATTGCCAGTAAAGAATATAAAATTGAGCCAATACTATGATAATGATAAAATTCTGTATCAACTATTTCATATTCATGCCAAAATATCTTCGTAAAATCATGAATGTTGTTTACAACAGCAATGTGGATCAAATGGACCACTCTTGGTAGCAAAACATCATATTTCATTTTCTTAATATAGTCTAGGGTGTTTTTCAAAAATAAACCAAAGCAATCGACAGAGGTTATAGCAAATAAATCCGGATATGGGGTGGCTTGTAGTTTGTCAAAAATCTTCTTTGGTGGGATGAATGTATCATCATATCCAACGTGGTTAGATTTCTCCATTCTTTGCCTTATTTCTTTTTCAACTTCATATCTTCTATTTGCTGATAAACCATAATAGTAGGGATCAATCTCACATTCATATTCTTTTTTCAAGGTAAATGTTCCAGTCTCATCGGAATCTTGAGGTTTATGAAAATTAGTATATCTTATCAAGTACGAATCAAAGGCTGCATGCTTGGTGATATGCTCTGGAATGTCGTTAACAATTTGTTGATATGTAACATGTTTAAAACAGATGGCATGAACAATTTCGGTCCTCAAAGTTCTTTCAAAACTGTCTACAGAAGACGAGATAATTAAATTTTTAGTTTCAGTCAGCAATCTAATCAAAAGGATAAGGGCTTCATTCACAATCCCAACTGTTGTTTGTTCATCTGGATAGTCACCAATTGGTGTTCCATTGCACCAGTTCTTTAAACCCCATCTTATATAGTATGTGACTAAGAAATCGCTTGGATCGCTGTTCTGCATACTAAGTTGAACATTAAAGATATCACTTACATATGTAAATTCCCGCATACTATACTTGGTGTACATTTTTGCCTGGTGACTGATTGGGACACCATTTCTCACCCAAAAGCCCACTTCAATTTGTCCTAGCATCACTAATGTAGAAAGTGATGTCTCTAAAATAAAGCATGTGGTCAGTTTTGGTGATGTTAAATCCCTGACATTAATGCTTTGTTTTAAATTTTCTGGAAGTGGTTCATATCTTCCTGATAATGCCCATTGGACTGTAAACTTGAAAAGATAAGCCATCGGGTTTAGTAAACTCTGCATATGCATACCGACTTGGAAATTTATAACATCAGAAATATGGTTACATACTTTTTCTTTAACAGTGATAACATCGAAGAATACCCATGGTTGAACTTGTTTACTAGCTTCCTCCTCTGTTAGTGGTTTTATGGTCACATGGCCAGAATCATTTAAACATTTGAATTGAAATCTCAATGCTGTATCAATTAACTTGTTGATAATTTTGAGACGGAAATCCTCATCAAGAACCAAAGATATACTTCTAACATAGCTGTCTGTCATTATTAAAATGGAAGAAAAGAAGAAGTAGAATGAAGAAAATTCAAAATTTTCGTATTCAACATGTTCTCCTACTTCTCTTTTGACAGGAAGAATACCATTGAACTGACAGAATGCTGAAAAAATACTATTCCAAAGTGAATCATCAGACAATAGTTCAACAGGGATGGTATTTGTCGATAATAAAATGCATAGTTCTTTCAAGCTAATGATAGTTCTCTTGTTCTGAATACTTGCTTTCGGGAGGTCAAAATCCCTGTCCATTGATACTGTCCTGTTCTCACATCTCACGCTCGTATTAGGAATATTCATCAAAATAAATGCAAATTTTAAAGTTCGTTCGACAAAGCCATTTCTAATTGCCAAATTGGCATATTCTGGATCTTGGAATGTATATTGTGATAAAAGAGACATGGCTGCCATTTGTCTGTCAACAGTGATGTCAATCGATTGATAAAGTAAATTCAAATAGATGTCATAATATTGGGCAACTAGACAAGCTCTAGCATCATCTGTAATTGAAAATACAGAAGACAGAATATTTAAAAGTTCATGAAAATGCAATAATGAAAGTCTATTAAGAGTCTCTGTAAGTAAATGTTGAAATCTTGATCCAGGTATTTCATACAAAAATACTGGAGTTTCTGTTATCCCTTCCACCAGAGATATGTCATAGTCTTCCATAATGACTTTGATGGTGTCATCATGTATGCCTGTAAAATTCCAAGGTTTGTACCATATTCTTCTAATAGGCTCTTTTTCAAGTGAACACTTACCAAACAAATTGATTTTGTGCGGGGAATGTCCATCAAGAACCGATTGTGGCCCTCGAGCAGTCCATCTATCTAAAAGTGATAAACGTAAGGAATAAAGAAATGGCTGTGAATCCTTTTGGTTCTTCGTCATGGTATATAACCAACTTAACAAAGTTTCTGATAGATGATGCTTATAAGCTAAACACATTCTTATAAGGGATGTATGAATATTACGTTTCTCAAACTCAATGTGGATGTCTTCTAGTTGTGCAACATCTTCACTCTCTAGTATCGTTACTGGAGAATTGCCCGCTTCTAATTCTTGGATGATAACAGCAGCATATTCTGCTGGCTTATTTAGAATCTCAATGATACTTGTCGAAAGTTCTCTTGGATGAATAGCTAAATTATCTTCATTGATTTGTAAAACCCATTTTTCTTTAAGGTTTTTATTATTTGCAAATTGAGATAGGTTTGTTAGTTGAAGACTATTACTGGAGTCTACTGCAGATAGTTCATAAGGTGAAGATTCTCTGATACCAAGAGTATTTAATTCTTTCTTTTGCTGACTGGAAACAAATGATATCTCGTGGAATTCCCTATTTTCAATTAAAGTAGTAATTATATAATCTACTACAGTATTTATTGTAGATTGAATAATTTTTGTCTGTTCCTTATTAACTGGTTTGGTTTCATTTGGAATATGGTTTAATTGGTTTTTGTACATGTATGCATTTAAGGGATCTTTAAAGACTGATTTGTTGCCGCAATGGCATACTCTGCCTTCATCTCTCGTAACAATTTTAGAAATATAGTCATGACCTACATGTTTGTTGGGATCAAAGCAAAATTCACATATTTCATATAACGGATTAGTTATACATGTGAAACAGTAGTATACAGTTTCAATTGGATAGCATAATCGCCCACACATTGCATTTTTATGAATATTTGTGGTGTTATCGTTAAGGAAAGTTTTCCTCCATGTTGTATCGACTAACAAACTATTATATTCATCCTTATTCAAGTATATAGATTCAAAATTTTGTATAATTGATCTCCAATCAATATTATCATTATTCTCCTCTAAGCAAAGACTTAGTGCTTTCCAAATAAAATAATCAGAGACTTCATTGTATTCATTATTACAGAGTACCGGTAAAAAGGATAGGAAGTCTTTCAAACTTTCTGGTGTTTTCCTTCGCGTATTGGACATTTAGCTGTACTTATATGTAATAGGGTATGCAAAGTTATCGTTATCTTGTTATTGGTGTAAATTTCCTAGGTTGTTGGGTGAATGCAGGAGAAAAATAGGAAATAGCAAAATTAATGTATTTCTTACACACTTTAACTCAATTGATTTCTGGATGGTATGTTAATGAATGGTCTTTTATTATTAGAATGTTGGAATCCCTACAGAAATGTGACAAATCTTTGCCTTATTAATATTTAAATTATAATTATGTGTTTGGATTTTTTTTTTCTTTTTTTGCTTTAAAAAGGAATTTGAACCTTTCAAAGATTGTGGGAATAAGTAGTGATATATAAAAATATAAAGATTGAGTGGTAAGAAACGAAGATTCGCCACCTAAATTGATCCACATTGTTATCTATGATCCATTCAGTTTTAATATGTATGTCTAAATATGTAATTTCAGTTATATCAAGGAAAATTAATTACTAACAAAAGGAACCCCATTTTTTCATCCCAGTCAATAAAAAATGTCAGCCAAGACTAGTTAAATTCTACACTCCAGTAGATTTACCAAACCAGAAAAGGTTACTTACACAAGTGTATGAATTGATATCACAACGGAACACAGACATTCAAAGTTCATTTCTAATTACACCACCATCATTATTATCACAGCAAGACTCAGACGAATTTGATCAGAGTATACAAATCATTTATAAGAATTATGCTACGTTATATTTTGCATTTATTGTTGATGATCAAGAATCTGAATTAGCTATCCTGGATTTAATCCAAACATTTGTGGAATCATTAGATAGATGTTTCACCGAGGTGAATGAATTAGATTTAATTTTCAATTGGCAAACATTGCAAAGTGTTTTAGAAGAAATCATTCAAGGTGGGATGGTTATTGAAACTAATGTTTCAAAGATTGTTTCTTCTGTAGATGAGTTAAACCGTCTTGCAGAAACATCGGACAGTCGAATTGGATCGACGTTAGGAAGTGCAATCCAGGCATTCACCCAAGGTAGTTTTGCACAATGGGCTACAGGGCAATAGATAGATAAATAAATAAATGCATGTTATTTTGTATTAGTGAATATATATATATATATGGTGTATTTTTAATTGTTGGTATTATTAATGTGGAATAGAGCCAATTCTTTTCTCGAATTTAGACAAATAAGTCTTAATATTTTTGACTGTAGAATTGAATTCATTAGATAAATCCGAAATGATTTTGTTTTCTAATTTACAAATTAAATCCAATCTCTCATTGAACTCCTTCTCGTCATCCTGTTCATTGCTATCCGTTGATTTATCTATTAATGTTTGATTATCAATTACATCTAATATTTTCAAATATTTCTCCTGTAATTCTTCAATAAAAGTCAATGGCTGTCTATCTAATTTTGGTGATGGGAATTGTGATGACTTCAATGGGATAATATCATTTAATTTTCTGTAAATAATCTTTTCATCCATTGATAATTTCCCTAAATCTTCATGATTTTGTCTTTCCAGTGGCATAAATTTTTGTTCTATCCAATTTAGATAATTTATTGTTTCTTTATCTGACCATTCCATTGGATTCGAGCCACTACCATTGTTACTATTATTATTATTGTTATTTAATAATTTAGTTAATTTACGATTTATGGTAACTTCACTTAAATCTTCTTCATTTAAATTTGGTGTTTGTAATAAACCTTTTAGCCATTGGTTGGAATAAATTTGTGCATCTGTAAAGACACCATCATAAATGAAGACATATCTTATTGTTAGGATGAAACTTAATAAGATATAAGTTTCTGGTAATAAAGCGGATTGTGAACCGGCTCTATTAATGATTTTATGGATTGGGATAATATAATCATCATCTTTGTAACAAAACAATTTGATTACCTGTTTTGTATAAAAATAAAATTCTAATGGTAATGTAGTTAAGGTGATCAATTTGAATACAAGTCCCGATACGTTAATTTGAGTGTTTATAATCTTGGTAATATGTGTTAATGAATTAAACCTAAATAATATGTCAGTGAACGTCTTTAACGTTAATAAATTATTACCATTTAATGAGAGCAAATAAAAATTTGGTAATTTTTCATTCCATTGGCGTGGTATAATATTATTTGCTTTATAGAAGGGGAAATCCAAGGAGGCGATCCAATTAATCAAATCACAAAAATAGACAGGTAATCCCATTTGTAAAATTGCCATATATAACACTGCTATGGTAATATTAATATTCAGTGACAAATCATTTCTATTACCTTTCTTGGTATGATAATTATGCTTATTTAAAAAAGTTAGCCAAATCAATTTGACGATTTTATCAAAATTAATTGGGAAATGGCGTCTTTGTATAAGATAATCTACTTGCTTTTTCAAAATGAATTGTAAAGATTTAATCATCAATAAAGTAGCTTTATCACTTTTCATAAATTTTTTACTTTGTTTAACATTTAATAGGTTTTGTTGTGAAAGGGATACATTAGCTTGGAAGGACCCAGTTTGACTTGTAGTAAGCTTTAATCTCTTTGTGATTATACCTTGTGATTGTTGTACGTCATCATCATTGTTGAATTCAATGTCACCTTCCATAACATGACCATATTGGCATGTTCTTCTCCCTGCAATAATCCTCCATAGCCTAGACGGACAATTGTCAAACCCACAGACTGGACCTCTAATATAAGTAGAGGACATATTGGTGTCTTGGACTATATATCTTTATATATATACATATATATATATATACCTTAACTAGCTCATCGATTGTTGATCTATAAATTTTTCAACTTTCCAATAATAATAAATTTTTCAAAATTCGAACATTGAAAAATATGTAATATTACAAGTAAGATCAAGATCAAGTGAGAAAAAATATGTGTGGTAACCTAGTTGAATAACACTTTTGGTAGGAAGAGCAGTGGATCTTAAGGGAAACGTCAAAGAGAAAAGAGAAGAAGAGAAGAGCGAAAGTGAGGGAGAAAGAAATTCGATTGAGTGAATATTACTTTGTGCAGGCCCACAGAAACGCAACTGGCCTTCAGACGAGTCGCCAAGTGTCATTGCAAATACGAGCACACCCAAATAAACGACAACACTCGGGGTATTTTCGACGTTGTACGTATTGGAAACGGTTCGAGCTGTCTTTTCAGTGCGAAAACGTACGCGTAAGAGAGATTTGCACGCTCGAAGTTTCCAGATCAACACGTAAAGGACAATGCGACACAATACAGCTGCGGTCGGTGTGCCATTGTGTTGCCATTGTGTTGCCAGTGGGGCTATGTCAAAACGTAGATATATTTTTCAAATATTTTCCCATTCGAGGCTCTCTTTAAATTTTTCACTTTGCAAAATTATTTATTTTTAGTCTTTGCATATATATATATAGTACTGTTTATTGTTATTTGTTATCATCTTTGAGTATTTAATACCACTTGGTTGGTTTAAGTAGTGTGTCAATATCTCTGCGTGTGTATTTTCTTTTTCTTTCTTTATTTCAGCCTCCCAACGATCTGTAGATCCAACAAACAAAAACACAAGATGAACACCTTGCCCTTGGATCCTTATGGGAACAGCAAATTGATCATACCAAGATCAAATTCAACATCTGACCTTTTTAATGTAGGAAATTTCATTCCAAGTTGTACGGTTACTACTCCAACTTCTAATAGTAACATTCCAAATCGTATCAATAATAATAATAATAATATGAGAAGAAACAAGAGCATTAATTATAGTAATATGACCAATAACAATAGTAGATCCGGTGATCAACCAATTAGACAGTATCAATATAGGAAAAGAATCGATCAAGTAAATAATAACATTCCACTTGATAAAAATAATAATCAATATACCAATGGTCAAACATTAAGAAGAAGTAATACTACTATTACAAGAAATAATAGTTTCAACAATACCAATAGCAGTTATAACAACAATATAACTAGAAATAATAGTACTAGAAATAGTAATAACAACGATAACTATAACACTAACATAGCTAAAAATAATAGTATTAGAAGTGGTATTAATAATGTTATGCAAAATAATAACGTTAACAATTATCACAACAGCAATAGCAACATAGTTCCAAGTAAAAATAGTAACGACTTACATAAATTTGTGGTTCACAACAATATGGTAAGAAGATCAAACACTTTAAATCCAAATGTACCCCAACACCAACAACAGAAGACTGATAGAATGAAAAGTTCAAATACACAAAATTACAGTAATATCTTCAATGTCAATACAAATAATCCACGTAGAAATAATACAATCAATGTATCTTCATCAACGGGACAAAGAAATTATTCGAATATTAATACTTTTAGAAATTTTGAACAATATTATGATCAATCTCATAATACAAGAATTAAAGAATTATCACCTTTACAAATTCAAAGAAATAAAATGAAATCAGAATTCACTTTCCCTAATGGTGAACGCTTCACTCCAAGAAAAGATGAAATCATCAATACTTCAATACCTCCTCCAACTCCTGCTATTACAGATACATCATTTCAATCTGATCAACCTCAACCATCGAAATATAATATATCCACGGAAAATCAAACTTTAAAGAGATCAAATTCTAAAAAATTTGGTTCATTTTGGAAGAAAATTATTGGTAAAGAATCAAAGGAGAAAGAATTACCAAAGATTCAAATTACACCAATAAAACTGCAAACTCAACCACAGCCAATTCAAACTCAAACACCATCATCTCCATCACATCTTGGTGATGCTGCTTCTTCATTGCCCATGTTAACTGCAATTTCTTCTACAGATCAACAAGATTTTGATTCATCAAAATTGATTGAAAGGTTACAACATCAATGGGAAATAATACATCAAGATTCTTCAATCTCACAAGTTACTCAGGACTCAATAATTGAATCGTATTTACCAAAATCAAATGTTTCATTTAGTAATGAAATCTTCGTCAACGAAACATATTCATCTCAAGAATATGATAGAGCTGATCCAGAAGAAATTACCCCAGTGAAAGACAGAAAACTTGTGTTTGATAATGAGTTTGGATTCATTGATGAGGTTAAATATGGACTCAATCAATATAAAAGAAATGAAATGATGATTCATAAAGACAGTATTAAATTTATTCAATTTTGTAAATGATCGCTCTTATTTATATAGACAACTATAGAAAAAAAGTAAATACATTTATTATTTATTAGTAATGTATTTGTTATGGGATTTTATCTAATTTTTTTTATTTTTGGTTTTGTTCTTTGAAAATCCAACATATCCATCATACTAAGCATCAGTTGTCCCTAAACTATTTGACTTGGAAATAAATAAAAAATTTACTGTTATCTTCTACAAATTTCCCTTTGCAATATCCCCCCCCCCATACACCTCCTGCTCCAGTTCAATAGTGCAAACCTCTAATCATAGCTATTGTAGCAAAACTACTATTGAATTATACTATAGGAAGGCAGAATGGGCTATGTTAAATCTTGTCCATCTGATAGATTTGATAGGTCCCAGTAATATGCTTTTTTTATAAAATTCATTCAAATCCGATATAGTGTAACGGCTATCACATCACGCTTTCACCGTGGAGACCGGGGTTCGACTCCCCGTATCGGAGCAAATATTCAATGTAAAATTGAAAATAATTTTTTTTCGGATAGTAACATTTCCCACTAGCTTTTTGCTTATGTTTTTTTTTTTTTAACTTCTTGCATAAAAAAGTAGCAATTGAGAACTTAACAAGATAAAATATATTTACTAGTAAAATAAACAAATTCTAAAAAACACAATACTATTTATTTATATTTGAACTAAGTCTTTTCCTGAAGTAATATTTACAGCTATTAAATAATTGAAGCAATGTTCTGTCATCTAAAAAAGTAAACAAAACTGTAGGCATTGTTAAATTAATTACTTTATTTGTAAAATCTATATTATCTCATAGTTTAGTTTCATATATATTTAATATTAAATTGATTATAGTCTTCTGATTAAACCTACTTTTCAAATTGAGTTATCAGATTTTAAAGCTATCTTTGACCCACCAATATTAAAATTGATGAGTTTTCACTATGTCGTATCGATCGTGAGCAAGTACGATACACGGAGTTCTGTCCATCTATTATACATTCACGCCATTGTTCTGCTGAGGTGCTGAAAGCATTCTTTATATTATATATCATCACTTTCCATTAGTATCGTCAAATGATTATAAAACAAACCTTCTACTACATTAGGAGTCATGATATCGTTCAATAGCGCACCATTAATTTGTTTTGTTTCCACCATAGAGGTAACACTGTTAAAAAAATGGCCATACTCAATTAAAATATAGTCCTTGATGGCTTCCAATAAGAATTTACAAATTGTTTCATTATGAATTAATTCCATAATCTTATTATACACTGTATTCATTGTCGTGATCATATTTTCTTTGAAAAGCTTGTTATTCCCAATCAAATCTTGTATATTTTTTTTGTCTTCTACTTCATTAGTGCTAATAGTATTTGTAGATAATGTATTATCAATAATGCTAGACCCAGTTGATTCTGTGATAGCTTTAATAATTCTACGAAGCTCTTGAATTAATTCCAATCCTGAATTCTTTTCACCCAAATGTCTTGGCTGAGATGATTCTGAATGTAATGATGCCATAGATCCATGTCTTCTAGTGTTAGTTATATTGTTGCTATTATCATCACTTCTACCTGGAACCAAACCTTTAGCAAAGGAGAATAAAGTTGCATTACTCCATTTAATTGATTTGATTAAGGTTCCCACAGCTGAGAAATTCAATTGAGAATTGGATTCATCAAAATCAGAAGATACATTTAGATTCTGAATTTCATCTCTTAACAATAACAAATTACCCAAGTAGATCAGCTTTGTATCCAATGTGTTAGACGAACCTCGATAGAGGTCATAAGCACGTCTTAAAGATTGTATACCACTGTGGATAACATAATATGATAGTTCATCAAATAATTTGGGGTCAATTAGGATATCATAAATCTTAAAAAGTAAGGATAAAGATCTCAATAATGGTGTATAATATGTAATCAAGATCATATCCTTGGATTCAATCTTGGTTTTATCAACAGATAGTCGTTGTAATAATGTATCCAAATAAGCATTTAACATTTCAGTGTCAGAGTCTGTCATTGTTTTTTTAGAAGTGTCATAATTGGAAATCATTAGATCATTGATTGTTGGCTTGTATTCAATTAAGTTGTTTGTAATTAAAAATTTACACCTTCTGGCTAGCTGGTTTTGTAACTTGTTTACAATAGGATCAAAAATCTTGTCATAATAAATATCATTAAATTGCCTCACATATTCCTCTGAGCCTTCTTCGAATTCATAAAAAGGTTGGAATAAGATAATGGAATCACATAATTGATTAATATTTTGCTCTCTTAAAATATTGTTAGTGGTGGTGTTATATAAAGGTTCACATAATTTAATAAACCAGACGTTAACAACATCTTTAGTACCCGTTTCCTTAGAATTAGAAATTGGGAAGAATTCAACAAATAACTTGTACTCATTTTGACATAAGTCTTGGAAGTATGATTTCATAGATCTAATAAAGGAGACAAGATCAGCTCCCTTTTGTTTCATGATAAGATCGTCTAATTGAGACCAAATAATGGAAAATAGTAATTTACTTCTGACATCAAAATAAGTATTATAACAATCTTTCAAAATCGACTCTAATTCATCTCTATATTTAGTTAGATTACTGTCATAACAATGATTTATCAGTTCTTGAATGGGTTCCCTAACCATGTCACTTGTGGTGGAGAATTTATTATAAATTAATGCTTCCCTAGTATTTGGATTTTGTAATAAAGATTCTTTACCAGTAATTTCAGTGTATGCTAATCTCAGATTATTGTTGACGTAATGGGCAATCAAAGTTATGGATCTGATGAGACATTGTTTAAATTTAATTCTATAACTATCACTATCTAATAAATCCTCATGAGATTGAAGAAAGATCAAAGATTGGTAAATCGAGTTCAAAAGTTTCTTAAATGAATCTCTCTTGACCACGTTAGCCGAGGTAGAATGGTTTAATTTACGCATAACTAGATCTAAAGAATCAAAATAGTTCAAATAACGTGGGATTGTTTCAGATAAAGTATTCAGTTCTTTATGAGAATCATATAAGTTGGCAGTATCATCAATAAACTTGGCTGTGTCCAAAGAAATTTGTTCAAATTCACTAATGATTTCATCAAATTTATCATCAATTAATTGGGCTTCAACCAAAGTTTGCTGATAGTTTTGTAACGTATCATCCAATCTTTTCAAATATTCTTGGTATCCACTATATTTATCATTTTCAACATTCGTTGTAGTTGAAGTGGCTGAGATCCCAGATCCGCTAGAAACAGAGACCTCAGAAGGTTCTTGCAGCGGTCCACTCGGAACAGTGTTACCATTTGCACTAGATGTTGCGCCGGTGGTTCCTAATGTTGCTGACAACTTCTGCAATGTATTGAAAAGATAGACGTCATCTAAAACATCATTGATCTCATAAGTTTGCTTAGAAAGCAGACGACTTGAAGCAATATTGTGCACTAATGAGTTTCTTCGAGCACCTACCATGACACAATTACACTCCAATGGTTCTCAATGAGTTTGCTTGATCCTCTTCATGTAGTAAATAATACCCTAGTTAATTCCTCATTTTGTTTATTTTCATTCAATTTTTACAAGTTTTCATTTTGCAATTTTTACAATTTTTCAAACTGAAACTCATCGACGTTTCACACTATAAAGAGACAGTGGAATCAAATTACTTTGTTGTTAAACATTTAATATAATTGTCCCCAACACATGTCAGAAACTAAGAAATTAAAAATGTCTCCAAAGCAAATCTGTACTCACTCCGGCTCCTTTCACGCTGATGAATCCCTAGCGGTTTATATGTTAAGGTTATTACCAGAATATAAAGATGCTAAAGTTGTTAGATCTCGTAATCCAGAAGATTGGGAAGCTAGTGATATTGTTGTCGATGTATCCGCTCAATATGATGGTGTTAGACTATTTGACCATCATCAACGTGAATTCATGGAAACGTTCTCTCCAGAATATAAGACCAAATTGTCATCTGCTGGTTTAGTTTACAAGCATTTCGGTAAGCAAATTATCGAAAATGTCATTGCCAATGCGGACCTTGCCCCAGTCTCTGCTGAAGATCTAGAAGTTTTATACCAAAGAGTTTACAGCAGATTTATTGAAGCCCTTGATGCCAACGATAATGGGATCAGTAAATACGATTTACCAGAAGGTGAAAATCCAAACTTCAATGATTCAGCCATCACCATTCCGGGTTTGATTTCCCGGATGAACCCATCTTGGAATGCCAAGGATACCAGTGCTGCTGCTTTTGACGCTGCTTTCCAAAAGGCCAGTGAATTTATCGGGACTGCCTTTGTTGACCAAGTCATCGGTTATGCTGGTTCCTGGTTACCAGGTAAGAGTATTGTTGTCAATGCTGTGAAGGAAAGAATGTCTGTCGATCCAAGTGGTAAGATTCTAGTCCTTTCCCAATTCTGCCCATGGAAGGAACATTTGTACAATGTCGAAACTGAACATAACATTGAAGGTGCCATTGAATTTGTTATCTTTGTTGATTCCGCTGGCTCTTGGAGAGTCTCCACTGTCCCAGTCTCCTCGACCTCATTCAAATTTAGAAAGGGTTTACCAGAAGAATTAAGAGGGTTAAGAGACGAAGAATTGAGCAACAAGAGTGGTGTTCCAGGTTGTGTTTTCATTCATGCCGCTGGTTTCATCGGTGGTGCTAAGACCAAGGAATCTGCCTTGAAGTTAGCCAAGATGTCTTTGTAGATTCCTGCACATTTATCAGGAGTTATGTATATATATTTACTTATTTATTCACATATTAATATCTAGTTCAATTTTAACTATAATAATTCTAATTCAATTTCTCTAAAATAACTCTAATTCAATTCAATTATGACTATCTCAGCTCAAGTTGGTATCAAATACCAATTGTTCACAATATCAGTCTTCATCGAATTTGTGTCACAATATCGATTGAAACTTTCCTAAAAGAGAAAAACCGCCAAAGCAACCAAAAAACGCCTTTTCGCCAAAAAAAAAAACATCACAAAAAAATCAAGGATTTTCCACCAGAAGAAATTTGAAATTTAATTTTTATTCAATAAAACTTGATCTTCTACTGTTAAAAGATAATAAACTGTAATAGTTTAAAGTAGACATTGTTTCAAGTTGTAAAACCATCACACCGTTTGCTGTCGATTGGAGAGGAAAGTACATTAATACCTTTGCTGCAAATATTTTTTTTTTTACTTCCAGCAGACATTACACTGGTTTAGATATCGGTTTTTAAATTTAATTGTTTCAATTTAAATTTGGTGTCTGAAAAGATCATTACTTCTGTCTGCCTTTGAATATTTACATATCTTTATCATTAAGGAGTGAAATATACAATTTGCAAATTCACTCAATAGACAGGCTAGCCAAGATATAGTGAGTGATCATGAAGGGGTTTCTGTGGTCAAGAAAATCGTCCACTTCATCAGCCTCTAAGAATACCAGTAATAACAACGATAGTAATAAAGAATATAAAGAAACTAGAAAATTTTCAGCCCATTCCCATTATTCTCAACATGGCTCCGATTTACCTACTTCGCATTCCTCATCTTCCTTATCCTCCTTAACTCATGGTATTTTATCCGGAAGATCAAATAGTAACATGGCTACTTCCAATAATAACACTCCTCAACAGAATAATAGACAATCAATGGCCGTTTCTTCATCGTCAAGAAGTGGGAATCAAAACAATTCCAACTCGACTGCTCAACCACATCTAGCATCAGGACATTCTCAAGCCCACCCTAATCACCAATCCAGTCGTAAAAGTTCAATTATCTCCAAGGAATCATATTTAAGAAATAGTTCAAGTCAGCCAATCGTATCAATTAGTCGGAAAAATAACTCTTTAATGAATCTAAGAAACCACTCCACTACTAGTGTCGTATCCCGCGGCAGCACTCATTTACAGAGAGAGGATGAAACCGGATCCATCTTATCAGAAGACTTAAGTCATAATAATATCAATACTACAGGCCTAGAACTTAATATTAATAAAGTTAGACTTGCTGAATCGCCTACAATAGATCATGATGTTTTAACTGATGTGGCACCAGATAGAAACACATCTGTAATATCATCTGGAATCACTGCATCGGATTCAAATACAATAACGAGTTTGAATAATGATAATTACGATTCAAATATATTTAAATCAGGTTGGTTAAATAGATCTCATGGCCAGATAACAATAAATAATCCAAATTACAATCCTAATGCATTATCGCCTGTATCATCATCGTCTATGAGTTCAGATAAAGCCTCAAAGAGGGAAAGTAGAATGTTTCATAATGGGTCTACTGAATTACTAATCTCCAATCCACAAAACATTCCAGGAAATAATGATATGTCCATTCAAGACGTGGAATCATTTAATCAACAGCAACAGTCACCACAACCGCAACAAATCGTAGTTCCAGATTATAGATTGTATAAAGCACAATTGAGAGGGTCCTTATTTTCCCTCTATAAGAATGGGATTGGTAATAATATTAAGTGTTTTGATCCAAACTTACCACCCCCTGAAGATTCTCTATCTAATAATTCTCAACCCGATGATTTTCCAGCTCCGTCCAATAATGCTTTATATAATAACACTACTACCACCACCTCTAATAATAATAATAATATCAATAATAAAAGAGCAACGATATCAGGATCTGTATCATCACCATCATCTTCAAACTCTACCATAGGTGTAGCAAGCACAACTACATCAAGACAAAATCCGAGCACCACTAAAATTCCAATCAAATGTACTTCAATTAATGCTCCTATCACTTTAACATATTTGAATGATAAATTCCCACATCCAGATTTGACCATTGATAAACATACCGGCAAGATAACAAATGGTACTTTAGAAAGTTTATGTCATGCGGTGCTTTTCTACAATCAAGAAGAAGTACAAGCTCATCATAACCATGGTAAAGCAAATCCACATATTAATATTTTTAACATTTTATTGATGCTGCCTTTAATCAACAATTTGATTGATTTCTTAATCACTTTCAATCAGTTTGGGCTAACATTTACGAGAAACAACTCTAAAGTGACAATTAATGCTACTCAATATTTCAATATCTCTAATGAATTAGATGACTTATTAACCGAAAGATTAGCTTTAGTAGTAAAGACAATACTGGATGTATTTCCAGGTTTCCTACTAAATGATAAAGTTTTCCAAGGAACGATTACACTATTAGATACTATTTCTTTACATAATGACGAAATTTCTAATAACTTGAAAATATCTGTCGCTAATAAACATAATGATTTGAATAAATTGACTTATTTCATTAGACCAAATTCTACAGATAAGAACGGTAATTTGTTAAGAGTGAATCCTAAACTAATGAATGATATGACGGATATTAACAAATTCTTATTACTAGATACAAAGAAATTTGCCTCAGATATCCATTCCATTAATTTGAAATTTGATAAAGTTTGGGCCCCTAGATTTGATTATTCTCTATTATATTCGTCAAAACATATTAATACAGACATCATTGCATTGAATCCATTGGTATTTAATAATTCAGATAACATTCATTTCTTAGGAAGACTATTAATCTCTCATTTATTTCCATCGCATACAGTCAGCTCTACAACTAGAAATAATAATAGTGCTAGTGCTCCACGTTTCAATACAGATGCTAGAACAAGAGCTAAAGTTCTTGTCAAATGGGTTCAATTAGGTTGTAGACTAGAACATTTGGGTGATATGGTTTCATGGCTAACTATTGCCACTATAATTTGTTCTGTACCAATTTTGAGATTAGCACAATCATGGCAGTATGTTCCTGAATCAATTTTGAAAATCATCTTTAAAGATTGGGTCCCAACCATTGTACAGTTAGATAGAAGACAAATGTCCTCCAAATCCACAAGTAGTGTTTTCATATTAGCACCACCAAATCTAGAAGACCCTTACATTCGTGAAAATGTAATTTCATACTTTGGTGATTTGTTAGTTATTGCCGATGATCTGCCTGCAGATTCTACATTAAAATATCTCGAGAAGAAAATCACCAGAACCAAGAACGCATTCCACAAATGGCAACAAAGATTGGAAGCAATCGATGATGAAATCGCCAAGAAGGGTATTTCTCTTAACGAAACCAATATCAGAGAAGAAGTTGATGCAGCACGTAGTCCATTATATCAATTCTGGAAATATCATATCTCACAACCGAAATTAAATATTAAGAAGATCATGCAAATAAGTTTGGAGTATGAACCACCATTGGTTAATCAAAATGACTATTCCACTATTGGCCACCATAGAAGTGCTTTATTGACTGGTAGTTACCTTCCTGTGGTCTTCAATGAGGTGCTACCTAATTACACTCTTTTCCCGAGAAGTTCCTTGATTGGTGCTGCTGGAAATTTAGTCAATAAGAGCAAATTGCCACCTCCAAGATCATCTGCTCGTTTATCTAAGGCTCTTTTGATTAGTGAACCAATAGTACAACAACCAAATGTAACTTTAGATTTTGATTCCAACCCAATTACTGGTGTAGAAAACATCGATGGTCCTTTATTGAAGGAGTTAATGGCTACTCAATCTACTAAGCAAATATTAATGAAGTCCATTAGAGACGTTTTTAATATCGACATGGATGTTTTCCATATTTCGAACTGTTTGATCTTTAAAACTAGTATGGAAACCATCGAACATTCAAGACGTCCGGCAAGTGTCGTTATAGAGTCACCAAGGAGATTTTCACAACATTCTCCTAAACTTAACCTCAGAGATTCTATTGACACTACTGGCCGTCTAAGTAAGACATTAGAAAATTTAGATTTTTTCAAAGATAACTCTAACACTTCTGACCCGTTAAAGGCCTCAATAATTGATGTTGTTGTTAAGTCTGCTTCTCTAGATAAGTTATTTGATTTGTTAGTATTGACTGCTGGTATATTTTCAAAACTAATTGACACCAAGGATCTAGAAAACTACTGCTATCATCAACAAGAGTCCTCTACTAATACTAATAATATTGGTCTGTTAGATTTTGCCCTTGCCAAATTAGCAATGGACAATGACACATTTACAGAAACCTTTTTTAATACTTATAAAAGTTTCACAACCACATTAAATGTTTTAGAAAATCTTGCAAAGCGTTTTATTGGAGCTAAGAGCTGTGCTTTAAGTGTTTTTAATGTCATTGACTCAGATGATATTTCCCTTGATAATGACATTGTTTTTCCAGTATGGGATGCTGATGTTTCCGAGGTATCTGACGTCAAGACTGGCTACATGATAAATATTCAAATTGGTACTGCTGAAGCTATTCTACACTTAATAACCGATCATTATACAGACCTTACTGATGACATTGATTGTCATACAACGATGCTTGATATTTTGAAGATTATGGAACAAGAAATTATTGTGGAATGGCCCAAGAGAATCAAGGCCTTGAATGAGAAAGAAGCTGTCAATACAGATAAAAACAAGGAATTAGACACGCTTTTGTCCCAATTCACCGGTTTATTTAATAATATTAAGTCCCATTACCAAAAACAACTTTATAGACCAGTGGGTGTCAGTAAGATGAAAAAGAAGATCATTGAACAGTTATCTAATTTTAAGACTCTTACCTTCAATGAGTTTAATGATGTACTAGATGAAGGGCATTCTCACAATAAATTATTCTCCGACTTCAAATCACTGAATTACAAGGATTATTCCGGAATCTTCGAATGGGTCTCTAAAATGGATAAAATCTTTACTGACGTGTTCATTCTTGCAACCAAACAGGATTGGATTACAACATACGAATATCTAGAACTACTATCAAAGGATTCTCTTACATCATTCTTTGCTTATTCACTGCATGACGTGTCTAAGTCATTAATTAATACAGGCTCATCACAACTAAAAGACATGCAAATCTCAAATGTGTTTAATTGGATCTCTACACTAGTGGACAAGAATAATGAGCCAATTATCCAGAAGTTACCTCAAACTATTCAAATGTTGTTTACTCTTCATCGTTCGTTAACCAACTTTTTCATTGCTCAAATCATTGATATCCATAAACAATTTGAAGATCGTATCAACAACTGTACTCTAATACTGCAAATTCTGAACTATACTCGTTGGAAAAATGCGTCTTTAGATTTGTTCAATTCCGAAAAGGATGGAGACATCTTCCCACACGTTCCTTCATTTATCGAGTCTGCTATCTGCAACAGTATTGTCAGCGCCGAATCAAGATATTTTGAGTACGCTTGGTCATTAGCGGGATATAACCTTTCACCGGTCGCTAATAGAAAACAAGGTAAATCCATCAAAGATATCATAGACAATATCGATCCCGTTCATATTAGAGGTTTCTTGGAAATCGATAATGTGTATACAGGTAAGATTTCAAGAAACTTCTGTCCTTGTCCTGGTTGGTTTGTATCTAGACTACTTGACATTTCTCAATTCGTTCCTAATATGGACACAAGCAACTCAAAGTTGATTAATTTCGATAAGAGACGTTTTGTTAATAATATTGTGTCCAACGTTTTCAATCTGGTACCAAATAGCTCAAAATTAGATTCATATAACAATCTTGATACATTTAGTTCAGGCTGGGCCAGTGCATTGTTTAATCAAATCGAAGAACCAAAGAATGCTATGAAAAAGAGAGCAAAGAGTATTGCTCAAGACGAAGTAAGAGCTGTTAACTTCCATGCAACAGGTTTATTTAATGATATTGTTAGCAATGAAGTTGATAAGATAAGACGGGAAGAAAAAAAACTGGACTTATTGAAAGCTCAAGAGAATGATAATAAATTACACGTAAACATGACGATGAATGCAAATGCATCCAGAAAGAGAGCAACAATATCAAACCACTCTCTAACAAGTTCTCCATCCAATTCCACGATCTCTTCTCATATCATGGTTCCAGCAGGAAACAAGATCAAGAGAAATTCAGTGGCTCCTACATCTTCCAGGAATAATTCTGTCAGCAGTCATTCTAGTGGCAGTGTTAGTAAGAAGATTGGTGGGTTTTTCAAGAGACCATTTTCCATTGCCGGTTTTAACACTTCTGTTTCGAACTATTCATTGAATAGTTCATTACAAGATGCCAATAATAGAAAGACAATTCAACCCACTTTACTACCTGAGATCGAAAACAACGAACTCGTCGGTTTGAAGCCAATATTGACTTTGAAAACCTTCGACATTAAGAATATCATGGGTGTTATTAATCACAAGAATAACCTTGCTTATAGTTACTCTTTTAAGATTATCATGAAGGATGGGGATGAATATATGATCCAAGCTAAAGATGCCCGTGATTTGAATGAGTGGATCAAGATGCTAAAGGCCTCGAAAAGGTACTCTTTTTATTCTCAAAAATTTAGAGGCAAGACACACAATAAGGTGTTTGGTGTTCCATTAGAATGTATCTGTGAACGTGAAGGCACTTTAGTACCAACCATTGTGGTTAAGTTATTAGAAGAGATTGAATTACGTGGACTAGACGAAGTTGGTTTATACAGAATTCCAGGTTCGGTTGGTAGTATTAATGCTTTGAAAAATGCATTTGATGAAGAGGGTGCGGTAAACACTAGCTTTACCCTGGAAGATGATAGATGGTTCGAGATCAATGCCATCGCCGGCTGTTTTAAGATGTATCTAAGAGAATTACCGGATTCATTGTTTTCTACTCGCTTAGAAGAATTTGCTAGTTTAGTGTTAAACTACAAAGCTAATAATTTATCCTATGATGATTATAGACTTAATGTCACCGATTTACTGTCTAAGTTACCTACATGTTATTATCAAACAATGAAAAGAATTGTTTTCCATTTAAATAAGGTCCATCAACATGTTGGGAATAATAGAATGGATGCATCCAATTTGGCTATTGTGTTTTCTATGAGTTTTATTGATCAAGATGATCTAGCTCGCAGTATGGGCTCTATTTTAGGTGCCATTCAAACAATTTTACAACAATTTATTAAGACTCCTGAAGCTTTCTTTGTATAAGAATCTTGGACTAAAAAAATTAAGACAATTTTACATATAGTATATATTTCTGATATATTATTAATGCATAGACTCATTTTTTCCTGATTTTTATTATTGCATTTCTTTAGTTAGATTATGGAATATTCTTTGAATATGTACAAGTTATAGAAGTAAAGTAGAAATATATGTAAAAGAAAGGACTATATTCACTTCTTTAATTCAGGTCTGCGAATGATTCTGATTCTTTCATTGGTTCTCTTCTTTTTTATTAATTCATGCACTCTCTCTTCTTCTTCTTTCATTAGTTTTCTCTTCTCAGAACGTTCTCTGGCGGTATTCATATTTTCTTTTATAGCGGCAAAGATACCATTATTTTCCTTCGTTGGATCAGGTGGATGTTGAACCACTTCAGCAATATTTAACTTCTTTCTAAACCATTTATTTCTAAGTACCAAAGTTTGTAACACTGAAAAAGTACCATTGATTGCAAAATATAAGACGACAGAAGTAGACAAATTCATTGTTGCAGGGATAGAAACCAGTGGTAAGATAATGAAAAATCTTTTCATTGGACCACTGAATTGTTGAGCACCAGTTTCACCACCTAATCTAGAGAACGACATCAACACAGCAGCTGTAATAAACTGAAGCCCCAAATATGGGTCTGATAAAGTTAAATCATGAAACCAAAGGATCCCCTGGTTAGCAAACCCATCCACAGGAAAATTAGCCATACTTCTTAGCGCGTTAAAGAAACCGATAGCAATTGGCAATTGTAACATTGGAGCAGCTAACCATCTATTTTTAATACCATTTTCAGATAATAATTTTCTTCTCCTTACAGCAATCTTTTGACCTTCAGCTAAATCAGTGGTAGCCATTAACTCCTTTGTAACTTTATCCATTTGGGGTTTAATTCTAGAGTTTTTAGCAATTGTATCTGATGATTTGACATAAATTGGGAACATCAATAATCTTACTAGAATGGTCACTGTACATATTGTTCCCCACCATGGTAAACCTGTATAAACATGTACATATTCTAAAGCATGCTGAATAATATCAGCTGGCCAGTGCCAAGTTTGTGCCAGTCCAATACTATTTAAATAGCCAATATGAGTGGAAAGCTCCCCCACAGAGTGACTAGCTTGCTCCACAATATCAGCTGTGGCATTAGTCATCTGATCTATCGAGGGCAATTGTGTTTGAACTTCTGATATTGTTTCGGGAAGGTCATTGAGAGTTTCTGATGTAGATTTGAAACGACGACCTAAACTGAAATTAAAAGCAGAATAACGCAGCGATGTATTCGCTACACCCATCAATCTTGGAGTAGTTTGTAGGGTCTAATTGAAAAGGTGAAAAAAACCAACAGGAGAAGATACGTTGTTGTTAGTAAATAATGTAATTTGCTGTAGAGCTTAATCAACTGATAAAAAATAAACATACCAATCTCGAGGTGGCCTTTAACATAGCAGACCTCAACATCATTTTAAACACTGTTATGATGTGTTGTTTTACTCTATTCTGTATGTCTTTCTCTCCCAGATATAGTAGTCCATGAATATAACTTTTATTAATGGTAGTTACTTAATTCGTTGAAATCAAAATTAAAGTCAAATTCAAGATTTTAAAAGTCGAAACATATCGAACCCTTAAGGAAACTCAATAGAGAAGTAAAAAAAATAATAATACGTAATGCCTCTTTTTCAAATGCTGATAATACCACGAAGAAATGTTATGACAAATCAACTGCGAAAGGAGTTATATGCACAATGCTTAAATAGAGAGTTTGATAAGTTATTACCTACATTACGACAGATCTCTGTGGAAGAGATGGATTATTCTTTGTTACAATTAACATTACAACAAAGTTGTCGGTGGGGTCATATTGAATCCATCGATTTTATATGGTATAAATATGTTAAGAGACACAATTCAATGCTAATTGAACCTAAAACGTTATGTTCAATTGGACAAATTGCTTTAGGTGAAGGTAAAAGTTTTATAGCATCCGATTTATTGGGATATTACAAAGGTATATATGGTAAAGGATGGCATGATCTGAGATCCGGAGAGTTTGTTAAATGGGAATATGAATTGCTGCGGATCAAAATTGAAATGTTTGCCAAGACTGCCTTGAATCGGAGTTTTAGTGAGAAATGGAAAGTATTCTTACAAGATATTGATAATGCTTTACCAGCTTCTTGTGAGTATAATTATAGAGATTTTCCACATTTGATCAAAAGTTATGAAACTGACCAAAGTATGACAAGTGGTAAGATTAGTATGCTTAATTATTTATTCCAAGATAAAGATATTAGTGTGACTAATAAGACGACACTACCCTTATTATTGAATATAATATTGTTGCAAAATGAGTTTGCGCTTGATACAAGGTTAAATTTGTTTAAAAGGTTTTTCACGACACATCCATCGTTACCAATCCTAGACAGTATAGAAATTATGATTCATGAATGTGATGGATATCGTATATGTGAATTGTTGGATTTTGTATCTTCTCTTCAAAGCTACAATTTGACCAAACTAATACCATCACATATCAAAAACAAAATAAAGAAGAAATTACAACAATCAACATTAGAATATAAACTTAGCCAATACTTTTATTGAAAGTGAAAGAAGCTAGAAAGAATATAACTTCTTTATGTATAATATTCTTATAAATATATAGTACTCTTATAAATATATAATATGAAATATTAATATTCCATAGATCATTCACGAAGCTGTTACCATTAATCATAACATTTCGACCTCAAGTAAATGAAACCAGACCGACCCGTTGGCCAAGGAAAATACGATATAATATAACCTATAGCAATGAATATTTACAAAATAACCAGATTGAAATTGTCAATTTTATAAAAGAGCATAGTTCATTTCAATTTTCATTATTTTCACCCTGTTCTTGTTCTTGTTCCTGTTCTTCTTCTTCAATTCCAAAATTTTCTCTTAAGAAATCAAATTTTTCGTTTTCCATTATTGTTTTCTTGACAATATCAGCAGTGATCCTCTTAGTATTCATTCCACGAGCCATTTCTCCACTTTGTTCCACTAACATAGCCATAAAATATTCTAATGATCTCCCAACAATAACCGGCGTTGCCTGTGACACTTTCCCAATATCTTCATCAGTTTGCATAATCTTCTTAATCTTAGCTGGAGGGAAATGTGTCTTTATTCTGCCAAATACTTCTTCCATTTTGACATTTTCATCGATTTGTTGCTGTTGTTCCTCTAACGCGGCTGGTGGGGGCATGTCATTTGTAAGAAGGTCTTGCAAGACTATGTTGCCTCTTCCTACTTCCATCTCTTTCAGTTATTAATCAATTGACTTTGCACACATCAAAACAATCAAACTGTAAACTCTAATCAAACCACATCTCATCACATAAATATTGTTTATTGACAAAAATGACATCTTTTCATCCTTTATTTATATCTTTTTTCATTTTTTTCACTTTTCGTTTTTTCGGAAGAAAAAAAAAAAAATCATCCAAAAATTTAAAGTGTAGATTACCCGGTGGTATCATTATTAGGGCTTAACACCCTGAAATTAGGGCTTTGAAACAATCTGGTTAGGGCTCTTTTTTGTTTTTTTACCCTCGTGATCTGTGAGGTCCAAACATATAAGCTTGAAATACGCCTAGTTCTTAACGATCAGTATCTTTTTTAATCAGAATATATGTATGTCTATAAATTGTATTCTTAAAGATTCATAATACTTAAAATACACATTCTTGTCCGTGAGCCTATGATCTACAATCTCTTCTTCAACTTCTTCTTCTCTGCCTCGTGCTTCTTTAGCCATACTTCTTCTTTCTTATCTTCCAATCTGGCCATCTTGGTAGCGTATTCTTCTTCTTCCAGGATTTCCATCTCATTGGCTTCCATGTCATCTTCATCTTCATCATCATAATCATCACGATAATGTGATCTGCCACGACCTTTATTGAACATAGCCCAAATCTCATCTCTGTCATACCCGGCAGCTTCTTTCCGAGAGGATCTGTATCTATCATCCATATCCGCTTCTTCTTCATCATCTTCAATGAAATCGTCCAATTCAGAATCAACTTCCTCTTCTTCTTGGACACGCCCACCATATCTGTCACGCTGATGATGATTTGTTTTATAACCTTTCTTTTCTAATCTTTGTTTGATTCTTGAATTAGGTTGTGCAAATTTATTTGTCGGTAGTGAAATCTTTACTGGTTTCTCCAATGTTTCGTTATGATGCGGCGTGGATGTAGATTTCATTCTATTATGAACTGGTTCTCTTGGTATTTGTCTTTGATCATTATTGATTTTGGACCCAGTTGTCCTGCTCTTGAACCCAGGTTTATGGAATTTAGCAGGTGTTTGATGAGGTGGTTTAGAGCTGGGTTTGGCTGTCACAGCTGGCTTATTATTTTGCTCTGCTTGCTTCATTAGTTCTTCAAATGTCATTTTCTTTATAGGCTCCCTTCGTTTCGTACTGTTCATGTCCTTGGGCCTATCATGTCTTGTTGAGGCACCAATACGTTTCTTATATACTGTTCCAACAGAGTCTCCGTCTTCATCTGCTTTCCTCTTGTTGCTAGATTCTCCTCTTGGCTTTCTTGCTGCCGTGGAACCAGTTTTCTTCTTTAATAGTTCACCATTTTTCATCTGTTCTTTACGTCTTAATTCCTTTAATCTTTTCACTGCAGGGTCTTCATCTCTTACGTATCTTTTGGGTAATAATGATTCAGGCTCATCACTATTACTCTTTGGTTTATTGATAACTAATGGCGCATTGTTCACAGGAGTCGTCTTTTTAAGTGCAGATAATTTTGATAAAAAACTCATCTCTTATATATATATAAATATATATATATATATATATCTGATAACTGTTGTCCTTGATATTTTGCTTTACTCGATTGTATTCAATTTCAAACACTGCATCGATTTCAATCTTTATCTTTAAACCACTTGAAGAATCGCAAAAACAGACAGGTCATCCTTTACGACATAGTAAACACAAAACATAACTCTTATTCATTTGTTATATCATCCATAAAGGCGTCATACTCATCATCTATACCGAAGGTATTTCCATCGACAACATCATGACCATTCTCATCCTGATCTTCATTAACTTGTTCCATTTCACTACTAGGATCACTTTCAGATTTTGAATGAGAGAGGAATCCACCACCCTGTAATGGAGGTGATCCATATTCCTGTGATCCATCAGCTTGTAATGGAGGTAATTCAAACTCCTTTGATCCAGCATTCTCCCGGTTTCCAATAAAGAATCCACCAGCTTCCACCTGAAAATCTTCCACTGGCTCTTGCTCCTCCTCTTCCTCATCATGGATATTCGTTATTCTATCATTTTTCTTTGGTTCATCTCTGGCCAACCCATAAGTTTCATTCAAATTAGATTTGATTCTCAATCTCAACAACATTTCATTCCAATCCTGTAAGGATTTTAACTCCGATTCCTGTTGTTTATCCTGTTCCAAAGAATATTCTATACCTGAAATCGCCGCCACAACAGCGTCTTTAAACCATCGAGCAACAACAACACCACTGATTACAGGCTTTACATTACCTTTCCCCCGAAGTTTCTTCCCTCCGAAACTAAAACTTGTTACTGCAGGGGCATATTCAATTCTTATGAATTTACAAGCTTTTATTGCTACAGGACTTTCGATCAAGACACAATTATGTGGAATCATACTTTGTGCAAATATTTCAATGTTACCATACGTGTTTTTCTTAATTTCACCTAATTCATTTGCATTCGGTGGAGTGTAGATTTCTGTTTCATCAATACTGTATAATCTTTCTTTATCCTCCTCTTCTTCACCGTTACTACTACTATTGAGTCTATTAATTCCACGTTTCTGTATGATTTTCTTGAAACGAGCACCGGGCTTTAAAACTCTACCCATTTGGTACCATTGTCTTGGGGAATGCAGTTCAATTATATCTTTACGATAAAACACTTTGACAACTTTATTCGATTGCTTCTTACTGTTTAATTTAAAAAAACCACATTCTTTAGCATCGACTTTCAAGAGTTGTGTTTGTTTTATGTCTTTCGCCAATATATATACTGGATGATTTTTGAAATCTTGTAAACAGCCAGGCATTCCTTCAGTTTCATTTCTATCTTGGAAATATACATCTTCATAATCATCAATTTTCATTCTTTTTCTTAAAGTCAATTTCTTCACCACTCTATCATACCATTCTTGTCCTTGTGGATCATTCGTAATCCTCGAATGCCTAAATTTATACGAATACATGTGTTTCACATAACGTCTTGTAACATCTTTACAACCTTGCTTCCTATCATATGCAATCACATATCTCATTACATTTCTGGAACTACGTGAATCGGGCTCTAATTTTGATACATGTCGTATTTGTTCAATAGTTTCCATATTAATCGGATCTACAGTAATCCATTTC
The DNA here is from genome assembly GCA_033807795.1 of Monosporozyma servazzii. NCBI lineage: Eukaryota > Fungi > Ascomycota > Saccharomycetes > Saccharomycetales > Saccharomycetaceae > Monosporozyma > Monosporozyma servazzii. The sequence goes on along the minus strand of CP138602.1, from coordinate 241,208 downwards.
TTGGTGAATTTATCCCAAACTTCACACCAGAAGATTGGATATTTAAATGTATCATTATCAATAAAATTAGATCCACTCTGTGCAGATTTATGATTCAATTTCATATTACAGTAATCCGGCGGTTGACATGAAAAACATAACCTTGCATTAACGTTATAAGCTCTTAATAAAGCAACAAAGCCTTGTGCTAATATATCACGAGTACCACGACCTCTAACAATATCTTTTATAAATTGTTGTTTTGTAGTCGGTTGATTATGGAAATTAGTTGATATTTCATCCCATTGTCTCATATAAAGTCCGACACCAGCATATGATTTTATAATATGACAATGTTTAATCCATAATTGCATAGCTTGCTTCAACCCATCAAGTAATTTTCTTGTACTTCTTAGGGGCAACTCTTTATCCAATGTAGGGTGTAACAGTTTTTCCACTTTTTCAGGTATGATATGTTTTTTAAACAATCTGTTTAATAATTTATCATCATTTAACCATTCATTTCTTATATAACCATGAACCATGAGACATAATAGATATTCGGCGTGAAAATCCTTTCTATACTTTTTCACTTCATGAGACACAACATTACGTTGCTGTTGTTCCTTTAATTTTTTGGCTGCTAATTCGGCCTTTTTGTCCACCTTATCAATGGTAATGTTCAAGTCATCTTCCCCTTGGTCATCACTTTCATCTTCAGGTAAGACATCTTCAAATTCATCAGAATCAAAGTCTTCATCTTCCATGCTACTACTCATACTATTATCTGAGTCAGAAGAGTCTAACACCACCACCTCAATAGGAGCAGGTTCAGGTACTTTCACTGGTGGATTATCGCCATGTCTTTTCCGTCTCTTTCTTGGTTTAATTTCATCACCTTGAACAGCTTCTTCTTCCTTTTTCTCCCTGAGCACTTTCCGTAGTAGTTCAAACTGTTCACGAGATAAATCTTGAGCCATTTTAGTTCATTTCTTGTGCAGGTGTCTATGTCTTCCTCTTGTACAAGAAAGTGTTAATATTCTTTATTTAAAGATTTAATATAATGAAATAATTTAATTGAAAACAAGTTGAATGTATAAAAGAATAATAATTAAAGATATAAAGAAAAAAAAATATATATATAGAAGGGCATATACAAAAAAGTCCTGCAGCAATCATGCTATCAGTTTTTCAACTTTATCCATTAAAACATCAAGATACGTATCTCTGTCGTGACTTTTGTCACCTTCAAATTCTCCATCTGTATACATAGCCGCCAACGAATCATGCAACATCTTTAAATACAAGTAGTTGGACCCACTTGGCCCCACTGCGGTGGATATGACCTTTGCAGTATCTTCAATATTTTCTGGTCCTACAAATGCTTCATTAGTAGATGGATCAGTGGTACCGATATATACAGTGGTTTGTAACACTTGACGTCCAGTGGCAGGATCCCTTTCCAAATGAGATAGAGATTCTCCTAACTCCGCATTTTGTGAATCACTTGGGTACAGATGCACTGAAACCGTATGTAAAGTATACCCATTTTGTTCTCTGACATCCAAATATTCTCTGACTTCGTCAGCATATTTTGGTGGGATATAATAAACCACCCCTAACGTGGTCAAATCATCACGTTTAAAGTTACCATCTCCGTGACTGTGATAATACTCTTCCACATCGGCCAGGTATTTAGTGTTTGAAATAACATCTTCATATGGTATTAGTGTCACTACACGACCCGGGGAGCCAGGAACACCTCTATGATCAATAGATGATTGCCAAAATCTACGTGTGAACCCATAAATCAACGCCGGGATCCGTTGGGTATAATGTGGTGGCGGCTTATAAATCAGTGAACCGTAACCCAACACCCACAAACCGTCCTGTCCTTGAGTCATATTTGTATCGTTATGTTCTCCTTTATGTATCAAAGCAACCATCCATTGGTAATAAAGCTTGAACTTCCCTTCAATACCAAGAGTTCAATATTTCAAATTTCGAACTTCAAATTTCAAGTGGAAGAAAAATTGAATAACGCTAATTTTTATTTTGAAATCAACAAACAGTGAGAATAAAAGCTTATACAAAGATTTAAACAATAATATATATACGGTTATTATCCATTCCTATACAGACTGGCAACCAACATTACAACGATATTGTCCCTTTATATTTGGATAAGAAAGTTAAAACTACCAGATAATCAAGAAATTACAAATTAGTCAAATACATATATATTTTTTTGCATTATGGGGACCGACGCTGTAGATTCAGATTTTGAAAACGATTTGCTAAAGAATCCAGAATTATATGGGTTAAGAAGATCACATAGAAGGGCTACCACTCATAATTATATTTCTGATAGTAATAATGATGATAATGATGACGAGGATGACGTTACTGTTGGAAGAAGGAGGACAAAAACTGTTAATTATGATGAAGATGAAGATGCCGACATTGATGCCGATTCTGAGTCGTATGATGAAAGGGACATGATAGAAGATGAAGGAGAAGTTAACGAAGCGGATGAGGATGACGACGATATAGACTATTACGATTCTAACGCCAAGAAGAATAGATCGACCAACACTACCAAGAAAAATAAAGGTACTGCCAAGAAGAAAGCGTCTAAGAAGAAAATATCAAAAGAAGACGACGAGGATGAAGACTTAAAGTATTTACCGTCGAGATTTTCTTCTCGTAATAATAACAAGACAGTTAATTATAATGTTGACTATTCCGATGATGAAGATTTACTCCAATCTGATATAAACAGTGATGACGAAGATGAGGAAGATTTGGATAGTGACAGCTATGATAGAGAACAATCCATGACTCCTGCATCCGAGACGACACAGAGCCACACCATTGATATTGTTATCGACCACAGATTGAAACCGGGACACGAACATACTAGTAAAGATATTCCAGATCTGAATCAATGTAAACAAAATTATGAATTTTTGATCAAATGGGCGGATCAATCTCATCTTCATAACACATGGGAAACTTATGAATATTTAGATTCCAAACTACGTGGGTTGAAAAAACTAGACAACTATTGCAAACTTTACATCATCCAAGATAAAGAAATTAGACTAGATCCATATGTGACTCGTGAAGATGTCGAATTAATGGATATGGACCGTGAAAGACGTCTTGATGAATTCCAAGAATATACTATCCCTGAAAGAATCATCGATAGCCAACGTATCACAACAGACGACGGAACTAATGAATTACAATATTTGGTGAAATGGTGTAGATTAAATTATGATGAAGCTACATGGGAAAATGCCAACGAGATTGTGAAATTAAGTCCGACTGAGGTGACAAGGTTTCAACAAAGATCCAACTCAAAGATCTTACCACAATATTCAAGCAGTTATAACAATCAACAAAGACCCAAATTTGAAAAATTAGTTTCTCAACCATCGTATGTAAAATTTGGTGAATTAAGAGATTTTCAATTGACAGGTATTAATTGGATGGCCTTTTTATGGTCCAAGAATGACAACGGTATCTTGGCAGATGAAATGGGGTTAGGTAAAACCGTACAAACAGTGGCCTTCCTAAGTTGGCTTATTTACGGAAGAAGACAAAATGGACCACATTTGGTCGTGGTTCCATTATCAACCATGCCTGCTTGGCAAGAAACTTTTGCCAAATGGGCACCAGATTTAAATTGTATTTGTTACATGGGGAATCAAAAATCAAGAGATATTATGAGAGAATATGAATTTTATACAAACCCAGAAGCTAAGGGGAAGAAAAACATCAAATTTAATGTATTGATGACCACATATGAATACATCTTAAAGGATCGTGAACAATTGGGTTCCATCAAATGGCAATACTTAGCTGTAGATGAAGCCCATAGATTGAAAAATGCCGAATCGTCGTTATATGAATCATTAAACAGCTTTAAAGTGAATAATAGATTACTGATTACTGGTACACCATTACAAAATAACATTAAAGAATTAGCTGCACTAGTGAATTTCTTAATGCCGGGGAGATTTACCATCGATCAAGAAATTGATTTTGAAAATCAAGATCAGGAACAGGAAGAATATATTAGAGATTTGCATACAAGAATTCAACCCTTTATCTTACGTAGGTTAAAGAAAGATGTTGAAAAATCACTACCCTCAAAAACTGAACGTATCCTTCGTGTGGAATTATCTGATATTCAAACTGATTATTATAAGAATATTCTTACGAAGAACTATAGTGCTTTAACCGCGGGATCCAAAGGTGGTCATTTCTCCTTGTTAAATGTTATGAGTGAATTGAAAAAGGCTTCAAACCATCCATACTTATTTGATAATGCTGAGGATCGTGTCCTTGAAAAATTTGGTGGTGGTACTATGTCTCGTGAAAATATCCTTAGAGGGCTGATCATGTCTTCTGGTAAGATGGTCTTGCTAGATCAATTGTTAACAAGATTGCAAAAAGATGGACATCGTGTTTTGATCTTTTCACAAATGGTTAGAATGTTAGATATTTTAGGTGATTATCTTTCTATTAAAGGTATAAATTTCCAAAGATTAGATGGTACGGTTCCATCTGCACAAAGAAGAATTGCGATTGACCACTTTAATGCTCCAAACTCTACTGACGATGTCTTCTTATTATCTACAAGAGCCGGTGGGCTAGGTATCAATTTAATGACCGCTGATACTGTTATTATCTTTGATTCTGATTGGAATCCACAAGCAGATTTACAAGCTATGGCCAGAGCACATCGTATTGGTCAAAAGAACCATGTTATGGTGTATAGATTGGTCTCTAAGGATACTGTAGAAGAGGAAGTTCTGGAAAGAGCACGTAAGAAGATGATTTTGGAATATGCCATTATATCACTGGGTGTAACTGACGGTAACAAATATACCAAGAAGAATGAACCTTCTGCAGGTGAATTATCTGAAATTTTGAAATTTGGTGCTGGTAATATGTTTGCTGCTACTGATAATCAGAAAAAGCTAGAAGATTTGAACCTGGATGATGTGTTGAATCATGCGGAAGATCATGTTACTACTCCGGATCTGGGTGAATCTCATTTAGGTGGTGAAGAATTTTTGAAACAATTCGAAGTGACAGATTATAAAGCTGATATTGATTGGGATGATATTATCCCTGAAGAAGATTTGAAGAAATTCCAGGATGAAGAAATTAGACGTAAAGATGAAGAATATGTGAAGGAACAATTAAATATGATGAATAGAAGAGATACTGCTTTGAAGAAGATTAAAAATAGTGTTAATGGTGGTGATAATCAAAATGAGGATGATTCTGCTGAATCTGACTCAGAAAATGAAAGACAATCCAGATCAAGAAGAAGAGCCCGTGCTAATGATTTGAACGCAATTGGTGAAAATGAAATTCGTGCTTTATACAAGGCGGATTTGAAATACGGTGACTTAACTGATCTCTTTGAAAGTCTTATCGCTGATAATACATTACCAGTGAGATCAATTGATAAATATCATGAAATTTATTCCGAAATGTTGGCTATGGCGAAAGATGTTGTTAATAGTGTTGAAAGTAAGCGTAATGCCATTTTAGACACTTTGGAAAAGGAGGCCGCTGTGTATCGTAACAAAATCAAAACTGGTGAAGTTAATATTGAAAATCAAGAAAAGGATAATCCATTATCTAGATTAGCTGCTAAGAGAAGAGAAAAGAAAGTTGCCTTTTTTGAATACATGGGCGTCAAGACATTGAATGCAGAGACATTTGTTAATAGAGCTCAAGATTTGAAGATTCTAAAGGATTATATCAATAAATACTTCAAAGATGATCCATTGAAATTTACTTTTGGCGATAACAAACAACCTAAACCTGTACAAAATTGGACCAGTAATTGGAATAAAGAAGATGATGAAAAGCTATTAGTTGGTGCTTACAAATATGGGTATGGTTCATGGACACATATTAGAGATGATCCATTTTTGGGCCTTTCTGATAAGATTTTTTTAGATAATAATCCTAAGGATAAAAGTAACGGTAAAGATAAACATGCAAACCCAATCAAGGAAGAAAGTGCCACCTTAGCCAAGGGTTCCACAGCACCTGCCAAGAAAGGTAAAGGTATCACTGGTTCATCTAAGAAGGTACCTGGCAGTATCCATTTAGGTAGAAGAACAGACTATTTGCTAACCCTCCTAAAAGAACCTGTAAAGGATGTTAATTCAAGTAGTGGGGATAACAACAATAATATTTCCACTAGCGTCAATAGTAACACCAACACTGCTAATACTGCCAACACTAGCAACTCCATGAATAAGAACAGTGACCTTCCTACTGGACCAAAAAAGAAACGAGTCAGAAAACCAATGACCAAGAATAACAGCAACGATAAAGATTCTGAGTCAGGTTCAATGCCACCTAATAAGAAATTGAAACCATTACCTAGAGACCCTGCCGCAGCATTGAAACAATCCAGATCCAATTCATCTACCTCCATCAACACATTATCGAACAACTCACCACACCCAGCTGCACACCATACACACACCATCACCCCACCAATTCACGAGAAGGAATACGACAGTATGGACGAGGATGATTGCCGTGTCACCATGAGTGAAGTGAGAGTCTCATTGAAAAGATTGAGGCGTGGTGGCAAGGGTCTTGATCGTAAAGAATGGGCCCAAATCTTGAAGACATCATTGACCACCATTGGTGACCACATCGAGCGTGAAAAGGTCAAGTCCACTGATGGCCTCCCACCGCAACAATTCAAGAAACATTTGTGGTCCTATGCATCCAATTTCTGGCCCGCTGCCGTGAAAAGCACAAAATTGATGGCCATGTACGACAAGATCCGTGCTGCATCTACCACAGATAAGTCCCCTTCGCATTGAGCACATGATGTAAAGATATGTAATAATAACAATATTTATAACAATATAAATAATATTAATAATAATAATAATAATAATTTAACCGCCCAAGGAAGCGTATTAATCTCTGGCAAATACCCAATCAGGTAAAACAAATCGTGCGAAGCGACTGAAAAATTTTCAGTGCAAAAAAACAAACGAAAAATTGGCGATGCCAAAAAGAAAACCACTATCCACAAAAAAACTAAAAAAAATTTGAAATTTATGAAAATTTAGATATTTTGATTTATTACAACGTTTAACTATACTTTACACTCATTTTTTTGATAGTTGTTTAAGCCAAAATCCCTGCCACTTCATTATCGTCCCCATCCACCTCAAAGGTATATATTTAATATCCTTTCTATAAAGTACAGTTGACAGTTTAAGTATATTTTTTACTAGATTATCAATAACGTATTAATAAAAAAAAAAATAAATAAAAAAAAATTATAAAAAAGTTATATTCAAGCTATAATTAAAGAATTTTTATTACTTTTATTTAATATCATATTATTCCAAATTATTCCATTAATAGAATCAGTGTATTAAATTTACCAATTACTTTATTTCTTTTATTATAATCCCCCTTTTTAAACTGAATATTTCCATTTCAAAAAAAAAATAAATAAACAAATTAATAACATACAATATTAATAATGTCTGATATTACTGAAAAGACTACTGAACAATTAGAAAACTTAAGTATTTCTGAACAACCAGAAAAGAAGGAAACTACTACTTCCTCTGGCTCTGAAACTCCAAACGGTGAATCTGTCCCAACTTCTTTATACGTTGGTGAATTAGATCCATCTGTTTCTGAAGCTTTATTATACGATATCTTCTCTCCAATTGGTTCCGTTACTTCTATTCGTGTTTGTAGAGATGCTGTCACTAAGACTTCTTTAGGTTATGCTTATGTTAACTTTTCTGAACATGATGCTGGTAAGATCGCTATTGAAAGATTAAACTACACTCCAATCAAGGGTAAACTATGTCGTATCATGTGGTCTCAACGTGATCCATCTCTAAGAAAGAAGGGTAACGGTAATATTTTCATTAAGAATTTAAATGCTGATATTGACAACAAAGCTTTATACGATACTTTCTCTGTTTTCGGTAACATTTTATCTTCCAAGATTGCTACCGATGAAAATGGTAACTCCAAAGGGTTCGGGTTTGTTCATTTCGAAGAAGAATCTGCCGCTAAAGAAGCTATCGATGCTTTAAACGGTATGTTATTAAATGGCCAAGAAATTTACGTTGCTCCACATCTTTCTAGAAAGGAACGTGATTCTCAATTAGAAGAAACTAAAGCTCATTTCACCAATGCTTATGTTAAGAACATTAATCCAGAAACCACTGAAGAAGAATTCAAAGAATATTTCTCCAAGGTCGGTACCATTACTTCTGTTGCTTTAGAAAAGACTGAAGATGGTAAATTAAAGGGTTTCGGTTTTGTTAACTACGAAAACCATGATGATGCCGTTAAAGCTGTTGAAGAATTAAACGGTAAAGAATTCAATGGTCAAGAATTATTTGTTGGTAGAGCTCAAAAGAAATATGAACGTTTACAAAACTTGAAGAAACAATACGAAGCTGCCAGATTAGAAAAGATGGCTAAATACCAAGGTGTTAACTTATTCGTCAAGAACTTAGATGATTCTATTGATGATGAAAAATTAGAAGAAGAATTTGCCCCATTCGGTACCATCACTTCTGTTAAAGTTATGAGAACTGAAAACGGTAAATCCAAGGGTTTTGGTTTCGTTTGTTTCTCTTCTCCAGAAGAAGCTACTAAAGCCATTACTGAAAAGAACCAACAAATTGTTGCTGGTAAACCATTATATGTTGCTATTGCTCAAAGAAAGGATGTTAGACGTTCTCAATTAGCTCAACAAATTCAAGCTAGAAATCAAATGAGATTCCAACAAGCTTCTGCCGCTGCTGCTGCCGCCGCTGCCGGTATCCCAGGTCAATTCATGCCACCAATGTTTTACGGTGTCATGCCACCAAGAGGTGTTCCATTCAATGGTCCAAACCCACAACAAATGAACGGTGTTCCACCACAACAATTTAGAAATGGTCCAATGGGCTATGGTATGCCACCACAAGGTGGGTTCCCAAGAAATGCTGCCGCCAATGCCAATGCTAACCAATTCTACCAACAAAAGCAAAGACAAGCTTTAGGTGAACAATTATACAAGAAGATTTCTGCCAAGAACCCAGATGAAGAAGCTGCTGGTAAGATTACTGGTATGATCTTAGATTTAACTCCACAAGAAGTTGTCTCTTTATTAGAAAACGAAGATTTATTCGAACAACATTTCAGAGAAGCCTCTGCTGCTTATGAATCTTTCAAGAAGGAACAACAAGAACAACAACAACAACAAGGTGCTCCAGCCGAACAACAACAAGAAGAAGAAACCATTGAAGCTCAACCTGAATCTTCTGAACAATAAATGATTTAAAAAATAAAAATTAGAAAAAGCCAGCAAAAGCCTTTATTTTTACTTTTATTATTATTCCATTTTTTTTGTGTATTTTTGTCCCAATTTGATCGCTAAGTTTATTAGTTTAAAATACATCATTATATAATAGTGTTTTTCTTTATATTTTTTCATTGTAAATTTTATTATCTATAACTTTCCCTCTTTGCTTGATCTGATCTGCTCTGCTCTGATCTGATCTGAACCAAGCCAATTACACGTTGACACAAGCTTTTGCCTCTTTTACCTTTTTTCTGCATAACCTTCAAAGTCCTTTAAACGCATATTCTTTCCAAATTCTTTTAAGAGTGAATCAAACCCACATTTTCGGCCGAGATTCATTCTTTTTTATTTTATATTTTTGTACCAATCGTTAAGTGTCACAGATTGAAAGATTTAAATAGCCAGGAAACTGTTAGACTCACAGTACATCATTATAAGTTGACTATATCCTGAGTAATGGATTTTGCATTATTTAGTGGCTATAATACCAACATCAATAATATCCCGGATCAAGGTAATTAATTGATAGAGGGATTTTGACTTTCGAATTTTATCATCGCCGTTTCTTTCTCGAGCATATATAAACTACTATTCTCCGGCTATTCCATAGTTTGCTTCTTACCTCTTCAGATTCTTTATCAGGATATACACTTCAAGAAGCCCAAACTAAATATCTCACAACTTCTTAGTTATATCCACAATTGAAATGGATTCAAGTACAATTTTGTCGTGGAAGGCATCCAATGCTATAATATGGCCCACATATGGTATTTTATTAATTTCTGCCACCGCTTTGGCCTATTGGATAAGAGATTCAAAGACCTTTTTATCTGCCAACGGCACACAAAAGGCATTCCCGCTATCTTTCAATTTTGTGGCTTCTGCACTTGGATGTGGTGTGTTTGCGGCTTACCCAGAAGTGGCCAATATTTCTGGGTTACATGGTCTTTTAGTTTACGCTATCACTGGTGCATTACCCATGTTTGTGTTTGCATTTTTAGGACCAATCATTAGAAAGAAAACTCCCAATGGGTTTCTATTAACCGAATGGGTCTTTCATAGATATGGTTTAGTCTGTGGGTGGTATGTTAGTGCATGTACGATCCTAACGGTTTATTTGTTTATGGTCAGTGAAGTCAGTTCATTGAAGTTTTGTATTCAAACTATGACCGGTGTCACCGCCACTGCTGTCGTTATTATTGAAGCTGTGGTAACCACATTATACACATCCGTTGGTGGGTTCAATATTTCATTCTTAACAGATTCTTTACAAGTTAGTATCGTGTTTATTCTACTGATCATTGTTTCCTGTGCTATGGGCAGTTATATCGATATTGACACAAGTAAAATTGGTCCATCAAACTTATTGAAACAAAATAAATTAGGTTGGCAATTAATTTATATTTTGACTATAGCAATCTTTACCAATGATTTCTTTATGAGTGGGTTTTGGCTAAGAACTTTTGCAGCTAGAAGTGACCGTGACTTATTAATTGGTTGTTCTATTGCCTCTGTCATCCTATTTGTATTTGTCACTATTATTGGAGTCACCGGGTTTATTGCTGTTTGGGCTGGGCTTGTCGAAGTAAATGATGCTAATGCGGGCTCCTCATTTTATTTGTTACTTGCACAGTTACCAAGGTGGGTCATGGGGTTTACCTTAGTGTTCATTCTAGTCTTATCCACGTGTACTTTTGATTCTTTGCAAAGTGCTTTAGTGTCCACAGTTTCCAATGATGTGTTCCGAAACAAACTGCCAATTATGTGGGTTCGTGGTATTGTTGTATTAATTATGGTCCCTGTCGTTGTTGTTGGCCTAATTGCCGAAGATGTGTTAACGATTTACATGATTGTGGATCTGCTATCCAGTAGTGTGGTCCCAGTCTTGATTCTGGGATTATTCCCGCAATCAAATTATTATTGGACAGCATGGGAAGTAATTGGTGGAGGTCTTGGTGGGATATTGGCTACATTCATATTTGGTACAATATACTACGGCTCGGCCAAAGAAGGTGGTAAATTACTGTTGATTTGGAATGGGTTATATGTCAACGATTGGAGTACATTTGGTGCCTTTGTCACTGCTCCCCTGGGCGGGCTTGTTTCCTCTGGTATCATTATGGTCATTAGGCTTGGAGCAATTGAATTATACAAGAGGCAAGATAGATTCCATGATATCTGTAATTCTATTGGTGAAGCTACATATTTCATAAAACTATATCATTTCATAGATAAGTGGGAACAAAAATTGGTTAGAGATACCATAGAAGCTGAGGAAAATTTTGCTGAAACCACCGAATCTAATAAACTAGATGTTGAAATAGTTACAACAACATCTTATAGGAGCTCTAGTGATAAGAAAAATATCTCTGAAATTGAAGTTTCAGTTGTGGAGTCCCTGTAAAAATATAAACCTGATGCTGCTCTTCAAAAATTGATACAATCCACTTTTATAGACATATATACACACTAAAACAATATATAGATAATATTAACGATTTATTGCATTCCAGTATATTGAATAAAATGTATTAGCTTCCAATTCGTGTCGCACTTCATGTAAAAGCTTATTAATGTGACGCGTGCCATTTTCTTAATTTTTTTTTTTTTCTTAATTTTTTTTTGTTCTGTTCCTTTTTGTAGAGCAATGCGTGTTTTTCAGCGGAAGATTAAATTTCAAGATAATTAATTGCCAGAGAAGTTGAAACCTTTAAGATCACATTATTAAACTATTGTTGAAGTTCCATTTCCAATTCCAGCTCCAGTTCAAGTTCCAGTCTAGTTCAAGTCAAATCAAGAACTAGTGTGCTACACAAGTGAATTATACATATTTTCATACGTATATTTTACTTACTAAGGAAAGAAGGGCATCTTTTTTAATCTACAAGAAAAGAACCTGCATAATTAGAAATACTACTATAGTTTAAAGAGTCGAATCACTAGCGTTATATATTTGAACATCCACAAGAGCTGTTAAAAAAATACTATTAATATTAATACCATATTGTTTTTTTACAATCAATTACTTTTGCTTTTTTAACACTTTCTGTATAGGTTTTGAAATAATTGATTTACTGTTTTAATAGATATATCAGATTATCATTTCCAAAGTACATTCACATACAACACTACCTCGACTGTAATGTCAATTGACAAGAGCAATCCATTTGCAGAGGATCTCAACCCATTTGGCGATGAGTTTGAACGAGGTGATGCAAATGCCGGTTCCTCCCAAGATACTACCAATACTAGTGGTGGTAAAAAATTACTTTTTAACGATGAAATACCATCCCACGATTTATCAGACAACGATTCTATCATGCCTACTCCAAATGTTGGTACTACCTTGAATGCAAGCGGTACTTTTGATGATATCGAATTAGAAAATGATCGTAATGAAGCTCACGAAATGAAAAGATTGAGAATGGGTACACAAAGAAACAAACTTGGCAGAAATAAAGTTGGAAGAGCTAAGACACTTAAATGGGCTAAAGAGAACTTCCATAATCCATTTGAAGATCTATTAAAAGAAGAAGATGCATTCGATGATGCTGGGACGACAAATAGAGCTGATGAATTACGAACAGTTTACCATAACATGGATCTTCCTGGTGATATGCTTGACGAAACAGGCAAACCAATCGCTGTATATGCTCGTAATAAGATCAGAACAACAAAATATACTCCATTAACTTTCTTGCCAAAAAATCTTTTGTTTCAATTCCAAAATTTTGCTAACGTTTATTTCTTAATGTTAATTATCCTAGGTGCTTTCCAAATTTTTGGTGTTACCAATCCAGGTTTAAGTGCTGTTCCATTGGTTGTTATTGTTATTATTACTGCACTTAAGGATGCTATTGAAGATTCTAGAAGAACCGTGCTAGATTTACAAGTCAATAACACTAAAACACATCTTCTAAATGGTGTCCCAAATGAAAATGTCTCTACTGATAATGTTGGTCTTTGGAGAAGATTTAAGAAGGCTAATACTAGACTATTGATGAAATTTATTGAAGTTTGTAAAGCTACATTCACTGAAGAAGGTAAACGTAAACGTGCCATGCGGAAAAGAAATCAATTACGTGCACAAAGAGTGGCTGCCACCACGGGAGCTGATATGCCTCGTGGCTCCTTAGATTCTATGGGTAGTTTCAGGGATTCTGCTGATTTCGGTCGCCCTTCTCTGGATTATGAAAATTACGATGAAGCAGGTTATACAAGTCGAGGCCATATTATTGATAAGTCTTTACCTGTTAGAAATGATACCAAATTTAGCAAGGATTATTGGAAAAACGTTAAGGTTGGTGACATTGTGAGAATTCATAACAACGATGAAATCCCAGCTGATGTTATCTTATTATCGACATCCGATGAAGATGGTGCTTGTTATCTTGAAACTAAGAATTTAGATGGTGAAACGAACTTAAAAGTTCGTGAATCATTAAAGATCACGACTGATATTAGAAGCTCAAGAGATATTGCTAGAGCCAAGTTCTGGGTTGAAAGTGAAGGTCCACATGCTAACTTATATTCTTATCAAGGTAACATGAAATATGTCGATACTAAGGACGGTGACTTAAAGAATGAACCCATTACCATCAACAATCTATTATTACGTGGTTGCACTTTAAGAAATACAAAATGGGCCATGGCTATGGTTATTTTCACTGGTGACGAAACCAAGATTATGCTAAACGCTGGTGTTACTCCAACTAAGAAGTCCAAGATTTCTAGACAATTAAATCTTTCTGTGTCAATCAATTTCTTGATCTTATTTATCCTTTGTTTCATCTCGGCCATTGTCAATGGTGTTTACTATAACAGGACCCCATCGTCCAGACAATTCTTTGAATTTGGTTCTATTGCTGGGAATCCAGCAACAAATGGTTTTGTTTCATTCTGGGTTGCTGTTATTTTATATCAATCTTTGGTTCCTATCTCCTTATATATTTCCGTGGAAATTATCAAGACTGCTCAGGCTGCCTTTATCTATGGTGATGTCTTGTTGTACAATGCAAGATTAGACTATCCATGTACTCCTAAGACTTGGAATATTTCTGACGATTTAGGTCAAATCGAGTATATTTTCTCTGATAAGACTGGTACATTGACACAGAATGTTATGGAATTTAAGAAATGTACTATCAATGGTGTTTCATACGGTAGAGCTTACACCGAGGCTTTAGCTGGGTTAAGAAAGAGACAAGGTGTTGATGTTGAAAGTGAAAGTCGTCGTGAAAAGGAAGGGATCAAGAAAGATAGAGAAACTATGATTAAAGATTTATTAGAATTATCTGAAAACTCTCAATTTTTTCCTGAAGATATTACTTTTGTCTCTAAGGAATTTACTCGCGATTTGGCTGGTGTGGAAGGTGAAGCTCAACGTAAATGTTGTCAACATTTCATGCTAGCATTATCGTTGTGTCACTCTGTGTTAACTGAAAAGAGTAAAATGGATCCAAACAAATTAGATCTTAAGGCTCAATCTCCTGATGAAGCCGCTTTAGTTTCTACTGCAAGAGATATGGGTTTCAGTTTCATTGGTAAAACCAAAACTGGTATGATTGTTGAAATTCAAGGTGTCCAAAAGGAGTTCCAAATTTTAAACATATTAGAATTTAACTCTTCAAGAAAGAGAATGAGTTGTATTGTCAAGATTCCAGGTAATAACCCAGAAGATGAACCAAGGGCTTTGTTAATTTGCAAGGGTGCTGATTCTATTATTTACTCTAGACTATCTACCAAGAGTGGTGCCAATGATGAAACCTTACTAGAAAAAACTGCCTTGCATTTAGAACAATATGCTACTGAAGGGTTAAGAACTTTATGTATTGCTCAAAAAGAAATTTCCTGGTCTGAATATCAAAGATGGAATGACAAATACAATATCGCTGCTGCCTCTTTAACGAATCGTGATGAACAATTAGACGCTGTTGCTGATGAACTTGAACGTGACTTAATTTTACTTGGTGGTACTGCCATTGAAGATCGTTTACAAGATGGTGTTCCTGATTCTATTGCTTTATTGGCTAAGGCTGGTATTAAATTATGGGTCTTAACTGGTGATAAAGTGGAAACTGCTATTAATATTGGTTTTTCTTGTAATCTATTAAACAATGATATGGAATTATTGGTTATTAAGACTACCGGTGACGATGTTAAAGAATTTGGTGAAAATCCTGCTGTTATTGTTGAAAGTTTAATTCTTAAATATTTGAGAGAGAAGTTTGGTTTAAGTGGGAGTGAACATGAATTAGCTCTTGCTAAGAAAGATCATGAATTTCCAACTGGTAATTTTGCTGTCATTATTGATGGTGAAGCTTTGAAACTATCCTTACAAAATGATGATATTAGAAGAAAATTCCTTTTACTTTGTAAGAATTGTCGTGCTGTTTTATGTTGTAGAGTGTCACCATCTCAAAAGGCTGCTGTTGTGAAATTAGTTAAGAATACCCT
Source organism: Monosporozyma servazzii (assembly GCA_033807795.1). NCBI lineage: Eukaryota > Fungi > Ascomycota > Saccharomycetes > Saccharomycetales > Saccharomycetaceae > Monosporozyma > Monosporozyma servazzii. Next base: position 225,388 of record CP138602.1, on the reverse strand, counting down.
TGATGTCATGACATTGGCTATTGGTGATGGTTCTAATGATGTTGCTATGATTCAATCTGCTGATATCGGTGTTGGTATTGCTGGTGAAGAAGGTCGTCAAGCTGTTATGTGTTCTGATTATGCTATTGGTCAATTTAGATACCTGTCAAGATTACTACTAGTTCATGGTCGTTGGTCCTATAAGAGATTAGCTGAAATGATTCCAGCGTTTTTCTACAAGAATGTTATTTTTACTTTAGCTTTATTCTGGTATGGTATTTACAATAATTTTGATGGTTCCTACTTATTTGAATACACATTCTTAATGTTTTATAATTTGGTCTTTACCTCTTTACCAGTCATTTTCTTAGGTATTTTGGACCAAGATGTTAGTGATACTGTATCTTTGGTTGTACCAGAATTATATCGTGCTGGTATTTTAGGATTAGAATGGAAACAAACGAAATTCTTATGGTATATGCTAGATGGTCTTTATCAATCCTGTATCTGCTTTTTCTTCCCATATTCTTTATACCACAGATCATTCATGGTAAGTAATAAGGGTCTGGGCATAGATCATCGTTATGATGTAGGTGTGATGGTTGCCACCATTGCTGTTGTATCATGTAACCTGTACATCTTGCTACATCAATACAGATGGGATTGGTTCACATCTATATGGATTGCGTTATCCTGCCTTGTTTTATTCTTCTGGACTGGTGTTTGGTCAAGTTCTACAAACTCCAAGGATTTGTACAAGGCAGCTTCTCGTATTTATCAGTCACCAGCCTTCTGGGGTGTGTTCTTTATTGGTGTATTCTATTGTTTGGTTCCAAGATTTACATATGATTGCTTAAGAAGATTCTTTTATCCAACCGATGTAGAGATTGTAAGAGAAATGTGGGCCAGAGGTGATTTTGACCATTATCCACCAGGATATGATCCAACTGATCCAGACAGACCAAGAATTGTGAAACCAGGTAGATTAGGTGAACATCCAATTGCCGGTATTATGCTATCAGATAATTATGGCGAGGGCAATTTATCACAAGATAGTGTTGTTACAGAAGAAATTCCAATGAATATATTGAACAATTCTGTCGGTTCGCCAGAAATACGCAGAGAAAGCGGTAAAGAAGAATGGGCAAATTCACCAAGAGAAAACCAAGACTTATTATTTTCCCCAGTAGACGCCGCTGCAACGGACCACGATACTTTCATCCCACCAACCGGTTCTAACCTTAGATACTCTATGAATAATAATAGCAACAATAATAGAACCTCGTTAGATTTTACTAGGGATAATATGTTAGCTACTAATCAACTGGATAACAGATATTCTGTGGATAGAGCTCGTATTTCGTTGGATCTACCGGGGATTACTAACGCAGAAGGATTATTAGAAGGCAGAAAGAGTTTTGCCAGAGATCGTTAAAATCTGCGCTCCCCACCCAGCACATATAAATAAGTAAGGTCTCTCTTCTAACAACACTCTGTTTTTGTAGAAACTGTATAAGATGGCGATGGGATATAGAAAAACTATCACTAGTCTACGCCCACACGCCTTGTATAATAAATACGTATTGCTCACTAATTGTGACGATATATGACTATCATTTTATCATTTTAGCCCTTAACCTATGCATTATAGGTGGTTTATTTAGCTATAATTGGACACTTTATTCTTTGTATCTGGCGCCAATATGGGCTGTTCCACACGTGAAACGGGCTAGGCGGAGACGCCGCTAAACAGCCGAGAGCGCAAGAAAATCCTACCGAGACAAATGCTGCTGTTACACGGGCTCGGGAAAGTCTCTAGGCGGGCCAATTTTCAGAAATCAGAGCACTAATTGATTCGAGAAGAGAGCAAGTCACATAGAGCCAACGTAAAAGAACCCTTTGCTCACATCTACAGGTTGCTTCATACGTGCTATACACAGCAAACAGACACATTCTAGAAATTCACTGATCCAACGTACAAGAAGCTACACTACTAAAAAAATTGTGAGTATATCTTTAATCGGGGAGGGTATATTGAGATTCGTTTATATTTAGAAGTTTGTAGGACAACCCAAGATCAGTTTACAAAGTTTTAAGGAAACAAGACAAGGTAAGATATTAGCATACACCAAGACACTTTTCTTTCTTTGAGTTGTGAGTCGTACGCACCGTTATTAAGGTAAAAGTAAAACTTTGATACACATTTATAATCAAGTTGAAACCTTTCAGTAAAGAGAATTAAAACAGAATTGACTTTGCTTCAAGAGGCATTACATTTGTTTCCAATTCGAAATCATAACATATTAGAATACTCACTGGAGTTATTACAATCCCTTCGCTATCCATTCCACTATATCAATTTTTTTTCTCTTTCTTTCAACATATTACATTCAAGAACCTATTAATAATTCTAAGCTGGATCAAAATTGAATACAAGAGATAAAAATAGAACAACAACAAAAATAAATAAACTACAAGACTGTATACACACAAACTTTGATGGCTAGAATTGAGAGTGGACATAAACCATCAGACAGTCCCAAGTCTCTGAAAGGTAGAAGTTCAGATTCTACAAATAAATGGAAAATTCCTCATTATTATAAGAGAATTTCACAAACAAGTTCCAGTCAAAAGAGTGGTAATAATAGTAACGATTTAATGGATGCAGCAAGTCGTAAGAATTCTATAACAAATTTTCAATACTCTCCAAATATTAATGTTATGCATAGCCCGAGAAGAGTTGTTTCTGAAGGTAGAAGTAGAAACAGGTCCATTTCATCTGCCTCTCCTTCTATTTCCTCTACAAAGAAAACTTCAAGGAAGAAGGGTAAATCAGATATGGTATTTGTGAACTACACAGTACAAGATGATAATAATTCCTCGCAACAACTGACTCCATTACAACAGCAAGAAGATGTATTTAAAATTGAAACACTTTCTCCTACAATACACCAATCTCCCAAACAATATCAACCATCTGGCGCCCAAAAATCAAATCGTAGAAGAATGTTGAAGATATTCAGCTCTTCTAAAGATCAAAAAATAGTACCAGTTTCGAGTCCAAGTAATACAGACGAGGCTTCAGTTGCATTAGAGAGATCATTGTCAAGTTCCAGTATATATTCTAAAAGTGGTATTAACAAGAAATCGTACAGCTCGTTTTTGAAATACAGCAAACTCAATAATAATAGTAAGAGTACTAGCAATATAGAAGATACAAGAAACATGAAACTATCTTCACAAACGGCAATGCCTCCTTTAAAAGAGAATGTTCTAGCCAACACTGAAATTGTTCCTAGATCAAAGAACGATCCATCTTTAGCACAACCACCAACCAGTGTATCGAAATCTAAAATGCTGATTAATAATAGGAATCCTATGACACAATCCATAAATAACCAAAAGCAGAATAAAGTTTTCGGTAATAGTGGAGACAAAAGTATCATCGATATACCACTCACAAACACCGCTAATTATAAAGTTGATCCAAAAGATCTGGGACAAATTATACCACAATATATTGAACAAAAAATTCCATATTCAAGACCTGCAGAGGATAATGATGCATCTGTTGCGTTCAGTAAATTGATTTATCAAAAGATAACTGACTCAAACGCTTCTACTCAATCTTTGATTACACCACCAAGTTCCAGTACAACAACTGCTACTAATACAACAATTTCTAACAGTACAAATACTACTACTTTACCAAGAGTTCAAAATCAAAGAACTGCAAGTGTGACATCACTATCTTCTATAGGGTCAAGATATTCACCAATAAAGACACATTCTCCTGCAAGACCAAGATCATCTACCAGAGGGTCTTCAGGCCATAGATTGTCTAGAGATATTAGTACCATATATAATGCAAATAATGCATTACATGATATTAATCCATTATTAGAAGCTGATTCATTTTTAGATTCCCAACTCCCCAATAATCATGGTAACACAATCATTAATAACCCAAAACGTATGTCTATATTATCATCAGCAAGCTCTTCAAATGTGAATAAACTTGGCCATAGAAGAAAGCAAGAATCCATATCTGATAACTTTAAGTTTGTATCTACTTTTAGTAATGGTAATTATAGCAGCAATGCTTCAACCACATCAATCACGACACCAAACAATACGACAACTGCGAATCCACAGATTGCTGTAACCCCATCTGGTTTACTGTTAACTCCACCATACGTCACACCGTCAATGACACAACCACCAAATTTTGCATCGAGTGCATCAACACCAAGTGTTACAGAATCATACAATGCTGGTGGCATGATGAATAGTTCAACTAGACAATCAGTCTATAGCAATATTCTTCAAAAGAATTCAAATGAGGCACTCGCTGGTTTCAACGAATCCTTACCCATAATTAAAGGAATTCCAAAGGAGCACAGTACTTCTGCTTCCACGGATTCATCTCAAAATAACATGAACGAACAGACTTTTGCATCTAAGAATAACAATGGAAACAATTTTAACAGGAATGATGACTCAAATGCGAACAACAATATCAGCAGTAATGACACAACCAACGTATTAGGCCCTGATGTTTTATCATTTTTTGTCGACAGCAGTGCCAATAGCAGTGGAATGGAATCTTTGATGGCTAATTCATTATCCACTGCTAATAGTTCCATACCTCAAAACTCGGTGGGATACGATAATAATAGAGCTACTTTACCGCAAGGGTCTCAAGATAACATTGGTAACGGTAATACTCTGTTTAATACCAATAATAATAAATATGGCGGTAATACTGATTTTGCAGTAGATACCAATATGATGGTCCATGGTAAACGTCACAAAGACGAACAATTGTTGGATCAAATGTACCTGGAATTTGATTTTGAAAATCCAGATTCTTTTTTGCATGAACAAACCACGAAACTTCCAATTAATAATGTTAATGATAAAATTAGTAACCCAGCTACAAACCACAATGATGATGAAATAATATATGATACCAACAAAAATGTAAGCAGCGAACAAGTGCTTATGTATCATAAGGATTCTACAGTGACATCATTTGAAAATGCTTCATCAAATTCAGCCCCTTCGACTGTAATTGAAAATACACACAATAATATGAGCTTAAATAGTCTAGGAAATACCGGTGACAATATCGGTGGTGCTGTGATAATGAATGCTACAACCAAAAACAATACCAACTATAATAACAATGACAACAACAGTAACAACAACAGTTATAATAACCACACCATTAACCTAATGCATAGTAGGTCGAATAACCCCAATCAAACAAGTGGGAACAATTTGATTACACCTCAATTTAATGATTTCATTTCAACGAATAATAATAATAATAATACTAGTAATAATAATAACATGAATAACAACAATACTATGAGCATGGCCGCTGATATTCCAATTAACTATCAAGATATTGATGGATTAACAAATTATTTCTTCAATAATATACAAAGTAGGTCCAATTCATAATAATTTTATTATGCTATACATTATTTTATTGTCTTGAACAACAAAATATACACAAATATATATTTATGTATATAACAACGCACATTATTTATCTATAGCTTCTTATAAGCTATAGATTCAATTTATAAAACAACAACAAATAATGATAAAGAATATAACACAATACAATTAATGCTGATTAGGGTGAAAGACTCTATATATGTCTTGGTAAAATGTTTTTAATATGTTCAATCAAGTCATCTTTTTCACCGTTTGGATGATCTAATTGCCATTTAATTTGTTCATCAACAACACCACTCATCCATGGGCCTGGTTTCATACTTAATAATTTTAGTAACGTTTTACCATCAATTAATGGTCTCAAGGAGTGGGAATCTTGTAAGTCTTCTTGATAAATCATTGAATGAAAATTACCATAATAATCGATTATAGTTGGTGTGATCTTTTGTAACCCATCTGAATTTAATAAATCGTTAAACATTGCCATTAAATGAACTAATTCCCAGTTGCCCTTGAATGATCTAATAAAAAGACCAATTTGCGATCTGGTTAATACATTACTTTTGCTATTGAAAAGAGATACGATTTCACTATATTGATTGATGGAATCTACAGCTTGTGATACGGTGATAGCATCATTCTTATTAATTTTCAACCCATCCTTGATAATACACTCAACTACAGGAGCAGTATTATTCAGTTTTTTTTGTGGTAAGGCAACTATACTCAAATGGTTAAAAGGTAATAATGTAGCACCCAACATGAAATTTTGTCTTAATTGCTTATTTGTGGTCAATTTTTTTTGTAAAATTGGACAAGTCTCCAAATCATTTTCAAGAAATTTAAGATACTCATTGTTGAATCTTTCCATATGTTGATTCAATTGACCAGAATTGTAAATATTATCAATTTGAGGTAATATGGCTAAATGTTTTTTATTGTATTCTACGACAGATTCGTTACAATGCCAAAAAAATATAACGTTTTCTAAATGTGAAGTTTGAATCAATTTCCAAGCAATCAATGGGTTTGAGCCTGCCAAAATCTTTTCCATTTCGACACCGACTCTTTCACGAGAAATTTTTGAATAGAAACATTTATTAATTTCTGGATCAGCCATTTCATCCAATACATCTTGATCAATTTTGAAATTGAATCTTGATGCAAACCTGATTAATCTTAATACTCTCAATGGATCATCTAAGAAAGTTTTTCTTGGTGGTAAGGGAGTTCTCAATACACCACGTTTCAAATCGGTTAACCCGACTCCTGTATAATCTTCAATGGAATCTGTTTGAATATTATAAAATAATGCATTTAGTGTGGCGTCTCTTCTTAATGCGTCTTGTTCTGGGGTACCGAAATTAACAATTGGTATTCTTGATAATTCAGTATACTCTTCGGATCTTAAATTGACGAAATCTACTTCTATATTGAACAATTTAGTAGTGGCAGTTTCAAGATGTTTAGATTTCTCTGGGTTTTTATCGATCTTATGAATTGAGTGTGGTTTCACACCGTATTTGGAATAATGTTCCAAGAGATATTCATTCAACCCAAGGGCAAAAGTTTCTCCTGACATGTTATTGATGGCAATATCCAAATCATGAGAACCTTGACCCAATAATTTATCTCTGACCCACCCACCAGTGATTCTTAATATTACACTTTCACTATCATTTAAATGGTTAGTCGTATTATAAAAATTACAATAATCCTTCAGTAGACCACAAATACGTGATTCTACATCAGTGAGAACAAGTTTTTCTGCCACATGGAATTTATTATTCATATTATTATTATTATTATTATTTGCTTTATTTATAATATTTCTCGTAGTAATGATCTTTGATCTATATAAATTTGCCACGTTACCAATCCTTGAACCCAACTTACTCACAGGACTTCTGAACAGCATACAATTGTTTGTACACTTTCAATGTAGATGTATATATACAATTGTTCATAACCCACATCAATATTCTTTTCACTTATTTTTGCATTCAAACTTCACATAAATCAAAACCCTAACAAAAATTTCCTCGAGCTTCTGCTTTCAGTTAGGGCTTTGGTAAGTTTTCCCCAAGCCCTAACCCAAAAAAATAAGGTCTTGCCGGAAAAACACAAATCTCCCAATTGGACCATGCCACTACCCAAAAAGGAAATTATCTCCCAGAAGAGAAGTCGCCCCTGAAAACCCCTGTTTTCCCCACGTCACCGCGCACGAAAAAAGGGAAATTTTGCATTTTATTTCTTTTTTCTTTTTATTTTTCGCATTATTTTTTTTTTTGAAGTTTTTTTTCGCTTTGAAGATTTGCACTTTTTGAAATTTTCAGCCATTGACATTTAAATTTTTTGAATATTTTAAATTTACTCTTCAAACAGGGATATTTTATAGTGTTTTCATCCTGCTGTTTTTTATAGTGGGAACATCTCATTTGACAAGACACATTTTATTTCCAGCTGCTAAAAGTTGCCACACAGTAGTGATACCCGAGCTAGAGTATATATACACGTATATTATATTACTACACTTATCCCACACACAAGTAAGGACTTTTCCATCCGCTGCCTTTACTCATCGGCTAAATCTGTTTTTCTTTTTCCTTTTTCCTTATTTTCCAAAGTTTTTACATATTTTTTTTTAAATTTTGATAAGGCTATAATCATCGAGGAGTGCAAAAAAACTAAAATATTACAGACCTTAAAGCATCAATACGCTTTTAACTTCACATATAGATACCCTCCCGAAAGGCCTCCAAGATTCAACTATTGAATACTAAGGTTTAAACTATTCAAGTGTATACAATTCTTGGTCTCCTTTTTCTCTCTCGATTTGGTTGTATATGGTTAATCTTTTTTTTTAATATTCCCTAAAAGATCAAACAAGCAAATAAGCACACACACACACACACACACACACACATACTATGAGTTTTCAACCAGTGGAAACCATCAATGGGGTGCCTGTTTTTAAACCAAGTTTCCATGATTTTAAATCATTCGACTCCTATATTAATAACATCAAAAAATTTGGGTTTGTTTCAGGGGTGATTAAAGTCATACCACCAAAAGAATGGGTGGAATCACTCACGAAGAATGAACATTACCTTGATGTCGATCTGTTAAAAGATATCAAAATAAAAACTCCCATTCAACAAAATATCACTGGTAATAAAGGTCTTTATATGATACAAAATATCGAAAAGAAGAAAAATTATAATATCATACAATGGAAAAATTTAACAAATAATTATAAACTACCGAATAATCCAAGGAATAATATCATAGACAATGATATTGAAATGATTAATGATTCTGATTTCAATCATTTTGCACAAAATTTAAATCATGATAATTTAAATCAATTCAACAATCAAGAAAGAATAGATTTTCTGGAGTCTTACTATTGGAAAACTCTAAATTTTACAATGCCAATTTATGGAGCTGATACCCCCGGTTCGTTGTTCCCAGTTCAATTTAATGAATGGAATTTAGATCATTTACCAAATATTCTAAATTATATCGATAGAGATATTCCTGGTGTTAATCATTCATATCTCTATGCAGGCGCGTGGAAATCAACCTTTGCATGGCATTTAGAAGATCAAGATTTATATTCAATTAACTATATTCATTTTGGTGCTCCAAAACAATGGTATTCAATCCCACAGGATCAATTATCTAAATTCGAATCATTCGTGAAAAATCAATTCCCATCAGAATTTAGATCTTGTCATGAATTCTTAAGACATAAAACAATCTTAATATCTCCACAATTATTGAAAGAAAATGGCATTCAATGTAATAAAATAATCCAACATGAACATGAATTTATGATTACTTTCCCACATGGTTATCATGCAGGTTTTAATTATGGATACAATTTAGCCGAGGCAATCAATTTTGCCGATGAAGAATGGTTATCAAAATATGCCCCAGTGACAAAATCTTGCCAATGTGAAAAGGATTCTGTCGAAATTGATATTAACAAATTAACAGATAATTATAAAGAAAGAGATCCTCAATATAAAACAGTTTCTAGTCAATCTTCTGCCACCGTAGAGAAATTTCCATCACAAACAGGTAATGTTTCATTAAGATCAACAAGTCCTGGCCCAATCGACCCATCAATGAATCAATCTTCAATTAGTCGAGTATCATCCCCATTCTTAGCAAGAATGATGGATTTATCAAATATTATTGAACCAACTTTAGAAAATCCAGCTTTAAAATTCAACAGTAAAAAGAAACTGTCATCAGAACAAGCACAACAAACCATCAAACAACCACAACCAACAACACAATTACATCATCCACAATCTATGAAACAACCAAGACCATTATTATTATCCCAACATAACTCTTCTATACAAGACCACAATAGAGTATTATCACCTGTACCATTATCACCTTCAATATTAAAAGATTCAATAATCAATCAAAACTCCTCGACAACACACCAACAATCGAACCCAATCATTAATCCAACACCATTAAATCCAAATAGACCAACTAGTGCATTGCCGTTTACATTTGATGACAATGATGATAACTTACTAGCGATGAGTTTAACATCTATGGCAAATAGTGGTAAATCTTCCCCCAAAATGTTAAGACATTTACTAACTTATCCTGCAGATTTTAATAATTCTCCATTAAATAGTGTCTTTTCAAACAAAAATGCAGAAACCACCGCTAATGGAGTCCCAAACACAATTACACCAGATACAAATAAACAAGTACCTTTGAGACCCTTATTCACCCCGGGAACAAGCAATAATTTATTTAGACCATTATCACCTTTCAACAATCTATTATCAAATCCAAATCCAAATAATATTTTGAACACTAGTATAAATAACTTGAATAACAATAATGTGAATAATAATAATAGTAATAATGTGAATAATAATAGTACTAGTAATACTAGTACTGGGAGTGCGAATAATGCGAATAGCATCAATAGTAACGGTGTAAAGACTCCATTTTTGAAAAGAACCAAATCATCAAACATTGTAACATTAAATATATCAAGAGAGGGTTCAAGAAGTCCCGGTCCAATACCAATGCCGAATTCCAATTTAGCCAATACATTAAACAGAATAGGATCGCCATTACCAATGTCCATGTCACCATTATACTCCAACATGTTAAAATCTGAAACAAGTGATATCACAGATGAATCTATTGGTTTGAAATTTGACACTTCAAAGGAAAAAGCTGAAAGAGAACCAAGTACAAAACGTCAAAAGAAAAATAATGGAACAACTCAGGACATAAAGAGTAATAAAACAAATTCTAAGGGTTCATTAGTCATTCCACCACCAGGTAAATTCAGCAGTGATGAAGTTGTTGTGTCAGAATTTGGGAAAGTTTACATATGCCAAGAATGTAAAAGACAGTTTTCCTCTGGTCATCACTTAACTAGACATAAAAAATCTGTTCATTCCGGCGAAAAGCCATATTCTTGTCCAAAATGTGGTAAACGATTCAAGAGAAGAGATCATGTTTTGCAACATTTAAATAAAAAAATACCATGTGTTCCTACAGAAAAAGATGAAAATAGCACAACTACACCCAATGTGAAGTCTTCTTCTTCGAGAGGTGAGAAATCTGTCACTATATCGCCACCCACCGAAGATAGTGGTAAACCAATCAGTAATGCTGCTGATCGTAGTGATATTTTAAGATCTGAGGATGGAAAGAATGGCATTAGTAGTCCACCAATGACAAATTAAGAAAGGGTATAAAAAAAAGAAGAGAAAAACCAGTATTAGAATATGCTGACTGATATTCTTTTTTTTAGTTTAAAAGACATGCATTATTACATATATTAGTATTATTTATTCATTCATTGAAACAAACGGTTATTTACATTTCTGGGCGTACTATTTCCATCAAATCCAAATAGCAGGCTGGATCTTTTAAAGCATTACAATTCCAGTATTGGCTTTTGTTTTTGTATTTAACAGAAATCTTGAATAATAAAAAAGCAGTCTGATTTATCATTAGATCGAACAAGAAAAAAACTGCGCAAGAACAACAATGCTAAACCCAATCAGATTGCTTTTATTAGGCCCACCTGGTGCAGGCAAGGGAACCCAAACATTAAAACTCTTAAAGCAGTTCCCAAATTTGAAAACCGTTTCTTCAGGGGACATTTTACGCCAACACATAAGAAATGGTACTAGAATTGGCACTTTGGCATCTCAATATATTAAACAAGGGAAATTGGTCCCAGATGAGTTGATTACTAAATTAGTCTTTAAACATCTTTCCACGTTGAATGATAGCTGGATTTTGGATGGATATCCTCGAACTTTAACACAGGCACAAAATTTATCCCAATTTTTAACTCCTTTGGATCGTGATATTAACTTAGTTGTTGAATTAGCTGTCCCTGAATCAGTGATAATATCCCGTATTGAAGAGAGATGGATTCATCCAGCAAGTGGGAGAACATATAACGACACCTACAATAAACCTAAAGTGGCTGGACTAGACGATATCACAAGCGAACCGCTAGTAAAACGTTCAGATGACAACAAATTGACCATGCAAAACCGTTTGGAAGAATACAGAGCTACCACATCACCGTTGAAACAATATTACAAGGACAAAGGCATCTTGACCACTATTTCGGGGGACTCTAGTGATGTGATCTTCCCAATCCTCTTGGACACCATATTAGAGAAATCACGTGAAGCATGAAATATCAAATTTGAAATATTTTTATTATGATAATATTCCAATTAATAATACAAACTCATATTTTAAGAGATACTTACCAAATTCACAACAAACAGAATTTATTTTATTGTCGATAACCCACCGTATAGATACCACCCATCTTTGCCTTTGTCTATTTTATATAGTATCTATCCTTTATAGCTTTTGCACTGTAAATACCAAATCCCTTTTATATTCCATTAGATCAAGAGAGTGAAAACCATAGAACATCCACATACATATATACCCAATATGAAATTCTATATTGATGATTTACCAGTATTGTTTCCATATCCAAAGATTTATCCCGAACAATATCACTATATGTGCGATATCAAGAAAACTTTAGATGCAGGTGGGAATAGTATCTTAGAAATGCCATCTGGGACCGGGAAGACTGTTTCCTTATTATCCTTGACCATCGCATACCAGATGCATTATCCTGAACACAGAAAGATTATATATTGTTCTCGTACCATGTCTGAAATCGAAAAGGCCCTGGTTGAATTAGAGAATTTAATGGATTATCGTGCTAAAGAATTGGGTCATAGAGAACAATTTAAAGGTCTTGGGTTAACTTCAAGAAAAAATCTTTGTTTACACCCAGTGGTGAGTAAAGAAAGAAAAGGTACTGTTGTGGATGAAAAATGTCGTAGATTGACCAATGGTGTGAACAAACGTAAACTTGAAGCTGATCCAAACGCTGATGTGGAACTTTGTGAATATCATGAAAACTTATACGATTTAGACGTCGAGAATTATTTACCTAATGGTGTGTTTTCTTTCGAGAACTTGATCAAATATTGTGAAGAAAGAAAATTATGTCCATATTTTATCGTTCGTCGTATGATCTCTATGTGTAATATCATCATTTATTCATATCATTATCTTTTAGATCCAAAAATTGCTGAAAGAGTATCTAAAGAGGTTTCAAAGGACAGTATTGTTATCTTTGATGAAGCACATAATATCGATAATGTTTGTATAGAATCCTTGTCTTTAGATTTAACAAATGATGTACTGAGACGAGCTTCAAAAGGTGCTATTGCTCTGGAGGAGAGAATCGATGAAGTACGTAAAGTGGATTCCGCTAAATTGCAAGATGAATATGATAAGTTAGTACAAGGTTTGCACACAGCCGATATCATAAACCCAACAGAAGAACAATTTGTTGAAACACCAGTGTTACCTCAAGATCTATTGAAGGAAGCTATCCCTGGTAATATCAGAAGAGCTGAACATTTCATTTCATTTTTAAAGAGATTGATTGAATATATCAAGACAAGAATGAAGGTGCTACATGTCATTTCTGAAACGCCAAAATCATTTTTACAACATTTAAAACAATTAACATTCATTGATCGAAAACCATTACGTTTCTGTGCTGAACGTCTATCATTGTTAGTCAGAACTTTAGAAGTCTCAGAAGTGGAAGATTTCACAGCATTAAAGGACATTGCCACGTTTGCTACTCTGATTTCCACATATGAAGATGGGTTCTTATTAATCATCGAACCATTTGAAATTGAGAATGCTGCTGTTCCAAATCCAATTATGCGGTTCACATGTCTGGATGCCTCGATTGCTATCAAACCTGTTTTTGAGACGTTTTCGTCTGTTATCATTACTTCAGGTACGATTTCCCCACTAGATATGTATCCAAGAATGTTAAATTTCGATACTGTTTTACAAAAATCATATGCAATGACATTAGCCAAGAAATCTTTCTTACCAATGATTGTCACCAAGGGTTCAGATCAAGTTGCCATTTCATCGAGATTTGAAATAAGAAATGATCCAAGTATTGTTCGTAACTACGGGTCCATGCTAGTTGAATTTGCTAAGATCACACCCGATGGTATGGTTGTTTTCTTCCCATCATATTTATATATGGAAAGTATTGTGTCAATGTGGCAAAACATGGGTATTCTAGACGAAGTATGGAAACATAAATTAATTCTAGTCGAAACTCCTGATGCACAAGAAACTTCTTTGGCTCTGGAAACTTATAGAAAGGCATGTTCAAATGGTAGAGGTGCAATTTTGTTATCTGTTGCAAGAGGGAAGGTCTCAGAAGGTATCGATTTTGACCATCAATATGGTAGAACAGTGCTGATGATAGGTATTCCATTCCAATATACAGAATCACGTATTTTAAAAGCACGTTTGGAATTTTTGAGAGAAAATTATCAAATCAGAGAAAATGATTTCTTATCATTTGATGCTATGAGACATGCTGCTCAATGTCTAGGGAGAGTGTTAAGAGGTAAAGATGATTATGGTGTTATGATTTTAGCTGATCGTAGATTCTCTAGAAAGAAGTCACAATTACCTAAATGGATTGCGCAAGGTCTTTCTGACGCTGATATGAATCTATCGACTGATATGGCCATCTCTAATGCTAAACAATTTCTAAGAACCATGGCTCAACCAACTGATCCAAAGGATCAAGAAGGTGTCTCTGTTTGGAGTCTTGACGATTTGTTAGCCCATCAACAAAAAAAACAAGGTCAAACGGAGACGAAGGTGGAAGAAGTTGTTGATGCCGACGGTGATATCAATATGGGTTAAACCACATTATAATGCATATACTTTATTTATATCATATTTATTTAGAAAATTTGAATAATAAGAGAACCTCTAATAATTTCAACGCGATGTCACCGAACCACTCACTGCTTGACATTGAATCAATAGAAGTAGATGTTAAGTAAAGCTTACAAAATTAAAATGCATATATATATGTTAATTTACACAATGTCGATAGAAAATGTGACTTCCTTGTCAGCGTCTTGATAGGAATCACAAACACACCATATGGTGATATCATGCTTCCCAACATCATAAAGTTCAAATGGTATATCATATTGTTGCGTCTCAGCAGACAACGTAGCTTTCTTAATAGCATATAATTCACGTTTGGAACTATCACCAATTAAGATCCACCATTTCTCTGTCTTTTCAAAAGGATAATGTTCTGAAGTAACATTTAATGTTTCTGGTTCATCATCTTTTGTTAAAGTAACGTGAGCAACTATTGATTGATTGGCTTTAAATGTCTTATCATCTAAAATGTAATCCATCTCAATATTTGGATAATTGTTAATAAAGTGGGCCAATTTAACTAATTTCTTTTCATCCATTGTCATGATAGATTCACGATCTTCATCATTTAATGCCATAACATCATATACCGTCTCAACTTTCAATTTTTTACATTTCTCCAATATATCAGCATTAAAATATGGCAATTGTTCCAATGGAGAAGCAACATCCCAAACAGCTTGGATTAACATCTGTGAAATGTCCATCGCCGTGGTCACATTTAGATAGCCTTCACCAGATAAGATATCTACAATTGCATTAATCAAGGGTTCAACCTTGCTTAAAATGATTTGTAAACTATTTTTGAATTCAATGGATAGAGACAGTCTAGAGAAATATGCTTGTAATATGATAAATACCTTGTAAGACACAATATTAAGTCTCTTGTTGACTGGATATGGTAACGGTAACAATTTCTCCAACTTGGAGAGCTTTGATATGTCATCCTCTTCTACTGTGATAGTTTCAAACTCAGTGGCATATGATAATGTCAATAAGATATCCTTTAAAGTAGAAGTTTTGGTTAATGCCTTTGTAAATGAGTTCATAGTTAAGAATGAAATATTATAATGAGACGCAATTAAGCAACCATTTAACGGAGTTATCACATCTTCAGCTTCGTCTCCAGTTTCATGTACTTCAATAATGTTTGTTTTCACTAGATCATCAATAGTGGTTTCTACTAATTCGGTCAGATATGCAGAAATACCATATGCAGAATTATCGGCAACACCATAAAAACTTGGATTGGCATGAATTCTTTTGTAAAAATATGTGTAAGTTAACCAGTCCATACAATCTTGCTTGCTGCTGATAACCAAATTATTGATTTCATTGATAAATGAATCGTGCAAGAAATAGTACATGCAACTTTCAATTGGAGCAGGCTCTGACATAAATTTTTTGTAATATGGTTTTAGATTGTCGCTAGTAAGAAGCAATAATTTACCTGCTTTATTATTATCTTGTTTGACGTTACCAAGCATTTCTAACACATCACTTGCTGGGTAATTAACATACCTATTTTCTTTCAAACTAAAATATTCTGTACCAAGGATAGTCACTAGATCAGACTTAGGTGACTCATAGCAAAGATCTTTGGTGACAAGCAACACAGAAAATGCACCGTGATCATACAGACTTTGAACAATTCTCCTATCCTTTCTATTCATACCAGAGTATAATATACCAACACCATTTAGCATAATTTCTTTAACTTTATGATCTACTACTGATTTAGTCAAACCCATCAATTGTTCATTATCAATGTTCGACATATCCCATTTGAAAATATGCGATAGATTAATAAGTTTGTTTGCAATTTCAATACTATCTTTTCTAGAATGAGCATATATAATTGAGCTTGTTTCTTTGGTCTTATTCATAATCTTATCAAAAGCATATCTTAGCATCGCTGGGCTATATATAGAATGATTGGTGTTGGAAAATGACTGCATGTGTATCTCAACAGGTGTTATTCTAGAAGTAGGGGAATAATTGAAAACATTATTCTTTTTGACACCAATCCACTCACCTAAATCACGACCATTAGGTAAACACGAGGAAAGACCCACCACTCTAATATTGTTTTCAAGTTGACTTATCATAAATACCAGCCTAGATACCATATTTTCATAAAGATAGCCTGTGCTGTCCATACCAATACCATTTAGATCATCTAAAATAACTAACTCAATACGTTGGACGTTTTTACGCTTCCTCCAATTTCTCGAAATAGCATCAAATTGTTGTGGTGTAGCTAATAGTAAATGACTCTGAGCAAGCAACTTTAAGTTGGAAGATAAATCGTCTCCTAATTTGTTTAAATTTTTACCACCTGCAATTTCACTCAATTTCTTGTTCCAGTTCTTAAAAAGGCTGTCAATATGATCTTGGGAAGTACTGATATATAATGCTCTACCTTTATTTTGCCTCCAATGGTTCAAGATAGCAAGAAGAGCCATATCTGTCTTACCAGTTCCCTTTGAACAACCAACCAAAACATTATCATTTGATTCATAAAGACTTGCGAAGACATCACTCTGCACAATATTAAATTTAGAATAATCAAAAATATTAATAAATTCATCGTTCTCTAAAGATTCAGTAGACACTATATCAGCATCTTCAAAATCGTCGAGATTTCTTGGAGATGGAAGCTTCTTTGGAAGTTGGATAGTATCTAAGATTACAGGCACTCTGACACTACTATGCCACCATTTCTCAGAAACCACCGTGATATAATACGTAGGCGGTAAGGTTTTTTGTTGGGAATGAGTAAGCTGTAGAGAGAAGGACAGTGACTGTTCAATATCTATGTCCGTTTCTTTTATCAGAATTGAGTCTTGAAAAAGTATTTCTTTACCATCTGTGTCTTCCACAAAAATTAGAAACATTTCTCCAACACCATGCAAACTTTTATCCCACTTCCAATGGGGAGTTATTTGAAGGTCAAAGGCCAACAAACTGGGGGTCAACGGTTGAATAGTAGATTGCAGTTTTATGACTGGAAATCTTTGGATTAAATCAAACACTAATTTACCATTACTTTCCACTCTTATAGCCTTACCTAACTCCGAAGGAGTGTTAAATTTAAGATATTCAGACCATGGTAAAGTTGATGTTTCGGCTCTTTTAATAACCTCAGAAGGACACTTTTTAAATTGCCTCAATGGTGTATTGGTTATCCACATTTTCCACATTACGGATTTGCATAGATTCAAGGATGTCTTGGTGGGTTGCGACCAACGTTTCTTCAAACATAACTCGTACATTGCTCTTAAAAGTCTACCAGAATTTTGTTGAATAAATACCATATCAGCGTTTAATGCGAATCCATCAAACTTAAGCTGCGAGATGTAAGCTTGTAATAGAATGTTTACTTTTGTTGTTGGACTATCGACATCATCTCGGCTAGGTATTGGAGATTTGGCAACTAACTCTTGTAGTTCCTTTCTTTCTTCTTGACGAATGGAGATATACTTAAACTCATCTGAAAGGGAAAAAACTCTAAACATATCGATAATAGAACTACGTTCAGTCAATTCTCTATTGTAAATACTAATCGACCTGGGCTTAATGTAAAAATAAGAAGCAATTCGACCCAGTTCCGTTGGTTCAACTAAACCAGTTTCTTCATTATACAATATCAGCTGTTGTTCCTTCAATTGAGTCAAGGCACTGTGAGCAATAGCTGATCTGAATGAAATAAGAGTTGATTCATCTGAGCCACCAACAGTGTCCACTTTATATAATTCTGGAGACACAAGCATTCTGATGTAAAGGTAAGTATATGTTAACCATTTGATCACATCACTTCTTGATTTGATATTTGTCGAAACAATTTCAGCATTAATACTGTCGCTTAATTTGGACATTAACTGCGACTCTATGGGCAATTGCTGGTTTAAAATTGCTAAATAGTATTGAATGTCAGATTGATTGGTAATAATTATACCCTCACCGTGTGTGTCATATCTAGGTCTACCAGCTCTACCCAACATTTGTAAAATATCTTGAGGGGAAAGTTGTTCCCAACCACCCTTTTCTGGAGAGTAGACATCTGTACCTTTAATAATAACTGTATGCGCAGGAAGATTAACACCCCATGCTAATGTAGCAGTAGAAACTAGAACCCCAAGCAAACCATCAGCAAACAAATCTTCAGATAATGATCTATCGTCCCTGGTTAAACCAGCATGATGAATACCAATACCATATTCTATAAGTTTTTTTAAATTAGGATCTTTCGTATTATTAGATTCAGAAACTAGAACTTCTTTAGAGCCAGCCTCTTGGGGCCTCAACGTATTCACATTATCGGTTTCTAAAAACTTATTCTTCAACCAAGTTGCAGTACGCGCCGTCTCTTTTCTGGAATGGACAAAAATAATTACCTGGTTGTTTTCTGACAACGACTCCATCACCTTATCATAACATGCATCGTTCATAGCTGTTATCTTCTTCAAAGCACTCTGTTCACGAATACCACAAAATTGTTGTGTCAAAGGACATGGCCTGTATGATGAATCGAAATAAAATACAGAATCATCAGGTACTCTTAAAAACTTAGCAACATCAACAAAATTTGGTAATGTAGCAGACAATGCAATTAATCTAGGTTTCGGTAGCCAATATTTGGAAAATAAAGTCCTTGATACAATGTTTTCCAAAACAGGACCTCTAGGACCGTGAAGAAGATGAATTTCATCAAGGATGATCAGACGGACATCAAGTGCAAAAGAAGAGTCGTCCATTTTTCTTGTGATGACATCCCATTTTTCTGGAGTCGACACTAAGATATGGGTTTGAGAAATTTCTTGTTTAGTCAACCGAGAATCACCAGTCAATTCAGCAACTTTGATACCCAAGTGCACTAATCTTCTTTGAAATTCTCTTACTTGCTCTTGAACCAAAGCCTTCAATGGTGCAATATATACCACCTTGAAATTAGACAAATGAAATTTTTTTGTGGATTCGTCATAACAATGAGATAATGCACGCAGAACACCTAACATAGCGACATTTGTTTTACCACCACCTGTTGGTGCACATAATAGAAGATTTGAATCATCTTTGAAGACTTTGGGGAACACTTTAGATTGAATAGCGTTAAGAGTGTCAGTTTCCGTGGAAGGAAATGCCATTTTCGCCCAGTCTGGTAATTCTGATATGGATACCAATGGATAATTGATCAAAGGAGCCTTTGGAGCTGGGATATGAATTTCATCATAAGTGTCTTTTACTTTTTTGAAGGATCCCTCTGGAAGGCTGACTTTGTTTACAGTTAACAACTTGGAACCTTGATCAAATGTTATATCATCAAGATCAATGATTGGAGGCATGGCTGCCTTATGCGATAGGATCTTTTTGGAACTATTTACTTTCATATCGTCATCTTCTTCAGCAGTATCTAATGGTCTCTTTTTCGAGCCGTTGCTACTAGATATGTATTCGTTGACCAGTTTCTCAAGGTTATTTCCTTTCATTTCTTCTAGAATACTATTTATACCCGAGGAGTCTGCTTCTGATAATACGATACCCCATGATAATACAAGTTGATGCTTTGATAAAAATGCCACTAAATGAGAATATGTCTTAGGATTAATAATAGATCCAATCTTGTTATTGAATCCGAGTGGATCATTTTGTGTAGATTTTAATAATTTGATTAGTTTGTTGACTGTACTGCTGATTTTATTTTCTTCCTCGTCAATTAAATCGGTTTGTATCCTTCTTTTGATATAATCTCTATTTATCAATGAAATTGTGGGAAGCACAGCATCTTCTTTTCTTTCTACTATGATAACCTCCTCTTTATTTGGTAATAACTTCAAATCCAATTCCTGATCAATAGGTTTTAAAGTAAAACTTTCATCCTCATTCTCAATATCTTCTTCCATATTCAATTCTTGTTCTAAAGCATTCTTATCTTCTATATCATCATCACTCTCGTCTGTATTTAGATTATTTTCAAAAATGTCATCATCTTTATCATTAGCTAGAACTGTAACGGTCCTTTCTATATTGTCATCTTGATGAGAAAGTAAATTGAAGTCAGTTATTTCGTTAGTTAATTTTATTAAATCTTTAAATTTTGGTTGATCGATTGTTATGCCTAAATCCGATTCAATGGAGCTCTTCTTTTCTAGTTCAGTTCCCTTGGTGGTGTCATCTTTCAATGTGAAAATCAAAATATCAGTAGTTTCTACAATAATATCATGTGGGATATCACTTCCTAATATATTCGTCACCCATTGAAGTATATTTTCATAGATAGCGGTATTACTTTCATCTGTAGGATAATATTTCAATTTGAAACTAGTATTCATGTCCAAGATAGTTGTGTTATTATTCGTGGCTGCATTGAATCTAGGTTTCTTCTTAACCATTTTTTCATCATTTTTGAGCGTCTTGGTCACTTCTCTCACTGCTTCTTTTCTTTCTTCTGGAGCCAAATCCTTTGTTGCGCTCTGACCCATATCTTTCATTTGAATTCTACCACGCAAGGATTTTGGCTGGGATAATTCAGCATCCTTTAGCGGGTCAGATTGGAATGTTTGTAATCTCTTGTCGGAATGTAAGACCTTGTTTGCCATTTCATCATATCTATAAATCTCCCTAATCTTTTGGGCACGGTCTTCGCCCTCGTCCTGGCTTATTTCAGGTTTCGTCATTGTAAGCACTTATAATTTCGAGGTATATCTTATCTTATGGCCTCTATAATAACAGATATGTGATGTAAGACTGGTCTCACTGTTTTTATGAACTGTCCTTACATTGTTAGTGTGATTACCGATGAGTTTATAACTTCAAATAAATTTTCATAATTTTCCACTTTTAAATTTACAGAGAATTCAAGCCCTTCTTTGCAATACAGAATCAAATCAAAATATACAGATCAAACAAATAAAGAGCTGAATATCCATTCTTACAAACCTGGATAAGATTGAAATCAAGTTTGACACTAATTTTGAAAACAAACTGTGCAATTTTGCAATTAAAGTTCGAAATTTAGTAGTTATTCCAGGTTATGGATAAGACTTATTAATCTCACAAAATCATTCATAATATCACAAACCCCAACACATAACATGACCAGGAATGGAATATTACTTAGAAGTTCAAGTTTTTTAGAGTCTCAAACAAAATTATGGGAATCTACCCAACCTCCAGAGAGTCAAAATGAGGGTGTTACAGTGAAAATACGACCAAATACGAGAAAGTATCATTCTTTGGGTCCATCAGATACATCTACTATCAAGAATAAAGCGGATGAAATTGTTCCTGACATTGATGAATATTTACCATGGTATGAGAAATATGCCCCGAAGACATTACCAGAAATTGCCATTCATAAGAGGAAATTAAAGGATGTGGAGGAGGCGCTTAGTGATATGCTCTCAAATACGGATAATACAAGGTTACTATTATTGAGTGGTCCCAGTGGATGTTGCAAAAGTACATTAATTAAGGGATTGAGTAAAACAATGGTTCCGTTATATAGAAATAGTAACGCATCGACAATGTTAAATCAATACTCTCTTAATAGCAATACCGGCGATGGACCAGATTATGTGGTGGAGTATGAAAACTCTTTACAATTAAGTGAAATGAATAATATGGAAGCGTTTAACGAATTTTTACAAAGATCAAAATTTTATAACGGTGCTTATAACCTTTCAGTTTTACTCGTTGATGATTTACCGAATGTTTTCCATTATGAGACCCGATTACAGTTTCAAAAGATTATTAAGGAATGGTTATACACTGAAGGTATCAGATTACCACCCTTAGTTATATGTCTTACTGAATGTGAAATTGAAGAAGATAATAACAAAAAATCTGAAAATATTAATGGTGGTGGTATTAATATCAACAATACGTATACTGCAGAAACTGTCTTTAACAAAGAAATATTACAAAATCCCAAGTTGAAAAGAATAAAATTTAACCCGATTAATAACACATTGATGAAGAAGTTGTTGAACAATATTGCACTTGAGGAAAGAGCTCAATTAGAAGCAAATGGTAAATGGAAATTTAAGGACAAATACATCACGAAATTATTGACGTCAAATAATGGTGATATAAGGTCTATGATCTCATCATTCCAGTTTTGGGCTACGTCAAAAGATAGTAATGGTTTAAGTGACACTAACGCTATCGACAACATATATTTAAGAACTGAATCAGTGTCTTTTTTCCATGGTGTAGGTAAAGTCATATACGGGTCTCACGAAAAGGATGGTAGTTTGATAGATGATAATGAGATGATAAATCGAATGTTGGATATCAATGGTGATAGTAATACTAATTTATTATTCAATGATAATTTTAAACTAGGTTTATTAGAAAATTACAATTCATTTAATAAAAACCAATTACCCATTGATGTTGCAGCCAAAATAGTAGTGTCTTTAAGTGATAACAATTCTCTTTTTGGCTCGTCAAACAATTTTGAAGGGCTTGAGTATATGATTAGAAAGATTAGATATGAAACAAACATGTATTCAAAAGGTAAAGATTTCAGTTCTGGTGTTCATGGTGGGTTTAATTTTCCAAGAGAATGGAAATGTCGTCAAAGGAAACAACGATTTAAGATTGAATCCCAGGATCTACAAAATGTTTCATTTTATAAATATGGCGACAATTTCATGATTAAAGATGTTGCTTTGTGTCTTGGGTACTATTCTCCATTGATACGGAAACAAAAAAATTATAGGATGAAAGCACTTAATTATTACTTGAAAAATTCAGGGAAGATCAGTAAGAATGGATCAGATGACCCAACGCAAGTAAATAGTAATATAGATATCCTGGAAAGAATAGGGGGACCATTTAAATCTGATTACGATGCTAGCAAGGATATTAAAACGGAAGATGATATCAAGATTGAAGCCGAAAAGAGTATTAATAGTTTGATTAGGAAGAAAGATGAAAGATTAGCTGAATTGATTCAACAATATGAAAAGAGAAATATGTTTAATGGTGATGAGTATGTTAACATTGAGAATGATGAATATATGGATGATCCATTGGTGGATAGTGAACAAGACATACTTGAAAGTTTGTTAGCTGACAGTGATGACGACGACGACGACGATGCAATTTATGAAGCGTTATCTCAGCAGCCACCCAGTAGTACAACTCGTAATAATTCGCCTACTAAACCGTTACAACGTACGACTACCAACACCGATGTTGACAAGAAGGATGATTCATTATCTGATTCTGATCTAGAAAATCTACTATAAGAGAAACTTGCATTAGTATTTTTAAGGCGTACAACATATATATATTGGAATATAAAAATGATAGATAAAACTTTGAGAAGACCTTTGCTATATTTTCTTTTGGAAAAACATTGGATCCTCTTGAATATTCTCTTTAACAATATCCAAACCACCTTGGAACTCACCATTAATATACAATTGTGGAAAAGTTGGCCAATCGGCGAATTTTTTCAACTCATTTTTAATTATAGGATCCCTCAAGACATTGAAAAAACCAAATCTGACTTGGTTTTTTCTTAGTAACTCAATAAGGCTTTTTGAGAATCTACATTTAGGTTCAGTTGGGGTTCCCTTGATGAAAAGCATTACTGGAGCAATACTAACTAATTTATCAATCTTTTCATCCATGTCGTTATCTAAAGTTTCTGTATCCATATCATCATCATAAAGGTATGTATCTTTCATCACAAGTGAGCATTTTTTAGTCAATTGGCCATGTTCATTGTGGTGATCATTACTCCCAACACTATATATGACTGGAGCACATTCATCTAAAGTGAAAAGAAAATCCTTTAATGAGGAATCATATAATTTTTGTAAGATATAACCATCTCTCATGATAACACAATATGGCACAATAGAGACATTAAACATTGACAAAATCTCTTGATTTGATTGTTTCTCTACATTGATAAAAAGAAATAGGATATTGTCATTATCATTATATTTTTTATTTGCATCTCTCATTCTATTACTTATTAATCGACATAATTCATTAGACTCCATATAAAAATAAAGTGCAACCAATGTGTGCTTTTGCTGTTCATGCAGAATTGAGACGGTATTGATTAAATGTTGTTTGCTGTTTAATTCAATTAAAGACATGTTGTGTGTATGTGTGGCTGAGGCTGGTGTGTATATATGATAGTAAAGAGAGCAGCAGGATGTGGTGGTTATATAATATGGCACAGAAACAGGTCCGGTATATATACAGCAACAAGATAAGACTCTGTCTGGGTGTGGAGATAGTGGACACCTTGACTGGTAGGACACTACGATAAGAGCTCACTCCCCACCCTAAATGATCACGGAGTGTTTCACGCCCACTCATTGATGAGGATATCACCAGATCAAACTGAACCTTGCTGATGATGTCCAATTATTAATGGTCTGCAGATCCCAAAGGGCAGCAAAGACAATACCGGTCGATGCATCTCTTCATTGTCTCGAGATCATTGCTTGCTTCTTCTTCTTCTTTTTGCACTTTGTGACACCCATTTTTCCAAAGAGGTGAAATTTTTTGAAAAATATTTTTGGGTGTCACAAAAGTTTACCAATTACTAAAGATAGAGAAGGATGATTAGTAATGGATGGTGATATATACGATGGTATTTGACATATTTGCATGAAATATATATAAATTGATAGAGACATTTTTTGCAGTTGCTCATTATTTTCTGGTAGCAAACTTGTAAAACGTGTTCCAACAAATTTCTGTGTTGGTGTCACGGTCTAACTCCGGATGCATCTTGATCAATTCATCGATATATGCCTCGCATGGATCCGGTTTATCTACGTTCTTGATATCTTGTTTCCATGAATGATACGCACTAAATGTCTTCAAATAACTCTCGTATTGTCTCAAAGTACATTTGTTACAAATCTTTAAGATATTCTTCATTAACTTGTCATTCCGATTCACTCTCATGTCTCTAGCATCAAAATGACATTCTTCGATGTGTGTGAATCTCTCCGAATCAAAATGATAATCTTTTAACATGGAACGTAGTCTATCTCTGCCAGGTTGTTGCCAATATGGACCCAATTGATCGTCTGCATACGCTAAGTCATAGGTAATCTCGTCTGTGTCTGGGTAGTCAACAAGAATGGCATCAGCATACCCCCAAATGGCAATGGTACCACCTGGAACTAATAAGTCATTATACACATGAGATTGAAATGCTTCAAAATCAAACCAGTGGACACATTCCACTGCAGTCACTAAATCGAATTTGCCTAATGATCCATCCGTCCCAACAGTATCATACGAACCAACTACAAATTCCATGTTGATATTTGACGATTTTGAATTTGTTAACTCTAGATTTGCTTGTTCTATCATAACAAGTGACAGATCTGATCCTACAAATTCATCAAATTGTGGTGTGGTAATGTTTCCATCATTCAATAAGTGGACCATTTGGAAGGTGGCAGTACCCGGACCACAACCAATGTCTATCACTCTTTGGTTTAGTTTCTTCTTTCCTTTTTGATTATGATATTGTTTTAATAGCTGGTAAAATGAAGGGGGATAAGTTGGACGACTGGATGAATACCCATTTGCATCGAAATTTATATCTGAAAAAGTGGACATACTGTATTTATGTTTGAAGTAATATATGAGGACTGGGTGATGGTATTATAGCGTCTCCTTTGTGTATATATCTATAATTATTCGTTTCTCTTTTAGTTAAGCTAACATCCACCCCTCCCTTAGAATTAAAGGTTGCAAACAATTTGTATGAAAATGCAGTTACTTGTTCCAAGTTATATATGAAGTATTTTTACTTTTAAGACTACACATCCACAAGAAACCATCAATCGAGCTGTTGCTTGCATAGTAATAACCCTTTTGACTGATCTGAACTTGTATTCCAGTACTGGCTCTTCCAATCTCATCTCCCTATCAAATATGGTTGGGCACATTTGAGTCCACGGTCCATTTATTTTTGTAGTTAGAAATCATTCCCTACAAGCATCATTTAATATCACATTGTTAGAGTATTTATGCTCTCATCGAGGTTAGATAAGACAAGATAAGATAAATGCCCAAAATCCTAAAACTACTGGCTCATTCTCTCAACTGAAATCTTCCTTTAATGATTCAAAATTTTTCAACAAAAAGTGAAAAATGTCAATTATAAAGAGATACAACTTCAAAGTGCATTTATGACTGAAAATCATTGTACCTCTATCATTCCTGATATTTCAGTTGCATCAATTAAACATGTCGTTTCAATTTGAGTGTAAAACGTGTCATGAAAAGGGTCCAGCGGACCAACTGATGAAACATTTATCCACCACCCGTCACAAAACAGTCATAGACGTATCAAATCGAGATGATCCAGAAGAATTAAACTGTGAAGATTGTAAAGATAATAATAATATCCATCAATTAGAAATCGTAAGATTCGGTGGTGATGACATGAATATTTATTGTACATCATGTCTTTCTAAACATCTTAATAATGAAAGAGAAATCGACATGGAGATGAAACAATCTATGGTTTCATATACATTGAATAACGGTGCATTACTTCCGTTTTGGATCAAATATAAAAAATATAGAGATTGTGTTTGTGATAGATGTGGGAATGATGATTCGAAGATGAATGCTAAAAAGTATTCACAACAAAAGAGCAAGAATAATGAGCAAACCACAGTCATATGCAGTGATTGTTTGAAAAGGTTCCCTGGATTGAAACCGGATGAATTCATTTCCGAAGATTCTGATAAGTTTATTTATTATCTGCTAAATATTCCTGAACCAGCAAATAAACTTAAGAAACAAAATGCCAAGAAAAGAAATATGAAGGGTCGTCGTGGTAAAGGGCGTGGTAAACCAAAGGATGGTAAAGGTGATTTCAAGACAAGTAAGAAGCCACTAAAACCACTGACTATAATGGAAAAGTTGACAAAGGAAGCATTCTCAAATAAGAGAGAAAACTCTAAAATTATTAGTGCCTCGACAACAAGTTTAAGCTCCTTTAAAGGGTTCAAAGCGGTTAATTCTGAGACTAATTTGCAGAGCCTTCCTGTCAGTAGTAGTTTTGACTCGAACAAGCCGAAGAGTGATAACATTAAAAGTAAGCAAAATAATTCAAATCGTGTTCAATCCACTTCAAATTTCTCACAATTTACTGGCCAAGACCGCTCCAACGTTGAGAAGCTTTCCAAACAGAATACAGCTAACAATACCAAAAAGAATAAGAAGGTTAAAGATCAAGGATTACCATCTGCTAAGAAAACTAATAATAAAAAGGGTAAGAATGAAACATCTACTCCAGTTATCAAAACTGAAAAGGTTAAGACTAATAATAATAGCAAACCTAAGCACACCAAAATGGATGGAAACTTTTCATTAAAGGATTTGCCCAAGGTAGGTTTACATACCCCATCTTCATTAAAGAAGGATCCTATTAAAGGTAATGGAAGTAAAGGCACAGTTAAATTAAGTAATACCAAACATTCAGGTAAAGAAAGTAATGATAGCAAAAAGAATAAGTTTGATAAACAGAAGAACAATAAGCTCGATAAGCCTACGTTTGATAAGCCAAAGTCTGATAAACCAAAGTCTGATAAACCAAAGCAGAATAAGCTTGACAAATCAAAGAAGAGCAATAAACAACAGAACAAATCAACTCTTATAGCTGCAGAAACTATCACCTCAGTCAAAGGAATATCCGTGGACTCAGCTACATCTCTATTAGGTGGAAATGATAAATTATCTAGACCTTCTCGACCAGATAAGAAAGAAAGAAACACTAAAAATAACAAACAAGACAAGATAGATTCCTCCTCCAAGGACGAAGAAGATGAGTTAACCCTTGAAGAAGGTAATCATTTAAAATCATATCAAAAATTCAAACCGATTTTAACCTACCCAGATATGAAAACATATTTTGATACATTTTCGTATGCATTGTTTCAAGACGAGAAATTGGAAACCCCCTTCATCAAAGATATCAAGATTATGTGGCCAAAAGCCAAGAAAGACATTGTCTTTGTGTTTAAGACTGCTATAGATAATCCAGAACTACAAAGCATGTTACCACCTCATTTGTTAAAGGCTGGTCGTGTCCCCTTTAATGAAAAACAACCATTGATGTTAGTTAACAAATTTGATGATTCACAAGTTTGGTATATCTTTGTGAAAGAAGTTGCAAGAGTACGTAAAGAATATCATGTATTGGCAGAACTATTCCCGTGGAACTCGCATCCATTACCTATTACATTGGGGAGTGATGATTTGATGATCATGCCAACTTCTGTTCAAACGAATAGAATTATCTTTTCCATGACAAGACTAACTAACCCCAAATTTATTGAATTAGTGTTGGGTAATAACAAAATTAAGCAAATCAAATTCAATAATAGATTAAAGTTCAGTAGAGACTCTTTGAATGCATCTCAAAAGGAAGCTGTGGAAACTGTGTTAAACAACACGGTGACAGTTATTCAAGGTCCCCCAGGTACAGGTAAAACCTCTACCATTGAGGAAATCATTGTACAATTAATTGAGAATTTACACTCGTATCCAATTCTATGTGTGGCTGCCTCAAATATTGCAATTGATAATATTGCAGAGAAACTTATGGAATCTAAACCAGATATTAGAATTTTGAGAATCTTATCGGATCGTAAAGAATCCGAATATTTACCAGATCACCCATTGGGTTCTGTATGTTTACATAATCTGATCATGAAAGATTTACCAGATGATATGAGGGCCAACTATGTTGCCAAACAAAGGGGTGAAATTCTTAGTGCAAATCAAGATAAAAAATTATACGAGAAGATTACTAAATTAACCACAGCTCATGTTTGTAGGGCTCAAGTCATCTTAACTACTAACATTACTGCAGGTGGTAGACAATTGAAAGTGGTAAAGGAGTTACCTGTGGTTATCATGGATGAATCCACTCAATCCTCTGAAGTCTCGACATTAGTACCATTATCGTTACCTGGGATCAAGAAATTTGTGTTTGTTGGTGATGATAAGCAATTATCAAGTTTTAGTAATGTTCCACAGTTAGAAATGTCCTTCTTTGAAAGAATATTAAATAATGGATCGTGTGAAGAACCAAAGATGTTAAATATTCAGTATAGAATGCATCCACAAATTAGTGAATTCCCAATCAATAAGATTTATGATAATAAATTACAAGATGGTGTCACCATCGAGGACAAATCGTGGCCAGGTATAAATTTCCCATTATATTTCATTAGTTGCAAGAAAGGTTACGAGACAAAAGTGTTAAGTAAGCGAGTTGATGAGGCTTCTTCATTTTCACGTTTCCAAGGGTATACATACATTAACGAACATGAATGTGATATTATCATTAGTACTATCTATAAATTGATGGACGATAAGAAGGTTAAATTGCAAGATATTGGTGTGGTGACCCCATATTCAGCTCAGAGAGACTATATATCATCTCGTCTGGTGGATGATATGATTATCAATCCGTCAAGACTTGCCATGATTCAAGAAACTGAAGAGGAAGAGTTTGGTAAGATTAAGAATGGGGGTAACAATTCCATCTCCGGCACAAACAGTGTCCGCTCTCATACCGTCAACATTATTAATGGGTTACAAGTTGCTACAGTCGATTCATTTCAGGGTCATGAAAAGAATTTCATCATCTTCTCATGTGTCAGAAGTAATCCAGAGAATAAGATTGGGTTCTTGACAGATAAACGTCGTTTAAACGTTGCATTAACAAGAAGTAAGAACGGGCTGATCCTTGTTGGTAACGACGATGTTCTTGAACGTGGTGGTGGGATGTGGCAGCAATATATCACCTATTTACGTGATCATGACCTGATTTTCCCATCTCTGGATATGTATTAGACGCCCTCTTTGGTGTCCTTGGTATAAATTATGTACAGCCCTAACCCAGATATCCCAACCCTATGCAGACATATTTGAAGACCTAAAGAAATCATTTCCAAGCCCTGAAGCAGCGCGGTTACCCTACCCAACATAATATCACCTCCCACGAATGGCTAAAATTTTCAAAATCTCAGAATAACTTTTTGTTATTTTTTTATGGGGAACTTTCCAGTAAATAAGTAACTTTTAAAGATTAACGTACTAGTCAATAAGGTACTGATCAGTTTGTATTTGTATTAATTTATTTCGAATTATAAGATACAATCACTTGTAAGTTTACATATACTCACTGTTTTTAATCTGTTCCAAGTTTCGTTTTGTTAATCTAATCAAATATATTAGTTTTTATTAAAAAAATAAATAATTTTTGAAAGTCCCCTCCCTACAAAACAACAACAAGTAGTATATACTTTAAGAAAGAAAAAAAGAAATAGACATAACTATTACAACCACACCTCATCCTCAAAATATAAACATACAAAAAAATGTCTCTAAGTCGTGAAGATTCTATTTATTTAGCTAAATTGACCGAACAAGCTGAACGTTATGAAGAAATGGTCGAAAACATGAAAAATGTTGCCTCTGCCGGTCAAGAATTATCTGTCGAAGAAAGAAATTTATTATCTGTTGCATACAAGAATGTTATTGGTGGTAGACGTGCTTCTTGGAGAATTGTCTCTTCTATTGAACAAAAGGAAGAATCTAAGGAAAATTCTGAACATCAAGTTGAATTGATTAAGAATTACCGTACTAAGATTGAATCTGAATTAACCAACATTTCCAGTGATATTTTATCCGTCTTAGACGAACATTTAATTCCTTCTGCCACCACTGGTGAATCCAAGGTTTTCTACTATAAGATGAAAGGTGATTATCACCGTTATTTAGCTGAATTCTCCCAAGAAGATGCTAGAAACAGTGCCACTGAATCATCTTTAGAAGCTTATAAGACTGCTTCTGAAATTGCTACCACTGAATTACCACCAACTCATCCAATCAGATTAGGTTTAGCTTTGAATTTCTCCGTTTTCTACTATGAAATTCAAAACTCCCCAGATAAAGCTTGTCACTTAGCTAAACAAGCTTTCGATGATGCTATTGCTGAATTAGATACTTTATCTGAAGAATCTTATAAGGATAGTACTTTAATTATGCAATTATTAAGAGACAATTTAACCTTATGGACTTCTGATATGACCGAAGGTTCAAACTCTAATGATCAACAACAACAAGGTGAAGATGGTGATGAAGATGCCGCTCCAAAATAAAGTTAATTTATCTTTTGTTAAGCAAATTATAACTATTTACTACTTATGGAATAATGAACAAAAAAAAACCTGAAATAAACATCATAAGAAGAATGGTGGTGGTTAGATGTTTATGGAGAGTTGAATTACTAGCTTAGTTTTTGCTGACCAAGAATAAAATGTATGAGTCGTTCATCTCTTTTTTTTTTTCATTTTGGAAAGTTAAAAGGGATGAGTGTTCCTTATATCCGTATTCCATTTCAAGTTCTCGTCAAGGACTAAATATTCTATCTCTCTCTTTTGCAATCAATCATCTATCCATTATTGCTCTTCCTAAATTTTATTTTCTTTTGTTTGTTTCTATATCTTTATTATTCTATTTTCTATGTTTTTTTTTACTTTCTATTTATACTATATCTACCAACTGTCTACACATATAATATCACTCTTCTACTTATTTTACTATTCTTTCTTGACACATTATTATTGCTTTTAGATTGTTTTTTCTCGTAATGGGATTGGACTTCCAGGTCTATTTTGACCATATCCAACTCATTTCAAGCTTTTTCATCAAGATACGTAACAGTTACTTATTTATATTCATTTTAAACTCGTAAAACCAAGCTCACGCCCACTTTTCTCAGTGGTCTTTTTATGAACTTATCAAATCTCGTCAAATATTGACTTCATTATTTATTTTTTTTTTTTTTTTGTATGACTTTTTAAAATGAAAATTAATTAGAAAGGGGATTTCATCGAAGACAACAACAACTATTTGTCTTGTTTCATATTGAAATCGACAATTAAAACAAACAAACAAACAAACAAACAAACAAACTGCTAACTCAGAGAATTGATTCAATATGATGTTGGCTATTCCACGTTTAACCGTACAAAGATCGTTGTTGACTGGGTCAATTGTCTCGCAATCAACACAAAGATCATTACTCTCAAGGAGAAATTTCGCAACCACAAAGGATGATACCGCTACCGCCGGTGAGGATTCTGTCACTATCGATTTACCAGATAAATCATTCGAAGGTTATCTTGTTGATATCCCATCTTTAAAATATCAAACAACCAAATCGTCTCTTTTACAAATGTATAAAGACATGATCATTATTAGAAGAATGGAAATGGCTTGTGATGCTCTATATAAAGCTAAGAAGATTAGAGGGTTCTGCCATTTGTCAGTCGGTCAGGAAGCCATTGCTGTTGGTGTTGAAAATGCCATCACCAAGCTCGACTCCGTTATTACCTCCTATAGATGCCATGGTTTCACTCATATGAGAGGGGCATCTGTGAAAGGTGTTCTTGCTGAATTAATGGGTAAAAGAGAAGGTGTCTCATTCGGTAAAGGTGGGTCCATGCATTTATATGCTCCAGGTTTCTATGGTGGTAATGGTATTGTTGGGGCCCAAGTTCCCCTAGGGACAGGTCTTGCATTTGCTCATCAGTATAAAAACGAAGACGCTTGTTCTTTCACTTTATATGGTGATGGTGCTTCAAATCAAGGTCAAGTATTTGAATCCTTCAATATGGCTAAACTATTCAATTTACCTGTTGTTTACTGTTGTGAAAATAATAAATATGGTATGGGTACCGCTGCTGCTAGATCTTCTGCTATGACAGAATATTATAAGCGTGGTCAATACATCCCAGGTGTTAAAGTCAACGGTATGGATGTTCTTGCCGTGTACCAAGCCTCCAAATTTGCTAAAGACTGGTGTCTATCCGGTAAAGGTCCATTATTATTAGAATTTGAAACTTACCGTTATGGTGGTCATTCAATGTCTGATCCAGGTACTACCTACAGAACCAGAGAAGAAATTCAAAATATGAGATCCAAGAATGATCCAATTGCAGGCTTGAAAATGCATCTAACTGAACTGGGCATTGCTACAGAAGCAGAAGTTAAAGCTTATGATAAAGCTGCTAGAAAATACGTTGAAGAACAAGTTGCTTTAGCTGACAAGGCATCTCCACCAGAGGCTAAATTATCCATCTTGTTTGAAGATGTTTATGTCAAGGGCACTGAAATCCCAACTCTAAGAGGTAGAATCCCAGAAGATACTTGGGATTTTGAAAAGAACGATTTTGCCAAGAAGTATTAATCATTATTGAATGATTAATTAACTTTTTTTCTGCCTTCTCTTCTCTCTCTCTCTCTCTCCCTCTTCTTTTCCTTTAAATTGTTACATTTTATCTTGCCAATACGTATCTTTATTCATATTTTTTTCTATTCATATCTCTCTTATTATATCAACTGCTTTTCTAGTTAGTTCTATACTACTTTAACTATACTTTACTATTTTATTATTAAATTACTGTTTTTTTTTCTTTTCTTGGTACTATATAAGAGGTTTTATCTTAGCCGCCAACGCGTTAATCTTGAACCACTACTTTCGAAAACAAGAACTCATAGGATATAAACACAAGTCAAATATATATATGTCTTCAACAGCTGCTATAACAACTACTCAAACTTCTGACAACAATGACACAAAGCAAACTGTGATTTCAGTGGATGAATTACAGAATTATGGGATTAATGTGTCGGATTTACAGAAACTAAAATCTGGTGGCATATTTACAGTAAATACAGTACTTTCTACCACAAGACGCCACCTTTGCAAGATTAAAGGTCTTTCAGAGGTAAAAGTGGAAAAGATCAAGGAGGCTGCCAGTAAAATCATTACTGTTGGATTCATTCCAGCCACTTTACAATTGGATATTAGAAAGAAAATATTTTCCCTTTCTACAGGATCCAAGAATTTAGATTCAATCTTAGGTGGTGGGGTTATGACTATGAGTATCACAGAAGTATTTGGAGAATTTAGGTGTGGTAAGACTCAAATGTCGCATACCTTATGTGTTACTACTCAATTACCCCGTGAGATGGGGGGTGGAGAGGGGAAAGTTGCTTATATTGATACAGAAGGTACTTTCAGACCAGAAAGAATTAAACAAATTGCAGAAAAATATGATTTGGATCCTGAAGCTTGTTTGGAAAATGTTACTTATGCCCGTGCTTTAAATAGTGAACATCAAATGGAATTAGTGGAGCAATTGGGCAGTGAATTAAGTTCTGGTGATTATCGATTGATTATTGTGGATTCTATTATGGCAAATTTTAGAGTTGATTATTGTGGCCGTGGTGAATTAAATGAACGGCAACAAAGATTGAACCAGCATTTATCCAAATTAAACCGTCTAGCTGAAGAGTTTAATGTTGCGGTGTTCATGACTAATCAAGTTCAATCTGATCCAGGTGCTTCAGCATTATTTGCATCTGCAGATGGTAGAAAACCTGTTGGCGGTCATGTGTTGGCGCACGCCTCTGCAACAAGAATATTATTAAGGAAAGGTCGTGGTGATGAAAGAGTGGCTAAATTACAAGATTCACCAGACATGCCTGAAAAGGAATGTGTTTATATTATTACGGAAGCTGGGATTTCTGACACATCCGATTGAGGAAGAATCCAACAATATTATTTGCTAAAAAATTTATTGAATTATTGAGATTTAAACCATCATACATTGAAACGAAAACTTATTTTATTCAAATTTTTTAATGTCAATTATATAATTTAAAGAATGTTATTTAACTTTTTCATAAGGGATTTATGCCATTTCACCCCATGAATCATTTCCACAACAGAAATTATCTGCAGAAATATCCTCCTCTTCATCAATAAAAAAATCATCATTTTCATCTTCCGGATGGTTGAAAGATTGAGTTAGTGCCACAGTTGGAAGACTATAGAATCTATCTCTTCTTAAAGACATTTCAAAAAATTGGTATTTATCAATACCAAACAAATAATATAATATCTTATCCAAGATTGTTATAAATTCTGATCTTTCCTTATACTCTAACTCTTCTGGAAATATTAATTTCAGACCTTCTTTGGAATCAGAAAATAAGTATTCAATAGCGCCACTTTGATCGTATTGACTTTCATAATTATAGACATTTCGAAAAGGTCCACAATCAAAATTGAAATTTCTAGGCTCAATTATTTCCCTTAGAAAACGTAAATCGATAATTCTTGGTTGATCTTGTTCAATTGAGACGCCCTCAGTTCCTGACACTTTAGTCCTCTTCTTTGATTCCAAATTACTGTTAAATTGTTTCTTCTTTAAAGGTGACACAGATGGATTTCTCCAAGATTGTGATGACTCGGATAAGATGCTTGGTGAATATTCCTGAATCACTGAATGTTTTTGTTGTGGTTGAGGTTGTAATTCTTCTATTTGTCTATCAATATACAGATCATACAATTCAAAGTCTTCATATGTTGGTTTAATACGTGATAATGGAATTTTAGTTGAATATTCTTTCACTCTTAAATTTCCTTTATAAATTGGTTTGGGAGAATTAACAATTGTTGGTTTTAAATTTATATTTAATTCATGCATGTTTGTCGATGTTATATTGTAATTGTTGACTGGCAATTGTTCAATATGAATAATAAATTTGGATTTACATTAATATCAAATTTGTATTAATTGATGAATTAGTGACACAAAAATCTCAAAAACAAACAAACGGTATACGACATTCATAGAAAAAACAATAATATTAAGGGATTCGAACCAGATAGTATACGATGGTATTAGTTAGTTTATTTTTCGAGGACATTACTAGAACTCATTAGATTATTAATATAATCTTGTAGATATTCATTCTCATGTTGTAAATCATCACAGATTTTGCGTTGTTCTAAGCTTTTATTCCAAAGTAAGTCTAAAGTATCTCTCAGTAGTCTTGTCTCTTGTAATAACGACATATCTCTTTCAGAGTTGCTTTGAGTGGATATGTCTGCAGTCGGCTCATTGGCATTCAATTCTGGCTGAGTTGTTACGTTGCTAAATTTTTCGGTGTTCATATCGCAAATGGTATAAGTACAAATGGCTGGCTTCAAAGGTATATCTAGATGATGGTTTTGTAGTTGCAGAATTATATTTCAGCTTATAATGACCTTCTGTTGTATATCAGAATTACTAATTCTATATGTTTATCTTCTTCATATTACAACTGGTACTAATTTATTGAAAAGTTTCAAAAAAATCATCATAAATAAAATAAAACCATTCAAACTGTACTTGAAGCAAATACATTAAAGTCTTGAGTAACGAATACGTGTCATGTCAGTATATCGATATTTAAATATATAGATTTTAAATAGTTTCGCAAATAAAACTTAAGCTTTGAGATCATGCAAATTTGAGGATGGGAATGATATATGGAAATAGATCTATTCTACCTTAATAGAAGAGAAAATCTTTCTAAGGAAGAACATACTACTAATGAACCCAATAGACCCAGTGACTAAACAACATAGTATAGATATCAAAGCTGAATATCCGACATACAGCACAATAGTGATGAACCCACCTAATTTAAATTTAGTGAATAGGATCGAATGAACAAATACGTAAAATGCACACCCGACACCACCAACAATAAAACTTCTCCATTGCCATTTCCAGTTTTCTAATGAGACAGATTGATAAGTGATTAAAATGGTCACTAGACAAGTGGTTAAAGTTAATAGGATGAAGGAGAATAATAAGAACCCAAACATGTAAAAGATTTTATTAAACCATAAACTTGTGTAAATGAAATATAGTTCTACAGCAATGGATCCAAATGGAAAAATACCAGCTAATAAAGTAGCTGGGATTGTCTTCAAATACCATGGTTGAAATGGAATTTGTCTGGCGATTTGATTTGTTTTTGTTGGATGTTCATCCAAATGGCATTTCTTATGAGCAATTAAGGAACCAGCAATAGCAGATGGGAAAGAACAAACAAACCAAATTAAGACCATAAAGAACAGAGCACTAGCTGGAATAGTACCAGAAGAGTGAGCCCAAAGTAAGAAAATGTTTAATGCAATAATACAAAGGAAAATGAAACCAGGGACCAAAATAGGAGTTAACATCAAATTGGCCTTCCAGTATGGACCACCAAAGAATTTATAAACACCCATTGAAGTGTAAGAGCCAACAAACCCAAATAAAGCATATAACATGAACATAACAGTGGCCAACGAGCCTCTTGAGCTTGGAGAGAGGAAACCTAAAGCAGCAAAGAAGATACTGACGACAATCATTAAAAATAATTGTAAACCAGACCCAACTAAGATGGATAAAAGCATCGATTTGGTGGGGATACGGAAAATATCACCGTGAACTAATTTCCAACCAGAATCTTCTTGGAAATCGTTATCTAGGTTCAACTCATTGTAACGAGCAAAATCACTTCTTAAAGCCTTTAATAACATATGAATAACGACAGAAGATAAAAGGCAAACGACAATGGAGAAATTGATTAAAGAAAACCATTGAATGGTTGGATCATAGGTATGTAAATATTTGTCCCATCTGGTAGCCCATACGGTATCGGATTCAACAAATTTAACAGAATAAGTGAAATAAACTTCATTATCTTCATCTTCACTTAAAATTAAAGGATCACCTTTGGTTTCACAAGTGCCTGGAGAAGAACGTTTGATGGAGACTGGCGTGACAGTCACACCTACAACACGTAAATTACCTTCACCACGGTCATGATATTCAATTTGAATGTCATGATGATTGGCAAAGTATGGAATTTGGATATTTTTCATAACTTTGACATTCTTGGCGTCACGAGTGTCTAATTCTAAGCCTTCGTTGGACGAGGAAGATGTCGACTTATCTTTAATTTCACTTGCACTTTCACCAAGACCTTGAACCACATCGACATAGCCCAGTTCAAACCCAGTACCATAATAATCAGACTTAGTGGTTGGATCATGAACTATAGTAGCAGCTGGTAACCCATCAATTAACCAATTTTGGAAGAACCCATTCTTAATCAACTTGTTAATAAATTTAGCATCGTCCTTTGGAATAACAGTCTTACATAAAGATGAACAAGATTGGTCTTCCAACATTTTAATAGTATATGGAGAGTTATAGATTCTATCACCAAAAATAATAGAACCTAAAGAAGCAGGTTGTTTTTCAATCTTTTCTGGTTTACAGAAATGGAACTTGTCATAATAATAATCATAAGAGTAAAGATACTTCTCCTTACCAACTTTCTTCCCATTCTCATTTTGATGTTGCCAATAGATAGATGGGGATAAATGATTGACAAATAATGGAATGTCATCATCCTTGTGATAGGTGGTTGGAGCCACA
Source organism: Monosporozyma servazzii (assembly GCA_033807795.1). Lineage (NCBI taxonomy): Eukaryota > Fungi > Ascomycota > Saccharomycetes > Saccharomycetales > Saccharomycetaceae > Monosporozyma > Monosporozyma servazzii. Next base: position 186,248 of record CP138602.1, on the reverse strand, counting down.
CCAGGTAAATAAAAAGCATTCACCACAGATAAAAACCCGATTAAAACGGGTAGCAGTATCAACTTCATCGTGAGGGTTGTGTTATGTAGTGTTGTGTCAACAACTTGTTACTGAATGATAGTCTTGAGAGGTTCAAAATGCAATGAACAAATATCGTGTCTGTTTACTTTAAATTGAACATCATAGAGGTATTTTCAGCTTTTTTATTTCATTGAAAATTTCACTTCTCGAGAAACGCGGGTAAAAATCAACTTCTTTGATATTTCAGTTAAATTAACACTAAAGCAGCAGCAAAGTTGCAGTAAAGTATCAATAGATAGAAGTAAATTGAAATTGACTGAACTAAATTTAATTGGAATTAAAAGGATACTCAATTTTTTAGAGTAGAAGTCTTAATGAATTGATCAATATAAATATATATATACATTGATTGAAAAAGATATAGTTCAACTGTAATATTTAGAATCTCAAAGTTTATTGTAAAGAAGGTTCCCCTGTAGGAGATGTTGTATTTTACTACAATTTCTTTTTAGTAAGTAGTTTTTTAATCATGAGTTTACTTCTAAACGTCGAATGTTTTGCTTTTACCAAAATCTTAAACTTCAACACTTGCAACCAAAATGTAAAACTTTCTTTTAGCAATATTAATAGAAAGAGATTCATAACATATATATAAATCACTTGAAATAACTTCAAAAACAGGCATGTAGTGTTGCAGAATATTAGTACATGATATATAAGTATACATAAATATCTTTATTACATCAAATTCATGATTTTTTGTGGAGGTAACGTATCAATCATTTCGTTTTCATCAATGATAGGATTAACCGCTTGGTAATTCCCACTTGAACTGTCTTTAAAAATATATGCTAAAAGGATACCAACAAGACCAAATACAGATACAGTCACTAATGCTAGTGCTAAACCAATTAAAACAATGAAACCCCTATGGATCTTCTTTCCTTCATGCTTACCGGGATTTTTGGTAGTCCTTGGGTTTGATGTATTAGATGTAGTTGGTTTAGATCCAATAGTGGAAGTTGTGCTGGCTGTTTCATTTATATTTGGCAATGGAAATTGTGAGATCGTAAATGGAGAAATATCTTTATTAACAAATAATTGTAAAGAAGATAAATTTGGAGTTGATCCGTTTGTAGACAAATACATATAAGGGATCCACTGTTTACCATAATACAGCATTGCTTGTACTGGACCATACTCAATATCAGAAAATTCACCCAATACCAGCAAACCATCGTCCTTATCATTGACCTTAATTGCTTCAATGGAAGATATCGAGTTGTTGGTATCAGGGTTAGGTAAATATATGGATGATAATGATTTATCAGACAAAGAGTAAATAACAGTATCATTCCATGCAATAATGGAGCCATTATTAATAATAAAGTTATTAAGGTCATTGCTTTCTGTTAAGAGATCTTCGACATTATAACTAGTCATATTTATGGATAATAATTGAGTGTGACCAGATGAATTAGAGCCTAAAACGACAATAGAATCTTGTTGAAAGACGCTTAATTTATCAACGGTGATATTAATGGAACCATTTAAAAATGTATTCCACTTGTTTCCATCATAGTCAAGTACACATAGATTTGAACAGTTATTTTGGCTTGTTGTGAAAGAACCTCCTACCAATAAGGATTTATTTTTTGGGAAATCTAATAAGGTTTCGACTTTCTCATTTTGGCCCAATTTAAAATCTTGTAAAATCTCAAAAGTGGATAAATCAATTAAAGAAATAGCAGCACTTGAATTAGATGAACCAGACTGAGCCACAAAGACCATTTTATTTTCATTATCGTACAAGGCTGTAGATACTGCGCCATCCCACTGTAAATCATTCGAGACTTCGCTTGTGAAAGTGATTTTGCTCAAATTATCATCATAATAAAAGTAACCTGTTTGAGAGTCATTGAAGTAAAGAGCTTCATAAGGCTGGATATGATGGGATAGATCCAATCCTTGTACTGTGCTATTCATCCCACTGACTGTAACTGGATCATTGATTGAAGCATAGTCAACAAAGGCAAACTTACCAAAAAATAATGTGTCTTCAACACTATTTTGAGCACTGCTTTGAAGCAAAATTTCAAATGAGCTTTCAGAAGAGTTTAAGAAATTGGCAGACGTGACATTGTAGACAACATTCTCGTTGAAAATAAGAAACTCTGTGTCGAATAATGTGATGTTAGATACCGAATATATGGTAGTTTCATTGATTATTGGTAAAGAGGTCAAGGTTCCATTGTAAACGTATACGTCATTGGAATCTTCGGCAAGGAAAACAATACCGCCACTAAAAATATGATGACCAACTATGCTACTTGAAACATTTAATTGAGACACGTTATCAACATCTAATTTGTCGTTCAAATCTACAATATAGATACTGTCTTGTGGGTTACTAACCACCAACGTAGAATCACCATACAACGAGGCTGTAAAATCACTATTATCGTTATTTGATAATCGTGAAGCTAACATGTTTAGACTCGTCAAACCAATCGGATTCTTAATATCATTATTAGTGAAATTTGATATTTGATATTGGAAAAGACCATTTAGTTGAATTAATTCATCATTTAAAGTACTATCATCTAGTGACATTATATTGACATCAACTCTATCAGCCACAACAGTGGTCATCGTGTTCGATGAAAATAAACCAGATGAATATTTTAGCTCGATTCGACACGGATGATCGATTCGTCCTTGATATATGTTATCATATTTCATTTCGTTATTATTCTGGTAAATAAGCTTGGAGGAAAGGACTTCATCCGTAGTCTTATCTATCACTGTAACATTAACAATTCCCCTTGAACTACATGTATTATCTAACGAACAGCCTGGTGTAAAAATATTGACACTATATGTACCCTTATCTTGGATGTCAACATCAAAATTTATTTTTGGAACAACAGAACCAGAATTTGGAATATAATTAGTGGAAAGGTATGTATTTGTATTATTACTGAACCAATTATTTGATGAAATAGTGGAAGATGCGACTTGTTTATGTGAGTCCGAGTCACATAGTTGTTCATTAAATGTATTATTGGCAAATATACTGTAGGAAGCTTGATATAGCTGTAAACCTTCAAGACTAACATCTTGATTACCAAATGAAGCTAATGTCATTAATTCTATTGATGAAACAGAAACAGGGTTAACAAATGAAAATTCCTGGAAATTAGAACCAAATTCTAATCTGGTTCGATTATTATTAATTAGTTGAAAGGTGGATGTCTGATTTTTGACTGATGCTTCTAGAACTGAGGTAACATAAAGAGGACAGAATGCATCACATTGTGATAGTTTCCCTGATATAGGGTCAATATATGTCATATTCATGATGCTGCCAGCGGGATATGTCAGTATTCTAAACAAAGAGACAGCAGTATCATTATTGTTAGAATTGTAAATTCTAATCTTCGACGGCGTTACATCAAATGGAATTGTACATTTTAGTTGATTGTCAATTCCGTTTGCAGACCAACCGTCCGTAGACGATGAAACAGAACAGGTAAGCGAATCTGCAGAAACTGATCCTGAACTGGTATCCCAAGTGGCATAATCTAATGGTATTATAGGATTGAATGGGAATGAATTATTAGATGCGTTTGTTGTATTTAAGAATGATTTATCGTTCAATGTGTTGAATTGTCCCGCAAATAATATATTATCATTATCTAATTTTATAATCGAGTTAATATGTGAATTAGAACCAAAACCTTTGAATGGTAATGTGTAATTTTCACCGGATGTGCTGTTCCATTGAATGACGCTATTAACAGAATCAGAATCCAAAGTAAAGTTACCGCCAAAATAAACAGCGTCATTATCAGTTAATATGCTTTTAACTGTATCTAACGGTTGATCAAACAGTGGCTTTATTGATGCATCCGAAAGATTATATAATATTTGATTATTCAACTTGCTATCAGTATTCAATGAGCCTTGCCCATTGAATAAAAAACAATCCTCTTGGAATGGAACAATGTTTGATATATATGTGTCAGGTCCATTTTCAGTCAATTGAATAAATGTATTATTGGATGTATATATGAGATAATTTGCATCATCATTGTAGATATTTAGTTGTGTGAAATTCTGTTGTCCAGAATATCGAACAAATGTCAGATCATGTACTGAGTTCAATATTTCGAAATTGTTATCTTGTGAACTTGATGAAAAGAAATATTCGGGTATCGTAGATATGTTAAAATGCCTACTAAGCTCTGATAGATGTGATGGCGAAGAGGGCTTGCTGGAAGTATATTGTGGTGTATCTTGTCCTGTGACATATCCGGATATAGCGATCAAAGCGGGCAATTGCGAAAGCAACATTGAGCCAAGCATTGGACGTTTTTCTGGTTGTATTATTGGTAGTGATAAATAAGTGAATTGGTATGGTATGTCTTCTTATCGCTTCCTGTATCCTATCCACACCTGCCGTTAAGTCGGTCTTCTTGTTCTTGTTCTTGCTTTGCTTCAAATTCGATTTGCAAAATTTCAATTTCTCGAGAAATTTTGGCGTTTTGGCCATTACCCTTTTCAGAAATGAGGTAAATAGACCGATGCATTGGCCATTAAAATAATATATTCCAAATAGTGTATCCAGGGAATAGACATGTCATTATTGCCAGCCATGATTGACCTTCTTATCGCATTGTTATTGTATCATATCGTCTCTTTATTTTATTTTCTTGGTTCAACTTCAGATCCAATTTTGGTAACCAAATCTGTTTTTAGTACACCATTCCACACCATGCTCCCAATACTCTTCACGAGTCACTCTAGTCGACAAATATGCATCCGTAGTACCAAATTCAGACATTGCATTCCAGGTGGTTAATTCATTATCATCTTTCATAACCGTCACTCTACAATTCCAATCTGTTGGAAGTTGACCTTGTAATTCGTTTGTCAATCTTGCCCCAAAATGAGGGATGTTGAAGTTCCCACCAGTACAGACAATATTACCAAACATTATCTGTCTCAATGGCTTTGGTAACATGGAAACACTTTCCAAAATAGTCTCGACAATACCAGGTTTCAATAATTTTGCCATCTCTGGATGGAAAAAAGTTTCTGGAATCATGAAACGTTCATCCTTTAATGTGACAGTTTGTGCATTGGATGGTAAAACACCTTGTCTCTTGTCATGAATATAACCAATAAAACTTGTTTGGAAATCAGGTAAGACATAATGTAAAGATGCCTTCTCTTTATTCTTGAAGGAGTCAAAATACGAGACTGGGCTCATAAACACACACTTTTCCTTGATGTTGTTTACTAGAAGTGTCTCATCCATCATGTTGTAATGACGGAAAGAAAGTGTTTCTTTCAATAAACCATTGAGAAATCTTCCACCAATGTCAAGTTTCTTCACTGCCTTGTAATATGGAATACCTTTAATCACAGGACAAACCCACGTGCAGTTGTAACCAGAATCTACTACCAACTGAAAATCGCGGTACTCTTTACTATTTTCATCAATTGACATGTTTTTACCTATGATTGAAGCATCTGCTTCTTTTTCCTCTTCTTCATCCTTCCCTGAGATCGTACTTTCCTTGTGTGTCTTGTCGATTGATCTAAACGGTATATATGCCTCCGATGGCGCTTTATATAAACTGGCAAACTCATACTCTTCAAAAAGAACTTGGTCCATGTTTTTACTTAAAGTGGGTAATGTTAAACATGTTTCGTTTGTAATTAGATGTGTATCCTTTACAGTCTCCCCCAAATCGAATCCATTGAACTCATCTGGGTTGTAAAGACAGTAGTCCCAAATACAGCTTTGCAACTCCCAAGAAGTTAACTGTCCCATTTCATGTGGTCTCTGTAAGGTCACAGAGGATATATCCTTGATATTCTTTATGTGGTTTGAGAGATATGATACACCATATTTATCCTTAGCAAGAGCATTCAGAGCTCTAAAAGGTTTGTCTAAATCGGTATAGCCAAACTTAATCTCGTAGGAACCGTTATCTATTACTAATGGGGTCTCTGGCATGATGGTGAATGGGATATCTTTTTGTTGTCTTTCTTCATGATGATATAAATGCAGTTGAGCGCTTGTTTGAAATTTCAAATATTAAATTTTATCGAAATGCTAAACACAACATCTTGAATAAACACTACGATGTTTGATTTATAAATAAGATTGATAAAATGAAAAAATATAAAGAGATCAAATCCTCGAATTTAATAAGTGATCATTATAGTGGGGATTGTTTCAAAAAAAGTGGATCAGCTTGTATTACTTTAATTTTTACCTTTACAATGGATTCAGATCAGCCGCCACAGAGTAAGAAACTAAGAACTGAGGTAACACCAATCCCTATAGTGCCTCCACCAACAGAAGTCAATCAGATCCCAGCAGATCCAGAATTCACAACACCAAATGGAAGTAGGACTGAAAATGAAAAGACTCCTGCTTTCAAATTATCTCAACCAAGAAAGCTGGTTATTGGATCACCAGAACATAGATATGCCTTTTCTCAACCAACTGTGATGCCAAGTAATGAGAAATTACCCAGCGGGCGAGTTCCAAGTTTAAGTGGCGGTCCCCTTTTACTGTCGAGCCAGAACATTGGTCAAACAGAAAGAGGTCGCAGAATGAAGACGTATACACAATCTCCTCCAAAATCACCTAATAGATCACCCACCAGAACATTGGAATTAATTAAATTATCTCCAACAAAAAAATCCAGAATGGAGTTACAAAAACTATATGATGCCCAACAAGCAAAGGTCTCTAAGAAGGAGAGATTGTTTATTCATCAATTGGTAATGAATAATTTCAAGTCCTATGCTGGTAGCCAAGTCATCGGTCCATTCGATCCTTCGTTTTCTGCTGTTGTGGGACCAAATGGTTCTGGTAAGTCCAATGTTATCGATTCCATGCTATTTGTATTTGGGTTTAGAGCCAATAAAATGAGACAAGACAGATTATCTGATTTGATCCATAAATCCGAAGAGTTCCCTAATTTAGGCTCTTGTTCTGTTGAGGTACATTTCCGTTATGCTACTGACAAAGAAGGCAAGGAAACTGAAATTATTCCCGACAAAGAATTAATCGTTGAAAGAAGAGCATTCAAAAATAATTCATCTAAATATTATATCAATGGAAAGGAAAGTAATTATACAGAAGTGACACAGATGTTGAGACAAGAAGGTATTGATTTGGACCACAAAAGATTCCTAATTTTGCAAGGTGAGGTTGAAAATATAGCTCAAATGAAATCAAAGGCAGAAAAAGGAAGTGATGATGGTCTATTGGAATACTTGGAGGATATTATTGGTACTGCTAAGTATAAACCTTTAATTGAAACCAACCTTGTGAAAGCTGATGAATTAAATGATATTTGTATTGAAAAGAAAAACAGATATGATTTTGTTACCAAAGAGAAGACTTCATTAGAAGCTGACAAGGACAAAGCACTAGAATTTATCAAGAAAGAGAAACAATTTACTATCGAGAAGGCTACTTTGACACAATATGAACTGTATCAAAATAACAAAAAAATTCAATCCACGTTGACTAAGCTATCCGATCTGAATGAAGACTTGGATAAAAAAAAAGATGATAACAATAGATTACTAGAATCAAAGAAAACCACTGAGACTGAAATTAATACTTTGAAGAAAAAATTAAGTGATTTGGATAAAGAGATCAAGGATCTAACCAAAAAGAAAAGAGAACTTAATACCGTCAAAGTTTCCACTGAAGAAATTACTAAGAATGCCATTAGAAAGAAGAAAATCACTGAAAATACGATTGAAAAATCTAAAACTTCCATTCGTGAAACTGAAAATAAACTACAAGAATTAGAAAAGCTTCAAGATGAATATGATACTGAGTTAACGGAACTTCGTGGGAATCTGGAAACTGAGAAAACTTTACTGAATGAAATCAAACTATCATTAAAGGATAAAACTGAAAGTCTCAGTAAAGAGATAAGTGAATTAGAAAAAGATCTTGAACCCTGGAATATTGAAATACAGAAGAAAAAATCAGATATCAAGTTAACTGAAATGGACATTAATCTTCTCAACGAAGGCAAAGAAAAATTTGAATCTCATGTGAAAATGATAGAAAATACCCTAAAACAGTTGACAAATTCATTAATCGAAAAGGAGAAGAAGATTCTTGATATTGAAAAACAGCATAAGAGCATAACTAAAGAAATAACATTTGGCGAAGAAGAATGTACAAATGCTAAGAGCAAAATTCTTGAAATGGCAGGTACCATCAATTCTCAACGTCAGCAAACTGAGGATGCTAGATCAACTTTATCCACTCATGAAAATAGAAGTAGAATACTGACTGAATTAACAAAATTGCAAAAATCGGGGAAGATTTCCGGTTTTCATGGGAGATTAGGTGATCTGGGTATTATTGATGATAAATATGATGTTGCTGTTTCAACTGCTTGCCCTCGTCTTAACGATATTGTTGTCGAGACAGTTGAATGTGGACAGTATTGTTTAGAGTTTATTAAGAAGAATAGGTTGGGTTTCACCCGTTTTATCCTTTTAGATAAAATAAACAACAACATCAACAGAATAAACACTCCAGAACATACCCCAAGATTATTCGATTTGGTGACACCAAAGCAACCAAAATTTGCAGCTGCTTTCTTTAATGTTATGGGGAACACTCTTGTAGCGAATGATTTGAAACAAGCCAATAGAGTTGCATATGGTAAAAAACGTTTCAGAGTTGTGACCTTGGATGGTAAACTGATTGATATATCTGGTACAATGACAGGTGGTGGTAATAATGTGTCCTCCAACTTATTACAACTAAAATCAAAAACATCACATCATACTGAAACATTTACTGAAACTGAAGTCCTTAAAATGGAGGCAGCCTTGGAGGAAAAGGAAAAGGGCTACAATATTGCTAGAGATACTCTTCATGAAATGGAACTAGAATTGAGCAAATTAAAGGATCAAGAACCCCAGTTAGAAATGGAAGGTGCCAAGCTTAAAATTGATATCGAGGCCATTAAGAATGAGCTTAAAATTAAGGAAGTGGATTTACAAAATAAAATTCACGAAAAAGAAAGTGTGGCCAATGATACAAAACAATCAGATGCCTTGTCCTTGAAATTGGCAGCTCTAAAAGAAGAACTGAGAGAGATTATGGACCAATGTAAAAGTACCACTCAAAACATAGACCAACTGAAAGATAAAATTATGAAAATTGGTGGTACAAAGTTACAAATGCAAAACTCCAAGGTTAACTCAATTTTAGAACGTATTGGTATACTAGAATCTAAGGGTAAAAAGGACAAACATACGATCAAGAAGGCCAAATCTTCACTTAAAAGACTTAATAAAACACTCGAGGCTTCAGTAGAGGAGTTGGGCCAAATTAATATTGACTTAAAGAAAGCAGAAGAAGTAACCAAAGAAACTACATCAAAATTGCAAGAAATAGAGAGTATGCTCAATGATTATGAGTCCCAAGTTAATGAACAGAATTCCATTATCGAAGAGAAAGCTCAAGAATTACAAGACCTGGAAGTGGAATTAAATGACTTTAAGTCATATGAACTTGAATCAAAGAATAAATCAGAAAAATTGAATGGCCTGCTCAATACTTTAAAGAGAACTGCTTCTCAGTTAAATAATGAGCTTTCGAACTATAGATTGAGGGAGATATCCACTATTATCGAACAAATCGAAGAACAGTCTAATAAAGAAGAATGCACCAATGATGATGAAAAGGCCACACCCCAATCAAATGAAAGTAATCATTCCAACGATAATGCTCAAGATAGTGACGTTGCTTCAACACCTGATGAATCTGCAATGGATATTGACCAGAAAGACAGTGAGATCACCAAGGGTATCCCTAGATTGTCTGAGCACTTGTTAGAAAATCTTAATGTTTCTGTACAAGTTAAAAAGATTGAAGAGTTGCAAGCATATGTTGATACAGCAAACGTTAACGTTGAAGTTTTAGAAGAATATGCAAGAAGATTGATTGAGCATAAAAATAGAGAGCATGATTTGAACAACGCACTTAAGGATAGAGATCAAATTACAAAGGAGCTTGAAGATTTAAAAAAGAAGAGGTTTGATGAGTTCATGGAAGGGTTTGGCATCATCTCTATGACTTTAAAGGAAATGTATCAAATGATCACAATGGGTGGTAATGCTGAATTGGAGCTAGTGGATAGTTTAGACCCCTTCTCTGAAGGTGTTACCTTCAGTGTAATGCCACCTAAAAAGAGTTGGAGAAATATCAGTAATCTATCTGGTGGTGAAAAAACGTTAAGTTCGCTTGCCCTAGTGTTTGCTTTACACAAATACAAGCCAACCCCTCTATATGTTATGGATGAAATCGATGCTGCCTTAGATTTCCGTAATGTGTCGATTGTAGCAAATTATATCACAGAGCGTACTAAGAATGCTCAATTTGTTGTTATTTCGTTAAGGAACAATATGTTTGAACTTGCCAAAAATTTGGTTGGGATCTATAAATTCGAAAACATGTCCAAAAGTGCTACATTAAAAAATAAGGATCATAATGGAGTGTAAAAAAAAACTTTAATAATTTATTAATGAGTAAAGTCTATATATTATGTAAGAAATGTCATTATAAGTCTGTACTTTCACAAATCGTCTGTTTACTCTGAGTGACCAACTACATTTGCATACTCTTTTTCAGCAGTGTGAATTAATTTCTGAATTGGAATCATAACAACTTGGTGCGTAAACAATGGGAAACGTTTTCTGTTTAAACCAAACCACTCCAATGGTGGAGTAGCATCACCCAAATCTTTGATTTGAGGCATGTCAATGTGTGGCTCTTCGATTGCAATATAAATAAGTTTCAGTAAGTTTTCCTCATCTTTAATTCTCTTTTCTATGTCTTCATCATTTTCTTCAGCAAAACTGCTTAAATTCTGGGAACGACGCACGGCCAAAGCTCTTACATGGGTTGCCCACATTTCTTTTATGAAATTTATTGGGCCCAAATTCCATTTCACCCCAATTTTATCGCCGAATAAACTTTTATACTTGTATTCTAAAATATCACTGTTCTCATTTTGCCATGTATGCATACTGACTTGTAATTTAGGGATATCGATTATGGTACCACCTTTGATCTTGGATGCATAGATCATGTAATCTTCGACGGAGATACGTGAAACAGCATCTTCATCCATTTCTTCTTTTGAGGTAGATAAAGATCCTTTTGCATTAAATATATGAAGATCAAGATATGTTGCTACCTTTTCACCCGACAATGTCTTTACGCTAGCATGCATACTTTCAATGTTGATCACTGCGACTTCTATATCAAATAAGGAAATTGGAGATATCTGTAAATTAAATGTTTTAATATCAACAGACACTGACGTTTGAATCAAATTTAGAATTCTTAGTACATCATGGTAATCAATTCTTTCCTTTGTGTCACTGGTATTCGATTCTTTTAGAGTTTCAAAGTACGAAATATTGTTGTCTTGTCTCATTCTCATTACTGTATTGTAAATATCTAGAATATTTGAGGCTACAAGAGCAGTAGAGCACATATTAATCGCATCGCAGGATAGGGTGACCACCAATAAATCAGGCATAATACCAAGCTTATCTCTTTCACTATGCAAATGAATTTTTGTACTCTTTACTGTACCTATCAAAAACATATGATAATCAAAGGCAGCTTTTATCTTAATCTTGTCGATATGGAATGATACTGCAACCAATGGATGCTTAGAGAGACTAGACAGACTATTCCAATTAACCTCAGCAATCCAGAACGCACCTGTTACTTCGGATATACCACTTAATCTACCCTTAGATTCAATTTTAACCAAATCTGCAAAGACATGTAGTAATTGCCTTCTGTTTGCATAATGATCGGATGCTAACCAAATTTTTTTCAAGCTTAAAGAAAGAATACCTAATGATGGCCCTAAATCGACCTTCCCTTTTATGTTGGCAAAAATCATAGTAAAACACCATGGAATCAAACCGTTATTTTCGTCATTCTGCTGCAATGACAGCACAGAACTGTTTGGAGTTCCAACTTCTGGTTCATTCATTGGCTTTGAACGTAGTATCTCACTGAACTGCCAGATATCTAAAAACAGATAAAGATTTTGTAGTTGCTTAATGTTAAAATAAGCGTCTAGATCCGACACAAGGCCAGCTGCATACATGTTAATAATGTTGGGATGGGTAAACATGAATGTTAAATCAATCAAGTCAACTTTGAAGGAGGCGCTTGCTTCACGAGAGAAAATGTGTTTGATGGATGCTTGCATTTTTTCCAATATCAGAGAAAAAGTCAAAGGTTCTGAAGTATCCAAATCATTGGTGTTTATACAGAAATCCAACGAGCTAAAGCCAACGTCAGCTTGAACTTTCGCCTTGGGTTCACAGCTTAAACTTAGCTTTTGTTCGGCTGATTGGATCTTTATGGCTATATCAAATGCACTCAATAATCGCTTGTAATCGATTGTTTGTGAAGCTGGTTTTAATAATTGAGACTTGGAAGAATTTTTAGATTTAGAACTGTGATGTTTAACCATCTTTTGTATATCGTCAGAAAACTTATTAAGTAACGGGGCACATCTAGCAAATAAAATATTATGAGTAGAATCAATATTGATCAAAGTTCTTATCCAATGTGGTTTCAGCTCATTCTCATCACTCTTGTAATCAGCATTTAGAGTAACCCCCGGGCATTTGATTTCGAATGATGGGTCTAGTTGCGACTCAATATCATCAGAGGAATATACTTTAAATACCCCCCCGTCATACTTAAATTGACAGTTAACACTTCTGATATCAGAAAGGAATGGCGCAATATCTTTTGGTCCTGATGATTCTTCTTTTTTATCATCGGTTGTATTACTGTTACGATGTGTATGTGTATTCAAAGGGTTGACCAATATTTTCTTTAGATCCTGGAAAACTTGAATTGACTGTAGAGTAGATTCAATTACACCGACAAAAGTATTAAGGAAATTGACATCTAGAGTTTCACCATGAAGACGGATGAAAACATCTTTCATCTTATCAACAGTTTTAATCCAATAAAGTATTTGCAGGTTTGGAAGGAAACTTCTGTTAAACATACTCTTTTCATTCCCTTTAGAGTAGAAATTATCAGAGGTATTACCGTTAGCAACAGCGAAAAAGGCATCAACAACTGTCAACTTACCATAACTTTTTTCATATGCAGAGAAAAGTCTGTTGTAACCTACTATTAAACCTGGCTCAGTTGTATTTTTGTTATTATTACTATTATGGAATAGCCAACCAACACAAAAGTTGTAGGATAAAATGTGACACGAACTGAGGTTAAAAGAGCTGAAAGCTGAACGATTCCCCCCCTCTTTCACCAATTTTGTAGGTTCATTCAAAAAGGCCCAAAGATTTTTGCCATGATGGGTATTGTAATATTGATACAATGCCAACAATTGCTTTCCACCCCATAGTAAACGGACTACTAAAAATGGAGACATGCATATTCTTAGGTGTTGACTCTCTATCTGATATGAATTTTGAGTTTCTGCTGTTCGTTGAACTGTAGACATCTTCAAGGAAAAGTCAACCATTTTTGAAAGAGTTGATGGAATAGTTCTATCCTTGATAAGAACCAAGAAATTTTCAATAGATAAATTTCCAGATAATTCTTTAAAATTATCACCGGTTTCAATGCCCCCTGTATCGGATAACGACATCAAAAATTGATGCATTTCCATAACAAAAAAAGTTGCTGAAATTGGAATTAAGATACCAAAATATTTCACATCTGTTTCAAGTGACCACTGCATTTTGTTTCGTGGCTCGACAACCTCTTTGTGGGCCTCTTTTGAAGTTGGGAAAATTTTTGACTTTAATGCTAGCAATTTCTTCAAACTCGATGATGCCGCACGCTCATCTTGTAAAAAACTAATCAACAACCTATGGGGTTCTGAAAATGTCAATTTTACAACAGAGGCTGAAATTTCAATATTGATGATAATATTGGGAACAAGACTACTTGAACCCTTAAGACTAATATTACCAAGTGACAAACGTAAATATTTCTGTTTTGTCAAATGGGAGCCTAGATACACATCAGAGTCCCATATATTGATCTCAAAGGTTTGAGATTTTTGAGAATTAAAACTCAATTCTAGTTTCTTTGTTTCTTGTCTATATTGTAACGGAGATAATGGCATCAACTCTATACTAACATTCGAAAACGAACAGGAAATGTCTGCATTTAATTTTGGAAGCACTGATTCGGGTTTACTTACAGCAGTATTAACGTCAGAAGTAAAATGGAAATTCTCCTTAACTTCATCCATCTTACTCGTAAAATCTTTTATGAATTCGATCACTGTATCAGTTTCTGGTATTATTCTAAAATGAATATCATTACATTGGGTGTTGACTAAAATATTTGGTTTATAATTTAGCGATGCAGCAGCAAAAGCAGTTGAAAAACTAGTTATTTGAGTTTCCAATAACAACTTATGGTTGTGTTGAAGGGATACTTCGGATCTTTTAGCATAAAGAATAACAGAACCACCCTGTCTGATAGATTCTTTTGGTGATTCAAGAAGAGCACTAGCCTTACCATCCAAAATCAATATAGAAAGCTCAGTCTTACCAAATGCAAACAGCAAATCACAAGAGTTAAAAGCCACTGCAAAATTTACTTTGAACGATTTAGTTATAGTGTTTATACGTTTAAGAGCTGGTTCTTCTTCTTTCTTCAGTAAGGAAATCAAACTTTTGATTTTAAACATCTTATCACTAACTTTACCTTTGATAGTTCCCAAATTTGCCGTGATATTAATCAATTTTTCCCTACTAACACCAGATTCTGTGAATGGCGGAGTTCTCTCAAGAACAAGGTTTGAGTCCGTGACGATAAAATTATGATCAACACCTTGACCTGCCGTATAAACAGTAACATACAGAGATGCTAAATTTGCTTTCATGATTCTTCTCATACTCTTGTTCTGTTTCTCGGCCTGATTACTAGAGAATAATTTACCATAAATATATGAACGGGCAATATCTGAAAATTCCCAGTTTCTCCATGTAGAGAAAACAGACATAAATATACTTTTGGCATCTTGGGAAGGATCAGATCTTTTCTGCTTTAAGTGTTGAGTAACAATATTATTCCAATCTTCAGGAAGATATGTGATAATATGACGAAGTCTTGTAATAATTTTCCAACTTCTGTTTTCACGCACATGGCCTCTCGACAACCTTGTAATAAAAGCTGGCTTTGTGATAACATATGGATCATGGCTGATTTGGTAATACTCACTTGCTGCAGTAATTCTTGAAATCAACTCCTTTCTCGAGGCTGATCTCTTCTTTTGGACACTTTCAAAGGTAACAACAACATCTTCCACAAGTTCTTTTTGAATACCAAAAAAGGTAAATAGCCATACCATTTGTGTTTCATCCACTGTGATATCTGCAGATCCAACATCAATTGAGTTAACTTGTTTTTCAACTGTAGTTGACCATAAATGTAGATCTTCAATCATGAAAGATAGTGCAGGGGGCAAATTCTCTTTGATATTATCACCGTGTTGGTTGTTATTGATTGTTGCTCTAATAGACTTCGACTTCAGCAGCATTGTAACCTCGGCCATAGTCTTTTCACGATCTTTTTCGATCGACCTCTCATTCATTTCAAAATCAATAGAATCAAGATATAATTCGACACCACCAGAAGTTCGTTGACCCCAGAACAAATCTAGAGATAAGATTCTAAATTTAATGTTATTAATTGTAGAGATACCTTCTTGTAAATTACTCAATCTTTTGACGATACCAATTTCAATACTATCCATAATTTGTTCGATATCATCATCATAGAACTGATCAAGAATATTCTCAATATGATTGTGTATTTCTGGATTCACATCAATAGATACGTACTTGACATCTACAATGTAGTTATCACATTCACAATCCGTAGTAACATCTTGCCCGGATACGGAAAGTTCGAGTGGGTCCATACCATTACGGTCATTGTGGTAAGGTACATTGTTTGGATTCGGGTTTGAGCTATCTGCAAATTTTGGACTAAAGGTGCAAATTTCATTTGTTTGATATATCTCTTTGTCAAAAAGATCTTTAAGTGCAAATTCTATAGTTTCTTCAACAAGTGGAATTGCAAGATGAGGTAAAGAGGATGAAGGTACAATAGATCCATATAAGGACGTGTAAGGTTCTGAGTTTTGCTTGTGTTCGGGGAGTAGAAAGGGGCAACGATGAAATGGAGCATCATTTAGAGTTATGTAGTCAATTTGCAGCTCTCTGTGATGATTAAAGTCCCGACATTTGGCAAAGTTGGAAAAGGTTACCTGTGTTTCAAATTCAAACAAAGAAGTATCTATATCATTTTCATTCGGTGCAAAAAAAGAAACTTTTAACTTAGGTACCTCAATATCCATTCTTGTGGAATATTTTTCATTCTCAAAATCTATTCTACCAAATTTAAGTTCATCGACACCAATAACTAATTTTGCGTTGCATTCTGGTTCTCTGACTGTGATAGCTATCTGTTTCACATTAACGGTTAGTGATGTCATATCATCAACAATATCAGCCTCGTATAGTAGGACGTTTTCCAAATCATCCATACCAAAATCAATCTTTTGAAACGATGTTGCAAGTCCTTTTAAAAACCCAACTTGTGAATCAATGATGATGTCTCCTAAGTCAAAATCCCATTTACAAAAATAAGTCGATTCTGAAGGTGGTAAACCATACATTCTATGGCCATGGATTGATAAATTCGTTAAGTAGCCATCTTCTTCGATATCTCTACCGTTCCCATTCCTTATAGTCTCAAATATACTATGAGTTTGTTTCGAGAAGTATCTTCTCAGATATATCTCCTCTAATGATGCGAGTAGATCCATATAATAGTTAGAACTTCTAACGTCAATCATTAATTCACCAAAATGAACTGCAATGGCTGGATCGCAATTGTAAATAGTCTCAGGTAAGATTAACGCACCCTCGAATACCGAGAATGTTAGCCATAAATCGGTTTCGTTTGTTGTTCTTCTCACATCAGCTGGATTTAATGTCTTCTTCTTCTGATTAAGTTCTTCGGCTCGCTTCATATAAGAAGAAGATATACTATCAATATCTTGATATTGAGATACGTCATTTGATTCCTTGGTGTTAATTTCACCGGTATATTCTTCTGCTGTGACGAAATGGAAGAAGTCACCAAAATAATTCATTTTTACATTCATTAGGTATCTGATAACAAACCCATAACAATATAAAACGGTACTTCTACTTGTGCATTCAATAGTGATCATATCAACATTGTCGACATCCAAGTCATTGAAAATCACATAGTTACCTTCAGCTTTGAAATCGTAAGATCTACCAACTTCTTTTTCTTTCATAAACTCGTTTAGAGTATTCCACGGTGGAGAGTTTAACAATAATCTAAACATCGGGGTTCTAATGGAATACTTAATATCTGAAGATCTTTGGCCGATGGTATCGTTTGATGAAGAAACATCAATATGCAGTTCGTCACCATGGAAAGACAAATAGCAATTTTCATTGAAATCTAAAGGATTATTAACAATGTTATGGTCATTGACGTTCAAATATATGGAATAACCCTTTATATTCCAGTTAATAATGTAAGTAATTGGTCTAAACAATTCGTAAGGAGTAGGTTCGCCTGTACCAAAGTCTGATAAAGTATCGACTACTAAAGTAATATGCTCTCTCAGAATGAAGGTTTCTAATTGTGCGGAAGCTATATCAAATGACCACGTAACTTTATCATTCCAACCCAATGGGTATGCTAATGTTGAATTAATTTCAAACGATTTTGATTTCATAAAAATATCATGATTGACACTAGTTCTAATCTCTGTATTTTGAAATGAAATATGGAAAAAATTACTTGAGCCATTCTTTGTAGTGCACATATCAAGATTCAGCAACACAGATGTATCTTGACCAAATTTCAAATCCAACCAACCAAAGGGTCTATAATCTTCGGTTGTTTCTCTATAATGCTTTAAAAATTCTGCATCTTTACTTGGTTCTCTTGTTGGTATTCTCCATGTAGTTTCTTCCATGATGTTTAATGATGTTTTATAACGGGTATAAATTCTCTTATCACCAGGTTTTAAAGTTTTCACTGGTTTTGAGGATCTTGATATTATCGGACTAAACATTGCTTGAATGAATTTTACTTGCCGTTGAGCCCAGGGGCCATAGCAAATTGATCCACCATACAAATCTATATCAAGCACCAGCGAAGGTGGTGATCCACTATTGCCAACATCTGGTCCATCCGTTTTCACATTTGTTGGATGAGCACCATGCGGTACAGCGCCTGGCACATCAAAACTATAATTGAAAGTGATTTTAGGACATTTAATGATATTAGTAAATTTAGCATATTCATGAGCTGCAAAATCAAATTCAATATCATCCAGTTCATTGTTTCCCATACCAAACATACGATCTCTATACATTGATAGACCTCTCCATTTTTCTTGAAAAGTTCTATTTGGTTCTAATTTTATTTTTTTGGATTTCTTGAGATTTAATGGACCTAAGATATGCCCTGTTAATTTAGCAAACTTTTTCCATACTTTTGAGATCTTATTTTTATTTAATTTAAATTTTAATGAATCATCTCTATTATATCCAATATTTTGTTTTAATGACATATTAAAATTTTTACAGTCTAATGTCAATCTGTTTTTAAATAAATCCAATTTTGAATCAGGTTGACA
Organism: Monosporozyma servazzii; assembly: GCA_033807795.1. Lineage (NCBI taxonomy): Eukaryota > Fungi > Ascomycota > Saccharomycetes > Saccharomycetales > Saccharomycetaceae > Monosporozyma > Monosporozyma servazzii. The sequence goes on along the minus strand of CP138602.1, from coordinate 167,436 downwards.
ATAATCTAAAACCCCTTCGGCATTATCTGCACTTAATATCATTAATGAGGGTGTAAATTTATTTCCAACCACCACAGCGGTATGAATAACTTTAATTTGGAATGGGAAGGATTGTAAAAAAATGCTGTCCTCCGATTCTTCCTCTTGAAAGATTCTATCAGTTGTTGGATGTTCATTTAAATCATGAGATCCAATTGAATCCAATACAGAATCCTCGATGGTACCCTCGTCGGTGGTTAACTTGTGGTCATATCCACCACTGCTTGTTGATGAATCACTGGAAGAGTATTGATTATTGTTATTGTTGTAATTATTCTTGGAATTATAGTATGAATTTTTGTTATTAGTATTATTATTATTATTATTATTATTTTGATGATTGAATATTTCTTCGTTTAAATATTGTTCAAATTTTAGTCTTTCATCCTTAGGTAGAGTGTTTAATATATTATCGAATGATGCAGTTTTATTATAAATGAAGATTTCCAATCCTTCACATTCCAGTATGAATCTACATGGTAATTTTTCATTTTGTTTTAAAAGATTAATTTCAGTATGACTATGATTCTTTTGAACGACTTCCTCTATGAATTGTGGGTTTCTACTCTTAAAGAGCCAATACTTCCAAGTGACTCTACCTTCTAAAAACGATATTGTGTAATCTTTATCAATAATGGTTAAATTTTTGAAGAAGATTCTTCCACCAAGCAAACTAATTCTAAACGATTGAAAGTTTATTTTTATCTTGGCACGTTTCCATAGTATCCATTCTAGTAAGAAACTTATGATATATGCGAATAGTCTTCCCAGGTAGAATGTGATTGATGAGATAAGGATCACTGCCAGGATCCAATCGACTAAGAAAATCCAACTAAAATTTTTACCCTCATTTAATGATTTATTATAAAACTCGGATACATCATCCATTGAGAATTAAATTAGTTATAGTAAAGTATAGTATAGTACGTGAAGTGTTTGATGATATCACTATATTGCAGTCTTGAATGCTTTGTTAATCTGCTATTATTGAGATGAGTAAGTGATGTTTAAATATATATATATATATATATATTTAATTTATAGTTTTCTGTTTTTTAAGCCAAAAAAAAAATATTCTTATAAAGCAATCATAAAAGGATATAAAGAAAGTAAAAGATATATATTTTATATATATATACTATTTATTTGTTTGATGAATATATTGTTGGTTTGTAAATTTAATATTTTCAATCACGATATTTGTCGTAGAATTCTTTATGAAACTTTTCCCAACTTTGCAACCATTTATTGCCAGGGGCCAAGAACGTTGTTCTTAGATGGTATGTACCTTCGACTTGACCGAACCCAGTACCTGGAACGGTGCAAATCCCTGTATTTTCCAGCAATTCTGTACAATAGAATTCGTCTGGTGACATATCTTGGTCCAATGCGGCGGTGATAGCATTCTTTGGTAGGATCAATTGTGGGAAAAGATACATTGCACCTTGTGGTTTTTCGCATTTGACGCCTTCTAGATTGTTGAACGTTTGCCATAATCGTGTTGATCTTTTCTTCAATTGGTTGTGGATGTGTTGGCGTTCTGCATGGTCGGTGCTATACGATTCGTCGCCCTTTTGTGGTGGAGACACCATCAAATCGATCAAAGCTTGGCCGGTGACCACTGGACACAGGGAGATGGAAGCTAGTTTCAAGATAATCTGTCTAATTTCTTGAGTGAAGCCGATCAGTTCCATGTAGCCACCTCTTTGGCCACATTCACCGGAGACACCCTTTGATACGGAATGCAACGAGGCCAGTTGGACGTTATCGAACAGACCAGGGTGATCACTTTGTAATTCTCTCAAGACTTTCTTCATCGAATGGAACTTGATATTTTCACCAAAGATGTTTTCTTGATAAACTTCATCGGCAATGACTAGGATACCGTGTTTAGCGGCGATTTCGAAGATGTCTCTGATTGATTGTCTTGATAGGACGGCCCCTGTTGGGTTACCAGGGTTGATGACTACGAGAACGTTTGGTTTGATTCCCCTTGCGATTGAGTCCTGGACCAACGATTCGATTTTGGTTGTGTTAGTGGACCAGCCTGATTGTTCGTCAAGATAGTATGGCAACGCATGCGAATTGTTTAGAGAGATGGTTGCTGTGTAGAGCGGGTATTGTGGTATTGGGATCAACACGCCTGTTTCTTGCCCTTTGCAGAACACGGACAGTATATGCGACACAGCAGCCGAGGCGCCGGCTGTCAAGAAGATGTCTTCTGGGTATGCCAATTCGCCCTCGTCTCTTTTGGTGATGAACTCGGCGACTGTTTTCCTTATACCGAAGACCCCTTGGGAGGACGAGTATGCACCGACGGAGGAACCGATGTCGGTAAGGATCCGTTTAGCTCTCCGTATGACGTCTGGTTTGTAGAGTTTGGCGTTCGAAGTAAGAAGGATATCCGGGTTTTGTAAAATGGACAAGACCTGTCTGTAGAAAGTGAGCGGTTTTTGTTGTAACTGTTGTGGATTCCCGATGTTCGCATTGATGATTTTATCAAAGGGTAGCGACGAGGGGTCCTTGTCCAGTTGCGATTGCAGTTGCTCAGCTCTCATTGGGATAGACCCTCTGACAGCATATTTAGCGTTCTGGACGTTCAGATTGACGTCGTTGATGTTGAGTAGCGGGGCCGGGATGAAGTTGTATTTCTTGTTGTTGTTGTTATTTAGGTGAGGGCGTTTCAAATGGCGAGGGATTTGATCGCTCTTTTCCTGTGAAGGTTGTATAGTGGAGAACGGTTTGCGATCTTGTTTTGGTAGCGGGATCAAGAAATCGTTAGAATAAGTCTTTTGTAAGAGTACGGGAGGGGACATGGTTGTTTGTTTGAGTAGTATGTTTGGTATGGAGGAAGCTTTTAAGCCAGCAGATATCATCGTGTCTTATATAATGATACTTTGAATAATAACAAACACAAATAAAGGTATGACGTACGGGATAGTCCAAGTCAGGCAAGAAGGTCACGTACTCTGCCAGAGAGGGAAAGATCAATATAGCGTGACTTTCGCAGCGAGCTCGCTGTGTTTATATACGTTGCACGCTGCGCCGGGCGTCGTTCGCGCGAGGGCATCGGCGACGCGGCAGGGTAAAAGAGCGTTGGACACACTGCACTACAGCATAGTGGTGTGTGTGTGGTAGTAGTTGTGCTAGTAGTAGCTCAAGTAGTAGTTCAAGTAGTTGTAGTAGTTGTTGTAGTAGCAATATCCACCCACCCACGCTTTTGTTTGCCTGTTGCACAGTGTGAATAGTGCAAATGGCGCTGTATAGAGGACCGCGAGCAGAAACAGTTAGGGTTTGCGCGGCGGCCAGCGAGAACACACGCAAGAACAGGGCCACTCCCCTCTGAGAAAGACGGCTTGGCCGGTGATCTGTGGGAGTTGCCTTTAGCCTGCCCCCCACCTGCTGCAACAACCCAGATATATCTGTGTTCGTACTCTACATACTATCCCCCACTGTGCACTGCTAATGAATCACAGCAATAATATTCGAGCAGTGGCAACTGTGCGTCGCGGGTTAATGTGCGGGCGCAAGATAACCCGCGACGCGCGCATTAATGTGCGGTCTCTGTTTCGGGAAAGTGTTTTATTTTTTTCCGGCTTTGGGGCGGCGGTTCGAGACGCGGAGGGCGTCTGTCTGGCCGTTTTCCAATTTGATGATGTGGGCATCAATACTTGCATTATACTTGCAACTATGTCGATACTTCAGTATATACATATATACAAGGGAGGAAGAGGGAAGCAGAGGAGCAATGACGAAATCACCGTTCGAAGTGCTCGGTGTGGAGCCACACGCTTCAAAGGAGGACATCAAAAGGGCATACAGGAAGCTGGCTTTGAAGTATCATCCAGATAAAGTGCTCGACCCGGCCACAAAGCTTGAAAACGAAATCAAATTCAAAGAGATGACCACTGCGTACCAATCATTGATCAACGATGAATACCAAGAGGATGGCAATGACGCCCATGAGAACAGCGACTTCTTCGACTTCTTCAACCAAGCTCAGCCGGAAACTAGCCAGCACATACCGTTACCACTCACATTGAAGGAACTGTATAATGGTAAAATTATCAAATTCAAACTGACCAAAGATGTACTGTGTACGTTATGCGAGGGCAACGGTTGGAAAAGAAGACGTAATGGTGAGCTGTACACCCCGCCCATCGTGGACTGTGCTCTCTGTTCTGGTCATGGCTTCATCGAAAAAATTGTTGATCAAGGGTTCTTCCAATATAGACAGCAGGTGCCATGTCGCAATTGCAAGGGGAAGGGGAAGTATCAGGCTAAGCCACACGATAACAAAAACAAATGCAAACAATGTAATGCAAACGCAACCACCAAACAATCATCCATCATCACCATCGAAATCAAACCAGGGATGCAAATCGGACACAAAATTACCTTATCCCATCAAGGTGATTATATCGTCGATCTACACAAATATAGAGATTTAATATTCGAAATTACACAAAAGCAAGAACCACACATTGACGATATCAAATTGATGAAATTGACGGGATCGAACGATTTGTTCATGCACATTACAATCCCACTATGCGATGCACTAACAGGCATCAAGGATCTGTATCTAACCAAAACGTTCGACGATAGATTGTTGTATCTAACCACACCAACGGGCAAAGTCATCAGGCCAGGCGATATCTTCAAAATCAAAGGCGAAGGATGGCCCATCCTACTAGACAATTCGTCATCGGCATTTGGAGACCTGTACATCTCTATTAATATCGAATTCCCTCCAGATAACTGGATCAATGAGCAAAACGACATATCCGCGCTACAAAATATCTTACCAAACCGTTCTAAGACAAATCCAGATATAAAGGATCCCTTGAATAGTGAAACAATCAAGTCATTCGATATTGTCACATCATTGCCCAACGGGGATACCTTCCCTAGCCCTGATACCCAGCAAAGGAACACTGCTCAATGTTCCATCCAATAAATTCATCATACACACATATACATATATAACTTGTAAATATCGCTCATCACCAGTTTATTTTTTGTTCTTATCAAAACATTCAAAACAAACCTCAACATAAAAAAGTTTGAGTTTCAAACCAGTCCAAAAAAAAAAAAGATCCGGATGATGACAAGTTAAAGGACTTCAGGTGTTTATTAACACAGCTAGTTGCACAGAACAACCATACCTTACACTCAGATATGGCTGTTCAAATGTTTGGATGGATCGTTACCTGCTTATATTCTTCCACATATCGGACTATTCCGTTACCCACCAGAAATGCAATTAGTGCGTGTAGATAACAGAATTTTTAATACGCAATGGTGGGGATCAGCCGCAGAGCTCTGTTGTTCAGAAAATCACACTTCAATTAGGTCACATGTACTCAACTAGCTAGCATATTCAATGCACAGTTTAATTTTTGCAAGGTTTGGTTGTATAGTGTAGTGGTTATCACTTTCGGTTTTGATCCGGACAACCCCGGTTCGAATCCGGGTACGACCTTAATTTTTTTTAATTTTTAACTTTAAGCGTTGGAGATTCGAAAAATGATGAGTTATCAGAGTTGTTCCAAGGGTAAGTCAAGGGTAACATCTCATAACTAATCGTACAGGAAATAGATTTGCAATAATCAATGCAAATATGTTAATACCATATAGATTGATAGAAAATTTGAAGAATTTTAAAAATCCAACAAATTATGCACTGAATTCAGTTTGGCCTCCCAATAGAAGATCTGCGGTATTGATCCTATTGTTTATTGGCAACAGAGGCGAATTGAGGGTCTTGTTAACTACCAGATCAAGAAAATTGAGATCATTTGCTGGCCATGTGTCGTTACCAGGCGGTAAAGCTGACTCAGCAGATGAAACATTTGATATGGTGGCTAGAAGAGAGGCCATGGAAGAAATTGGATTACCATTAGATCCAATAATCTTACAAGACCAATTCAATATGAAGATCGATAAAGTCAGTAGCGAACTACCATGTTACATGTCAAGAACTTTACTAAGTGTGAAACCTGTTGTTTATTTTCTTTATAATAAGGACAACGATGGAATGAAAAAATATATTACTCCATTGAATGTAATCAATTTCTTTGGGAAATTAAACCCTGGTGAAACTTCTTCCATATTTTCAATTCCAATCAATGATTTGATTCATGATAAATTGAAACAACATTTACCAAAATCCAATACTACTGAATTAACACCACCAGAATATTTAAGTAAAGATTCACTTACTAAGAAATGGGGAGGATTAAAATGGACAGTAAAACATTTCCATTACCCCATCGATAATCATGATGACGTAGTGTGGTTAAATCAAATGGAAGATTTGAGTGCAAGTAGCAGTGATGGTGAAACCATTGAAGCAATTAAAGCCGTGAAGTTTAGAGATGTTTGGGGTTTAACTGCCAAAATGTTAACTGATGTGGCTATGGTGGGTAATGATATTGAATTCTCTGATGCAAGAAGTTTGGGCCACGAAGAGTTGATCCATGGATTACGGGATTTGGGACATCAGTTTCAACCTGATGGGAGAAGTGAATGGGAACTTGGTTTGATCAATGATAAACCTGGTGTCACATACTCAGATGTATTACCGGATGACTTCATTCAAATATTGAAGAAGCATTCCTTATCATTTTGATCATAATATACTCGCAATTATTTTATGTACAGATATAAGTATATATTCATATTCCCGCATTAAATTATACAATCACTTAACGAATATACGCGCCAGTGACACATCTTATTAATTATCTATGAGTAAAGGTTATTTGCCATTAAAGAAAATATGTCAAAATGAAAATAGTTCTAAATATAAAAAGGAACACAACTAGATTAGAGAAGCAACACAAGCATATGTGAATGTAATCCCACCCCAAAATTGTCCCAATCGATGGATACCAACACCATAAAAGAACAAACATTAGAATCAAACACATCAAAGAATGAAGACCCCGCTTTAATCACTATTATCAAACCTGCCCAATTGTCCAAATTGTTAAAGGAACATGGTCCTTTAGCTATGAGACATATCACAAATTTATTAGTTCAAGATAACCCTGAGTTTGGCCACATTTCATCTTCAAAACAGAGAAGACTCATTATTCAAGCCATGGAACAAGGTGACGAAGAGCATCAAGTGCTGTTTGAAAAAGTTGGCTGGGGGTTGTGGCAAATCAAACCAGTTGACTCTCAAGCGTCGTCATTTGAAGAACAACGAGTGTTGATGAACAACTTGAATAAAAGAAGGATGGACTCGACAACAGCTGGAAATGAAATATTACCATCCTCTAATCTTGGTCCTAAGAAGACTACTGGGAACCAAACAGAAGGGAAGGAGAAAGAAAGAATTAATGCCGTGGGTAGAGATGTAGAAGGGGGTATTGTAATACATAAACAATTACCCAAAGCAGTATTCTTGGACGAGAATGCCATTTCTTCAGACGATGATGATCACGACGATGAATATAAGTTAGACGCCAGAAGAGCCTCATCCACGTTGTATTCTATCAAGAGAAGAACTTCCAGTGTAGTGAATCGTCCAGATAACGTAACAATTACGCCACAGATTAAACTAGACCATCCACAGCTGTTACCACAAAAGGGTAAACCACTTATGAAAAATTCAAGAGGCAGAAGAAGATCTAGTGTTACTGCTAATAAGAAGAAATTGCTGTTATCTGAAGGGGAAACATCAAACCATTCACCTACTCCGCGAAATGAGTCTCCATATAAGAGCGAGCCTGTGCTAATGAAAGTTACAAGATCGAGTTCTGTAACAAATGATTCAGGGTTAAGAACTACATTGCACTATACCACAGATTCAATACACCCTAATAATTCACCTTTATCATCCACCTCACAGACCTCATTAATTTCTAGTGATTCTGTGTCAGATACACATTCAACAACAGACCTACCACCACCAGTGTCACAACTATCTTTGAAATCGACGACTCCAGAGAGGAAGCACCAAAAAACTGAATTGCCATTAGATTTGGATCAATTAATCTTATCTCAAACCCATTCCACTTCTTCCCAGGAGTCAGATACTGAGGAAGAAGACTGGAGCCACCTAGATCCACAGGAATTGATCCACAAGGCTCAATCTGGCGAGAATACCCATGAAATTGCTAATTTGTTGCTGTCATTGAAATAGACCACTATTATATTCGTTATTTTTTCGCGGGAAAACATATGAAAAAGTCCTTTTTTGATCCTTAAGACAACTTTTCAAATAGTAGACTTAATTGTGAATTTCAAGTTTAAACACAGGATTAAGACAACAACCTACTATAGTCACCCATAACCCATATTTAAAAGTTTTTACACGTCTTCATATTCATTTATTATTATTATTTTTTAACTATTACTAGTGTATATAGGTTCATATTTTAGCTAAAAAACAACAACAGCAAACTATAACAATACTTGTCTCTGATATCCCCCCCTTATAACCTATTCATACAATCACACTTCACAAAACGAGTACTTATATACACAAGCCAACAAGATAACGAGAAATGACGATTGCCAACAACTCCACAAGAGACGAGTTTGAAGATGAGTCCCTGAATACTGGTTCTGACAGGGTTTTCCAAAATTATATGATGCCCGGTTTAGAGCTTTATGATGCTAAAGTGACTATAAACCATTGGCAACTTAGAGATTGTATAAAACCATATTCAAGACATCCAAGTAAACTTTACTATATATTTGAGCATTCTATCAGGTGTTTGGATACAGATACAGAATCACTACCCCAAGATTCAAATCAAGCGTCCCTAAACCAGAATAAACTGAAACATGCAAATAAACGTAGACATTCAATATACAACAACATAAAATCATCAAATGACGCAGGATCACCATTGCATGTGAATTATAGGACTCCCTCCAAAAAAGTGGTAGAATTCAATTTCAAACCAAGATGTTTCACTGAATTAGATGGTTTAACTGCATGTGGTGGTCTTATCGGATCGGATGATAGAGGATTCCCTCAAAATTGGAATCGATTATCTCATGATGTTACTAGCTCAAACTCACCAGTTCCTTCACCAGCACAACCTATAAGCATATCTTCCAGTGGCGTATTAATGGACAATAGTAATTACTCAAACTCTTCCATATGGAAAGGAATTTTATCATTATACAATGAAAATCTAGACCTTAGCATGTCCCTTGTGTTGGGCCAATTCATCAACAACTGTGTGTCAATTCATGCTAACTCTACAAATAATTACAACTTATACACATGTAATAACGATAGTCACATCTATCAATGCAATATTAGTAATCGTGATGTGCAGTTATTGAAACGTTATTCAGATTTGAAATTCCCATTAAACAATTCTGCTTTGTCTCATGATGGGAAAACAATGTTAGTATCTGGTGATTCAAATAAATTTGCTTTATACAGACAAGATGAGTTAACCGATCAATTTACGCTGAATTATGACCCAAGTTTAAACTGGAACATGAATAGTTCAAATAACATTTCCAATTATAGAATTAAAAGACAAACAAGATTTAATGTCCCGGATTTATCTGAAAAGATTGAATCCAACATCTATAGCACTGCACATGGTGATCACGGGTTTTACAATTGTTTCTCTGAAAACGATTTGCAATTTGCAACTTTGTTTCAAAATGGGGTTTGCTTAGTCTATGATATTCGAAACACAACAGAGCCATTATCCGAAATCACATCAACTAGACCACATTCCCATAATGGGTCGTTTAGGGTTTGTAGATTCAGTTATGGTCTTGATGATCTATTGTTTATTTCAGAACATCAAGGAAGAGTTCATGTGGTAGATACAAGAAATTTCGACAACCATCAAGTTATCTTAATTCCTGATACTATTCAAACTCTTGATTCATCGCTCAATCAAAATAAAGATCATCTACCAAATGAATTTAACACTGGTACTTCAGGTAATATGAGGAATATAAATCATCGTTCTTTGTTACCAATTGATTCAGATTCTCTCTCCTCATCCACTACAGATTCAACATCTTCCATTTTTGCCGGTAATAATAATAATAATAATAATAATAATAATCGTAATAACTATACATCCAATAATGCTCGTAGCATTCATTCAAACAGTAGCAATGTACCATTGTCAAACAGCAGAAGAAGATTTTCTGCACCATCTTCTTCCAATGAAATAGATCCTTGGATTACACAAGCAATGTCATTACCTGTGAAATATCTACAACCACAGATTTTACCCTATCCTAAAGTCTTTGATAGAACATCTACCACAAATAATTATGATCAATATCAAGCTGATATGACTGGCACTTTTCGTCATTTACATCGTCCATCAATGGAGTTATCCTCTTATTCATTTGATTCAACTGATGGTTTTATAAGAGGAGAAAATTCACATAGTGTCATCAATTTACCTGATCAGCAAACCTCTGAAGATGTAAGTATGTTTAGAATCAGAAGATTTTCTACTACGTCCAACGGTGAAGGGACATTGCATGATGGAGAAAATTATGATGATGATGATGATGATTTTGCCATTGATCCAGATATTACTAATTTAGATAATGTTAATGATCCTAGTCAAAGATTCAGAAATACCCTGTTTGATAATCCATTGCACAATGATACCAGACATTTACCGAGAACTTCAAGATATGGTGGTACTGCAAGTAATTTGAATGATTTTATGAATAGTAATGATGACACATTCTATTCAGGCCCATATAACAATAATAACGCCAGTTCACTATATCGTGCCCCTACGTTCCATGATCATACTGTATTAGATTTTTCTGAAAACGAACTTGGTGATGAAAATAATATTTCTGGTATTGATTGGATTCAAGATCGTAATGGATCTTCATTAATTATTGGTACTGATTATGGTATTATTAAATGGAATATAAACTCTTGGGCAAGAAGAAGTTTTTCCAGCTATGATTTTTGTTAATTTTACACCCTTTTCTTGAGAGAAATCATTGCATTTTGATTTTTATCTCTAACTCCTTCAGTATTATGACTATTTCCTTGTTTCTCTACAGTAACAAAACAAATAAACATGCATCATTTTTTTCTTAGATTCATAACGGTTTTATATTTATTTTTATTCAAATAAATAGACAGATTATTCTATATATTATCACTAACGATCAAAATAATAATACACCACATATATTCATAAATTTCATAATGCCCATTTTTCTGATTGTGCTGGTGCTATATCGAGAGATTCATCTATAGTATTAATAGTGATATCACTACATAAACAACATTTAGTGGTCATTAATTCTTCTAATTTTACCAATAATTCTTGATTCTTTTTATTATTTAAAATCTTTCTTTGTAACGCCTCAATTTGATTCTTTAACACAATATCATTCGAATTATAAATCATCTTGATCAAACAATCACAATGGAAACAATGATCACAGGGGAATACAACAAACTTTCTAATAGTTAATAATTTATGACAAGAGTCACAGGAGTCACTTGGCTCTAGCATTTCGTATCTTTCATTAAATGCTTTCATTTGTTCAGTTATGATCTGTTTCAATTTAATGGAATTCTTAATCTCCTTATTCATATTGGTCATTGATTCATTATAGTTTTCTAAACTTTCCAAAATTTCATCCTTAATAGTACCCATGGTAATCATATCGTTGAAGATGGGTAACAAATCTTTGATTTGAATAAGACCATCCGAATCTATTAAAATCGATCTAATGACTGACTTGATGTCGTTGTTATCTTCAGACCCGAGAGTGTTCAAAGTTGTGACATCTAATAACAACCTTTGTGACAATTGTAAGAATAACTTCTTCTTCAATATTTTGTCATCAATTTCATTTAATATTTTTTTGGCCAAATCGATAAAATTACTTTCAAGGGCTAAACTTATGGCATTTTCATATAAATCCAATTTGGTCATTAAATGGATAGAAATTTTTTTTCTTTGTAGTTTCAAACTTAATCGAAGAATAAAATTGATATCATATTTAGTACCATATTGATTTAAACATTCAATTACATTATCTTCAGTTGAATCATTGCTGCTTTTATCACTTATTAACATGTATAATACAGTATTATAGAAGATCTTATCCTTCGGATTATATTTATTAATGTACCATTGTAAATAAGTTAATCCGACATTAACCTTCGGATCTCTTTGTTGTGGATTCTTTTGGTACAAGGAAAAAAAGGTTAACAATGTTGGAATCAATTTTATAGGATCAATTTGTTTTTCCAATTGCATCCATTTTTGAATCGTTAATTCAGGACAATTAACCATCAATATACTTGAATATTGATAGATAATAGATAAATCATTAATATTATTCAAAACTTTTAACGACTCATACCAGTTTTCTTTTTGAATCCAATACTTCAATATGAACACCCAGTCGTTATTTAATGTTGCAATTGAAATAATCAAATGATTAGACTTTTCATAATTGGATACTATCTGATATATTGTATTAAAATCCAAATGAGAAACATTAGATTCACAAAAGCTCAATAATTTATTTTCTAACTGCTTTATTTCATCAGGTATCTCCGATAAGTAATCCCTTTGGGCGTCAATGAGGGAGTTTAACGTCTTAACGTAGTTCCTTACAATCCAATTTGTTATCAGACATATTTGAACTTGATAAAATTGATCCTGCGGGTCTTTTGACAATAAATATTCTAATTTTGTAAGCAGATACGTTTGTAAAACATCATCATTATCTATTGTAGTTGGAGCCTTTAAATCGGATATTTGAAGAATATTAGAACTTACAGACAATGAATTAGAAATGGCTAATTGCTTTGCACCCTCCTCAAGATTTTCAGTATTCTTTAAATAATGCGTCCCCATACGATAATGTATTAAATCCTTTTGCCATTGATGTAGGCCCTCTAATTGTAATGCTTCCTGGTATCTATTTTGTTCACACAATAGATCCCACAGTATATTTGACTGACCTTGAAGAATTACTTCGAAGATACTTAAGCTTGAATTTAGCCAAAGTGTATTTTGAATATTATCTAATGTAATATTTGTTATTGGATATGGAGTATCAATCTTCTCATTTAACACAATCTTGTTGTTTAATTTATTTATGACAAGGATATTGTTATTTTCATTCAATAATAGGATTATTAAATGATCTAGGATGACTGCATCTTTAATACTATTATAGTCAATAGAAGTTGGAAATTCCACAGTTAAAACGACATTAACTTCATTTAGTAGTTGCTTGCTTTCTTTGTTCAAATCACCATAAATGATCCCAGTTGCAGTGATCCATAAAAATTGATTTAAACTGTTGGAATGGAATCTCTTCTTAATATATGTGTTCCCATTAAATCTATCGAATTGTTCTATTTGTATAGGATGATTGAATTTCTTCTCTAGTTGCAATAATTCCTTTCCCAATGATAACGACCAATACATAATTGATTCATTAATCACCATAAGAAGTAAATGCTTGTTAGGGGAGTAAGATATACCATCAATAGTTCCACTTTGTTGTGACAATATCAACTTTACAGAACAGTCTTTGACGTTAACCCAGTACACTTCATTATTTACTGTAGTACATAACAACTGATCATCATCAATCCAATATACTAATTTCATATCGTTGATATTCTTCCCACGACCTTGTGGAAGATTTTTTGCTGTGATTTGCCCCTGTGGAGATGAAAGTAGACTAGGAATTTGAATTAAATGATACTTGTTAAAATTAGTCTTACACAGTAATATTTGGGCATTGGGGGATATCCATGACTTCAGGATAAGTTCTCCATTATCATTAGTAGTGCATAAATCTAATTGATGTTGCCCTACATGCTCAGGTCTATCTAAATCAATAACATATAATTGACCCTTCTTTGTTATCACTGTGAAAATGTTCTTTGACACTTGTAAACTAGCCACATGATTCTTTTGAGTTAATGCGACAAAATCCAATGACACCTCTTCAAATTCAACATTCATCCTATGGTATCAATTAGTCGCAGTCAACGGTAATATTCTATGTTGTTGCTTCCACTTTAAAACCTACCTTTAATCGAAAGCTGCTTTTAAAGATAACATTCAAATTTTAATTCCAATATATTTCAATATCTATGGCAATCTAAATGCTATATATATATATGAAACCGACACAGAAAGGTAACAAAGTACAATCCTATCGCAATCAATAATCACCACACATACACACAATGAGTATTCCAATCAAACTACTAAATGAAGCCCAAGGGCACACAGTATCGCTGGAATTATCTAATGGGGATACATACCGTGGTAAACTAGTAGAATCAGAAGATAATATGAATATCCAACTGCGAGATGCTACATTAACCCCTGCCGAGTCACAACTAGGTGTATCGAGAATGGACAATGTGTTCATCAGGGGATCTCAAATCAGATTCATTACCGTTCCAGATATGTTAAAACATGCTCCTTTGTTTAAAACACAGACTTTGAAACCACAACCACCCATTAGAGGTCCTATAAACCGTGGTAGAGGCTAAGTTTAACTGCTTAGTCGTACCCAACTATTATAAAATAGAATATATATTAGCACGGTGTATCTGTATCAATAATATATATATATATATGCAACATACTAAAAAAATGTTATTTCATTAGGAGCCTTCACTTAATCAGCTTATTCTGCCTCCCCGTTATCACGGCGGCTATTCAAGATAGTGGACATATCCATTGTGATCTCTCGAGGATCTCTTTCGGTAGTCTTATCGATATTACAAAATTCAGTAACTTGTTCTTCTAAATCCTGTTGTAAGTTCGCCATTTCTTGCACAATGTCTTTAATCTCAGATTGTAATCTGACATTCTGCTTCAACAACGACTCCACATCCATGGTAATACAATCCCGACAGTCTTTTACTTCACTTGATCTCCCATCCAGATGTATTATATCGTCTTCAACATTTAAACAACAGTAATTGGAAAACTTTTCAGTTTAAAACTTGTGCTCATCACCATTGAAGATTACAATAAATACATACATATATATATATTGCTGGCACACTAAACCAAAGGACATCAAACCATGACTAGAAGTGAAAATATTGATCCCGTTCAAGAATTTGGCCCAGATTTCCAACATCCTTGGATTGAAGATGGTTGGTTTAGAGAAATTAGTGATGATTCCTTTCCTGGTCAAGCGTTCACGTTACGTGTGGACCAAATCCTTGAAGCACGTAGCACTCAGTTTCAAGACATTTTGGTGTTCCATAACAAGGAGTATGGTAATGTGTTAGTGCTAGACGGTATTGTTCAATGTACTGAGAGAGATGAGTTTGCCTACCAGGAAATGATCGCGCACATCCCATTGTATTTACATGATGAACCCAAAAGAGTGTTAGTCATTGGTGGTGGTGATGGTGGTGTCCTTAGAGAAGTGTTGAGACATCCATGTGTTCAGGAAGCTACTTTAGTGGAAATCGACGAGACAATCATCATTTTATCACAAAAATATTTCCCATCAATGTCTGTTGGATTAAAAACCAATTCTAAGACAGGTAAATTTGAAGATAACAGAGTGCAATTAAGACTTTGTGATGGGTTCCAATATTTGAAAGATGTTGCTCAGGGTCCAGCGTCTGGTAAGTTTGATGTCATTATCACTGATAGCAGTGATCCAGAAGGTCCTGCTGAAGCTTTCTTCCACAAAGAATATTTCCAATTATTAAAGGATTCTTTAATTGATCCAACCAAGGGTTTCATCATCTCCCAAACTTCTGAAAATGTCTGGTTAAATGTCAACTATTTAACCAATTTAGTTGGTGAAGCTCGTAGTGTCTTTGAAAATGTTCAATATTGTTATACCATGGTTCCAAGTTATACCTCTGGTCAACTAGGGTTGCTAGTTTGTAATAACGATAAATCTATTGATTTGAAGCATCCAAAGAGAGAACCAACCGCTATGGAACAAAATCAATTAAAATATTATAATAAAGAAATTCATTCTGCATCATTCGTGTTACCAAAATGGGTTGATTCCAAATGGTGATACGTTATGTCATCTAAATCATCTTTAAAGTTTGTATCATACATATCCTTTATATATATTTCATACCATATCTATATAATGTATAAACCTAATTTATTTTTTATGTTTTTCTCCTTGTCTCATCTCATCTTTGTTACCCAAAGATACTATCAATGGCAGACTTGTTTTTCTTAGATTTACTCTTCTTGCTATGTTTCTTGTTCTTCTTGACTGTATTTGAATCTTCTTTCATCGTTTTCAAATTTAAGAGGCTTTCTTCTGCTTGAGTATCCTCTATGATCTCCAAACCAAGATCTTCTCCACTGGATGCAAATGGCGTCACTTCGCTAGCCTCTTTAATACTTTGTTTTGGGGTTTTGATTTCTACCACATCATCTTCTGGTTGTAATTGTAAAAGTAATGATCTACATCTGGCTAACAGTCCCATCAACACTACACCTAAAGTAATAAATTGGCCCATAGTCAATATATCTTGAAATTGATAATAAATAGTAGGCAACTGCACTTTTAAAAACCTTTTTATAGCATATTTACATGATTGTCTTTCAATTTTATTATATTGACATTGTCTTAATATTTGACTTATTGATCGTTTCAAGATATTAAAATGACGCCACCAATGTGTAGCACCATGTTGATTTTTATTTCTGTGGTATACTAGTTGGATATAGCGATATTCTTGATGCAATGATTGTATTATATCCTTCATTCTTGGTTGGTTTGTGCAGTTGAATGCTCATCGCTTGTTTAAATTTCAATTGAAACTTTTTCAAATTAATCTTCAATGAAGAAGTCACCCATTGACTATTTAAGGATAGGCAATAAAACAATATTATACATTGCAACAATTCGAGTACAATTGGGAAGTCCTTGTACTATTATAGTTGAAGAGAATTCTTAGAACTATACCAACATATTTTGATTGACCATGTATGACAGACCTAGATTTCCATTGCCAGGGGAACAATCAAGACCAGCTAATCAAAATATCCAGGGCAAGTCAATTAACACATCGAGTGAACTCGATCGAATTAGTGCAGATACTCAAATTAAACAAGCCTCTTTGGATTTAATATCTGCTACAGACCCAAGAGGAATATTACCACAAAAGTCTCATGCTTTGACTCCACCAGACTTTAATAATGAAGGTCCAATTCCGACTAATAAGTTTTATGGGAATTTGCTTTTACCTAAGGGACAAGAGTTACCATTGTGGACACATCCATTTTCTCTGTGGTATAGTCATCCCGACCATTCTATTTGTGTTTCATATACTTCTCAGGATCAACGAGTCTTTGATCAAGAACAGTCACCACCCCAATTTTATTTCAACCCGGTAGGAATTAAATCTATTATGTTCTCAGTAGACAATATCACTGACAGTTCAATGGCAATTAATAATCTTACACATATGTCTTGCCAAGTTGATTTGATTGACCCATATCTTCGTCAACCTTTGATCAAATTTCCATTAGTACAAGGGACCGGCTTTATAACTGGTTTATACAAATATTATCCAAACAGGCCATTGCGTATTTGCATCAAATCTATGGTGGGGTTCAGATCAATAACTAGACAGACTGCAGTAAGATATGAAGTGATCCTAAATGATAATAAAATATGGTATATTTTCTGTGACGACAGTGCCTTGGATTTAACCATAACAAGCCCACAAAGTATTGTATCCAATCGTGAAGTCACAAGAGATACTACTTTACAAGTTACTGTTTGGGAATCTGATCCCAGTTTAATTCCTCAACTAGACCAGGTGGCAGGATACTATCCAACCAATTGTGAAGTGTCACCATTAACAGATTCTTCTTCGAACTTAACTGGTTATTCATTAAATTATTCAATAAGTGGGCATTCGTCCGTCGCACAAAATAATGCACCACCGCAATGCTTCATATACGCTCTCCCTCATCATATGGATCACATATCAAATAAATTTATGGCAAAACATAGCACAGGCTCTTATTTAAATTCAACAGTATCAGGAACAATGACTGGTTTCATTACTGATAGGCTTATTATGAACGACAGTAACTACATAGATGACTTAAACGTGATGAGAACCATGTCATTCCATCCATTTGGATTGGAAGATAAACCACCCATTTTAAGTAATGATAAAATAGAACTTATTCGGAGAGTTGCCAGAAGAGAAATCACAGAAGCTAATATAATGGATGAATCAAACTTGGATTCAATGTATTTTTCCGGGAAAGTATTAGCCAAATATTCATGGATACTATACACAACGTATTTTATTCTAAGAGATTTAGAATTGACTAGTATGTTATTACCAATGGTTCAAAATGCATTAAATAGATTCATCAGTAATACCCAAATCATACCTTTGAACTATGACATGTCATGGAAAGGTGTTATTTCATCCACAAATGAGCCAATGAAGGATTTTGGTAATTCATTTTATAATGATCATCATTTCCATTATGGATATTTTGTTATGACTGGTGCTATTATTGCAAAAGTGGAACAAGCCATGACCGGCCAATCGCAATGGTTGCAACAATTGCGTAATAAGGATTGGATAGAATGTTTGATAAGAGATTACAATAATCCATCATTAAATGACCCTTGGTTCCCACAGTTTAGATCGTTTGACTGGTTTAATGGCCACTCGTGGGCTAAAGGTCTTTTTGAAAGTGGTGACGGTAAAGATCAAGAATCTACTTCAGAAGATGTTATGTCTATTTATGCCGTTAAGTTATGGTCAGAGGTTACTAAGAATCAAAACTTAGCGACTATTGCCATTTTACAATTGACTATTTTGAAGGATACCGTCAACCATTACTTTCTTTATAACGATAGTAACACAACAGAGCCAAGACAATTTATTGCCAATAGATGCAGTGGTATTCTCTTTGAAAATAAGATTCATCATACAACATATTTTGGTAACAATCTTGAGTACATCCAAATGATTCATGCCATCCCTTTGCTACCTATATCGGCTTTTATAAGATCTCCTGTGTTTGTTAAACAAGAATGGGACCAAATGTTGAGCAAAATTGTGGATAACGTAAATGATGGGTGGAAGAGTATAATAATGTTGAATGTAGCGTTATGCGATCCCGTTCGTTCTTATTTATTTTTTTCCAACCCCCAATTCAACAAAGCCTATTTAGATGGTGGCCAAAGTTTAACATGGTCACTAGTTTACTCATCCTCTTTACTATTATTGCAAGAAGGACGTTAATTTCTATGTCATGGGACCTCTCTTGTGTCCTAATTAGAAAAGAGCTATATTACAGAAGAATGAACTAAAATTATGGATATTATCATTCCTTATATATAAAATAAAAACAACTATGCAATGCAATTTCTATAAATAAATCAAGACTCTCCCAAGTTATACTTTGATACCATATCACTCATTTTTTTTAACGCTTTTGGGATCTTCTTTTTTGGTAATGGATTTATATTAACTGGTGAAGTATTCTCCTTTTTAACAGTGTATGCATATGTGAAAGGGTTCTGCAAAGGTAATTGATTAGAAGTGTTATGATGATTGGATGAATAAGCATTATTTTCAGTTCCTACCTGATTAATGTGACCTCCTATAGGATTCATCCCTGGATTAAAAATAAATGGATTGTTTTTAACTACATCATTCGTTGATAGTACTCTATTGTTGGATTCACCTATGGCATGGTTAATAGCTGGAATAGTATACTCTTCTTCTTCTTGCTTGATAGGTGGACTATTATTTAAATATAAGTTCTGTGAACTGGCTGGATGGGTTGCGGCAACTGGAATTCGTTGACCTGTTTGGGTTGAGTAAATTCTAGTATCACTAAAATTGGCAGTACTTGGTGTGATATGGAACTCTTTGGGAGATGGTGGCCTAAACTGGTGAAATTTTTCAAATGTATTACCATTCGTATTCAAAGTTTCTGGTCCTAATAAAGTTTCCAAAGTGGTTCTACTGCTTCTTACACTGTTAATTAATTGTTCTTTACTGTTATTTTTTTTAGATTTCTTTCTATTTGGGGATTCCCTCGGTGGTGCTGCTCTTTTATCTTGAGGATTCTTTGGTAAATTCTTCCAAGATTCACCATTGCTATGGTATTCAATATTCTTACCTGTAATATTTGGTATTATATCCTGTTTACTCCCGTTTACTCCCTCCGGAGTATTTTCTTGGTTTCTGTTGATTTTAGATAGAAGCAAGTCCCTGCTAAGCAAATCATTGACTGTATTTTCATCGTTACTAAATGTTCTGACACTTCTGTCTCCATTAGAATAAATAGGGCCAATGCTATGATTATAATATGTTTGATTCATGTTCTTAATACCCATTTCATTGTTTTGCTTTGATGGATTAGAGTTATTTATATTGTTAATTGTATAAACAGGTTTAACAGCGTTGGCAGATCTTGCTAAATACTCAGAGTCGACTGTAGTGTTGCCGGGGCTTCTATTTTTTAAGGAACCATTTATATTTGCCGATATTTGTGGTGAGACAGTTGGAATGGCACCTTCTACTCTAATACCGTCTTTCTTGTTAAAAGAGAAGCTTTTGATCATTTCACTAGTTGGCTCACTAGCAAATAGGGATTTTACAGAATTGGTTTCTGGAACTTTTTTGTTTTCAGCCACTGCCTTCTTTATTGTATCAACCGATGTTGCTGATTCAGTTGTTCGAGCGGTATCTTTCGATGTATTATTATTTATAGTATTTCCATCTAGCGATTCCCTAGTAGAGTTATATTCATATGTAAGGGGCTTACTCGTTGGATTATTATCAGGATGAGATGTTATCCCCGGTATAGATCTGTCTTCTGCATCTTTTATTGACGATTGAGTTGGTTGTTCATTCAAAGCAAATCTGACACTTTTCGCTCCCTTTGGCCCTGACGGAAGCAAGAGATAGTCAGGTAACTGTGGCTGTTTTAAATCAAGTTGCTTTAAATAAGTATCTGCCAGTAAGTTCATTGATTTTACGTCTAGCCCATGATTAATGGAAGAATTTATTGGATGATGCGCCCATTTCTCAAAAAAATAGATGTCATCATAGTCTGTTAGATCCTTTTTTAAAAATTCCAATGGCACTTCATTTAATCTTTTATTCTTAATCAATTTATTATTGTGAGCGTTTTCTCTTGATAATTTTCTGCATTTGTTCTCGATCATTGCTCGTTGCAAATGCTGATTCTGGGAAGAATCATCTTTCAAAAAATGTTTTAATACACTTTCTGTGAGTGTGAATAACTTGTTAGCCTCCTGATGGTAGTCTGACATAATCTTCTGGACTTTCTTGGTCTAGTGTTTTGTACTTCTTCTCCATTCATAACATTCAAGATGCTTAAAAGAATTTGCAAAGCATTTAATTCATTAAATTTAAGAAAAAAAAAGATCTATTAAAGATGACACAAAACAAGTAATCTATCAAAATTTAAAAGTACATTAAAGCGATACATATATATAAATATATATGTATATGTGCTAGTGGTTTGCTAAGAGATCATTATACACTTAGTATGTATGATTGTAACCATACTTAAAATTGGTTCCCTTGTGATTATAAACTTTTTGAACTGGATATAATTCTACATTATCCTTTGTATTCAACTGTTCCATAACACTTGAAGAACATACTGATGGGTTAAGGTACAAGGTTATTTGTCCCAATACATTTGTATTCAAATAAGCAAGCAGTTCAGAATCATCATTGCTGAATCCAGTAGTAAAATATCTCTTGTTATGCTCACCTTTCGAGACAGTAATAGTATTGAAAATTTCGGTGGAATGAGTTTTCTCTTGAATGGAAACATTTTGCATCGAGCTATTAACATGGGATAAAGAGGTATTGTCTAGTTCTTCTTGTTCATCAGAATCGGTATCGTCGTCATACATTTCGACTTTGATTGATTTGGCAGCTACACCACCCCATTCACAAAGGGCATTTCTTGGTAGTTGTGAAATTTCCACGATAACCAAGCATTCCATTGGATCATCTTCTTTATCCATCCATAATGACGATTCATATGACATTTCAGAACAATACAGCGACCATGTCTTCGAGACAATATCTACCATATCACCAGAGGAGACGAAACATGTCATGAATAATTGATTTTTGGTATCGATGGTTTGTTTCAAAGTGTCAAAATGTTTCAATGCAAGAACACTCTGTGTCCATGGATTATTATTTGACACAAGCTCCATTGATTTAGGGATCAATGCGATTTGACCACTGATTCTAGCCACTTTGTTTTCATAATCGTTATGTAACCAAGTAGCTTGTGAATAAGGGCCAATATTGCATGGTGCCCAATATGATCTACTTTGAACATGTAGCCCATCTTTATTTTGATTAATCGTTACCGTATCATCCCCATTGGTATAAGTTATGATTGATTGTGGAGTTGTATCGATGACGACAGATAATTGTACCATATTATGTGGACCCAGCATATTTGAGCCGACACAAGCACGAGATGGTGGTAATGGTCCCCATTTATTAGTATCGAACCAATCATTATAAATTTTGTTAATCCTGGTAAAATTTGAAATGTCTTGTAAGATTAGAGAAGATGAAATAATTTGGCAAGGATATAATGATTTTGAATTTAATGTATCATTCAATTGCTTGAGAATATTTTCCATGTGGGACTCTAATGGGTTGTCTTCTTTCAGAGTGGAGACTAAATTTGAAATGTATAATAGATTATTGTTTGTTGAATTTGATATTGAAACGGTTGGATTAAAATTGTAACAATCTGTTGGTGTATTCATCGAATTCAAGTTCACGGTTTCATTTGAGAGGGGTATATTTTGAACTTCGCTTAATAACTCTTGCCATTTATCGTTTAAAATGGGTGGTTCGGGTAAAGATTCAAGTTGTCTTGGCAAGAAATGTTGATCCAGTTTTCTTGGTACAAATTCTACATTCAAATGAGCGTTGAAGACGCCATCGTTATGATTATCTTTCTCCTGCGGATCAATATTGACATCGATCAATTTCAAATAACCATCTTTGAAAAATGGAGCGTCCAAGACCATAGTTTCGAATTCGCCACCTTCACCGCAGATATTAACTTCGTATTGTTGATTCAATTTGATCATGGTGGGTAAGATTTCGGGTAAGGATTTATTTAGGTGTGCCGCGTCGAGTCCGATTGTGGCGACTTTGATCAATCTCGCATCGAATTTACCGTATGGCGGGTTGTTGTCTTCAGGTGAAATTGAATTTGACATTGAGACCATTTCTGTCATCAATTCGAGTTGATCTCGTTGCCACAGATAGCTCAGCACGGTGAGCCCTAGTCTATTGCACACGTCTTCTACTCTGACTCGTTGGTACGACGAGAGGATGGCGCCGACACTGACACCCTTTAGATCTGGTATTGCCGATTTAACGTCTTGCAAGAGGTGGAACATTGCCTCTATTTCGTCGTCGTTCGAGACTTTGATATAGTTGAGGTCTCTGTTGATGGATCCGTCCTGCGATATGTGTCTTTTGAACAGTGGTACGTGGCAGCATTTCTCGTAGAGGGAGACTAGGTCGTGTCCTACTGTTTGGAACATGAAACTGTTCAATTCCTGTGTGTGTTTGTCGTGTGGACACAAGTTTGCCAATGCGACGAGTTCATGGTTTTGTTTCAGACAGTGTAGGATGTTGTAGCAGCTATCTTTACCGCCTGAGACCAACGCTACGAATTTCATCTTTGTGGTTGAGCCACTGTGTTGATACATTAATTGATATAAGTAAGTAAAATAAGTTTTTCATAAAGTTCGAGAATATTAATGTTATATATGGGTGTTTGTAAATATGTAAATTTGTCAATATGTAAATACAGTTAGATGAGAGCGGAGCAGACTCTTTTGACGAGCCCCCATCCGTTATCTGATCTTACGGCGTCTCCATTTTCTTGCAGTCTGCGTAGCAGGTAGTCTCTTGTTTCCTTTGTGGGACCCCAGGGGACGTATTTGACGACGTTTTTCATGTTGTTATTTTCTACCAGTTCGAAGGCGACGTTATCTGCCATTCCTAGGAGTTGTCCCATGGTGACGTTTCCCCTTGCGTAGTGGTCTGTTGGCAGCGAGTTGAGGATGTCCGCTGCTTTCAGTTGCGAGTCCATGTTGTGCGAGGCGACCATGAGGTGTGAGAAGACTGATTTGGAGCCGTTGCGGGCCATGTCGTTTATGATGTTGAGCATGATTTCGTTGTAGTTTCTGTCTGTGGCAGCCTTGCTGTTGAATATGATGGAGTCGCGGTTTGGTTCCGAGTGGATGTAGGCGCCGCGGACTATTTTGAGGCCCAAGGAGTAGCCGTTTTGTTTTGCCAAGTGGATGTCGTGCTGGATGTGTTTCATGGAATCGGCTAGGTATAGTTGCCAGGTGCCGATGACGGAGGGCAAGGGGTATTCTAGCTTGTTGAATTTGTGCATGAGTTGGCGTTGGAGGGCGTAGACGCCGTTGTGTTGCAATTCGAACTTCTCTGCGTCGATGGTGGCGATGAAGAAGGGCACTTTGCGGTGTGGATACATGGCGGCGAGTTGCTGGTTCAATTGGAAGACTTCTGATGTGATCCTGTTGCAGTTTTCGACGAGGACGTGTGCGTCTGGATGTGTGTTGAAGTTGGCTAGGACCTTGTGTGGGTTTTTCACCAGTGCGGATGGTTTGAGCGCGATGTACCCTGGGGCGATGTCGTTGATATCGGGGGAGTGTTGCAGTTGGGATAGCAGGTTTGGTTTGAGGACACTGTGGAGTGATTCGATAGTCAGGGCGACGATTTCGTCGATGTTGTCGATTTGCTTGACGCCGTCTGAGTTTTCTATTGTCAAAGAGAGCATCATGTTAGAGATGCCTCTGTTCTGGAGCAGTTTGCCGCATTGCAACACTTCGTCCATTGTTTCGCCGCCGCAGTAGAGACTGGAGACGAGCGATTTGACGATCTGGTAGGGGATGAAGGGGAACATTTTGATTGCAGTTGCGAGGGTGAACTTGTTCAAGGAGCATAGTCCGATGAGAAGGAGGGAGACGAGTTGTTTCTTTGGGAGCGACTTGAAGTAGACGTCGTAGTCCTTCTTTTGTTGTTGTTGTTGCTGCGGATTGTTATTGTACATTTGGTCTAGATAGAGTAGTTGGTTTGGAGCAGTGGAGGACGTGTTATTTTTAGTGTTTGTTCTTGATACGTAGTGTCTTGCTACGGTGTATAGCGCGTTGTTTGAGCGGTTGAGAGGTTTGAGTCTTGAGAAGAGGGCTGTTGAGTTCATATTACTTGGTTGATTGATTGAGAGTACACAAGGATGAGAGTACAAATATACAAGAGAGAAAGAAAGCAATAATGTAATATGCAATAGCCTGATTCAGCGGGTGCTTATATATCATTGATGGTTGTGTTGTTGTGTTGTTGTTAGAGGAGACGCGCGGTGCGGCGGTGCATATAAATGTATAAATGTAAATGTAAATATAAATGTATTTGCGGAGCTGGGATTCCGCAGAGGGGAGCGCGCAGCACAATAGCGCGTGAATCTCAGCGAGATCTGCGCAGGGACTCGGTTCCCGCAGAATTGTATAGTAACTGTAAATATAGCATAGCATATTTGTATGATATATGTTTGTATAGTATATTTGTGTGTATAGCATATTTGTATGGTATATATCTGTATAACATAACATAATGGGCTGTGGAGTAATTGCTGCAATGCAACTATTGCAACTATTGTTTTCTATTGTGGCTGTGCAGACGCACGGGCGATCTTGCTCGGCGCTATTGTCTGCTGCCGCACACAGACAATGCTGCATTGTTGCATTGCATCGCCGCACGGAATGTCAGCGTTGGGGAAATTATAATAATAATAATAATATTGATATTATATATTAGAGTGTCTAGCAATAATGCAATAGGCAATACAGAGTTATCAGCCGCGGGAGTCAGCCTCCACTCTTATTCCGCTCTTGCGGGTGTGTCTGTATTGCTGTCTATTGCTGTGTCTGTGTCTATATATCGAGTGTCTATATCAGATATATGTGCTTGCGGCAGTGCAGCTGTGGCTAGCAGTTGACTCTGTCGAACGCAGTCACGACGCTCGGCCACAGCATCCTGTCCCTGCCGTTGCTATTACTACTTTGAGTATTCTTACTACTCTCAGTTCTCTCAATTCTCTCAACACTCCCCGCATTCTCTGCTACTACTGTATGGCACCCGTTCAGGATGGTGTTGCCCTGGCCGCGGCTGATTTTGGCGCCCGGGACATTGAAGTTCAGCAGTGTCCCGAAATAATGGTACACCGTGTCCAGGTACGCGCGCGACTGGGCAAGATCCATTCTGTCAAGTCTCGCCGTCTCCTCGTCGATCAACGCCAGCTCGATCTCGTTGTCCAACCGAAGGTTCAAGATCGCATCGATCTCCTTCAACCCATAGTATTTACTGTTATCATTGACTATTCGGAATCCGCTGTTGGCAATTTTTATACTATTTTGCAAGGGGAACAGCCCGCATATTATCTTCAACTCTTGATCCAGCGGCGACTGCATCACCCTCTCCATTGTAACCACACCCTCATACGCTTTATCGTTGTTCACCACGGGGATGCAATGGTTCAATTTATCGTAGACGATCTCCGCTTTCAACGGCTCCAGGAAATTACGGCTCTGAAACACCCGCGCAGCATCACCGTACTCGATCTCGAACTTGTTCAGCGTGTCAACAACCCCAACAGACCGGTTCTTCACATACAAGCCTTCCCTGCGCATCAACGCTATACCATTGTATATCTCGTCAGCAGTCACTATATGTGGGTACGGCATCTTATCCGCACGGTGGCGGATGATCATGTCGTTGTTGTGGCCACCCTCAACACCTAGCTTCACACTCTTGTATCGCCGCGATACAAGCTTCTTCAAATTAGTACCTTTAGTGATCTTGTACAACCGTTTCACTTTACTACCGTGGATACTCCGATCGTTGATATTAGGCAACACACATTTATACAGCAACTCGCGGATATGATCCCGCACGCATTGCCCGATATACTCCATCGCAGGTTGCGACATCCGCAATGCCATCTTTGGTATCTTCACTTTCGATCTATCTGTATTGCTTATTGGCACCGCTTCCACCGGCTCGTACTGCGATATCACATACCGCCGGCCTTTGAACTCAACCACGTCTTGGTTCAACTCGTACTGGTCCCGGTACTCAGCCTCGTCGTTGATCCGGTCAGGTCTCGTTGTGTCGACCTCCTCAGCAACCTTACTCTTACCATACAGCACACGCCACCGACTGTTCCACCGATCCACATTGATCAGCTCGTCGTGAGCATCCGTGGTTGGACCGTCTTCGCAAAAGTACGCGAGATTATCCCGCTCAACCAACCGCTGGCTCATGTGTTCCTCAAACTCAATGAAATTGTCATCCACCTCGTACGCAATGGGATACTCCTCGAACCGAACCAGCCCATCGGCATTCTTCTCCTTCAACAACACCAGATTCTTCTTCAACACCTCGTAGTACAACAGCACCTCCTGCTTACTCTTACTACCATTAAAAAGAACATACCACTCGTCCAACCGATGGATAGAGTACCGGCTCAAATACCTGAAGAATTTACGTTTCTCCACACTGCTCCAGTGCGTACCGATCTCCACCACCTCTTCGTCCTCTTCATCTGCGCCTCCGCGGTACATGCTGCCGGCATGCACGTTCGAAGAGTGCAGTCGGGGACTCACACGCTCAATATCGTTGAAGATCTGGTTGACCTCACGATTGTACCACTTGATATACTGCGTCGTCACATCGTATATGTCGATCCGCTCGTGGCTCAGCTGCACAATATCAACACGTCTCTTCCTCATTTGTCTTTGCAATCTTTGCTCTTGTCCCTTTGCTCTTGTCCCTTTGCTCTTGTCCTGTGCAATCTTGGCATCGGTGCATGTTTTGTTCGAGTTCACATTCAATTCTACCCGTTTTGTTTTTGAAAAGTTTTAAAGGATTGATACAAGACTATATACACTATACACACAACAATACAACGCAAACAAACAAACAAACAAACAAACAAGTATGTCCCTGCTGTTCAAATGCTCGTATAACCATATAGCCAGGGCCAGACTCCCCATTGCAAGAGTATACTCCTCCATAACCAACGACACCCCGCAAAATGTCAATACCGAAATTGACGAACCGCATCAGGGCAAGAAACTCAAACCCACGAGGCCAAATATCGATACTGCAATTGACGAACCGCATCAGGGCAAGAAACTCAAGCCCACGAGGCCAAATATCGTCATGCTCGACTTGAAACAGAGTGGGTTGATCCCATTGCATAAACACAAGAAATCAGCACAACACGCACAAAGCCATATTTCGTACTTGGACGGAATAGATTTCGATAATTCAGGTAAGCAACTATCTTCACCTTCCTCCTCCTCCTCCTCCTCCTCCTCCTCCTCCTCCTCCTCCCCCTCTTCTTCTTCTATTGAAGCGTTGACACTACTCAAATTCAGCTCCAAAGCGACCAACGAGCAAGTGGTTCAAT
This sequence comes from Monosporozyma servazzii, assembly GCA_033807795.1. Taxonomy (NCBI): domain Eukaryota; kingdom Fungi; phylum Ascomycota; class Saccharomycetes; order Saccharomycetales; family Saccharomycetaceae; genus Monosporozyma; species Monosporozyma servazzii. Next base: position 138,856 of record CP138602.1, on the reverse strand, counting down.
CCATCGACTCTTTGAAAGTACCAACAAATAACGTCTCGCCCAGAATATTCGACGATTTGATCAAAAAATTGGTCGATAGATACACGGTCAAACAACTGAAATACTACATCAACGTGAAAACCCCATCACTGACAAAATTGAACTTGGTTAAATTGAAATTGGCAGACAAGTTGTTGAAAGAAGTGTGGAATATCAAAATTTCAAACAATTTAAGTAATACAATATACTCCACACGTACAATCAATTTAAATCATATTCAAACAAAACTACTGCTGTTGACACAAAATGGTAAGATATTGAAAAATTTATCAAGATTAGATAAAAATTTACTGATACAATTAGATCTCCTAAATGATCAATTACGACTTTGGGGCAATGATTCAATATTGAAATATATTGAAATTTCAATCAATGAAGTGTTGAAAAATATTTCAATCACTAAATGGTCACAACATGAAATTAGTAATGCAAAGGCTCAAAGCAATAAAATCATTTCAAGAATAACAAGACTTTGTGGAGTCGATATCAACTTGCAACAAAATGAAATTGCCGCCTTCGGTTCCAAAAGAATTCAATTGGCGAAACGATTGTGGCTATGGTCCAAATATAACGATATGGAAAATGATATAAACTCACCAGTCTTCAAACAAGTTGTCGATAAGATTGCAATTGAACCTTCACAGGAATCATGGTTCCCATTTAGTGAAATTCAAAATTTGAATTGGGTGAAACGAATCGAACCATTGGAATATTTACATAAAGTCACCCCAATTGACATCTCCTCTAATGATAAAGATATAAACGAAAGCGAAAACGAAAGCGAAAATGAAAATGAAAATAATAATGACACACAAAAAATTGTTGTCGATAAAATTGCAAACGATGATACCAAGATGAATGCTATATATAATTTTTTCACAAAAGAACCCTCTACACCTGAACAAACAAACTCTAAAGTATTTAGTATATCTTTGGGACAGATTTTAAAATCCAAAACAACCCCTGTAAATACATCAAATGATAAAGATAAATGTCTTTCTCATTGGGTTTTCCAATCTAAAGTGCCACAATTATCGCAAAAACTTATGAAATTACCACTTTCTAATCAAATAAATGAAAATGAAGAATTCCTTTCGTTAGATCAACACGACTATTATATTCAAATAATCTTAATACCTTCATCTCAGCCTCCAACAACGACAGAAGTTTCTTCCAACGATACGTTCCCAAGGAAACAACCTTTAGAATTATGGTTACAATTAGATGAAAATGATCAAATCATCATGGATTCAATACAAGCCATCATCCCAACTTTAAGAGAAAATTACTTGATTCAAACACCCGATTTACCATGTGATTATAAGATTTCTAATGATCATATCATGAATATCCCAGTTACATTAGAAACACAACCACAACTCATTTCATTTTTGAATGATATTCATACAGGTAATAATATTGATAATTTCAAAATACCTTCTGAATTGACTTTAAACAATTTATCACAAGATAATGACTCAGTTAAATACAGTTTTGTTTCATGTAATAAACATAAGATCTTAAAATTGAAATACATGAATAAATACTTTGTTCAGTATTCTGAAATTGATGGAGGCGAACTTGGAGAAAAGAGTCAACAAATAGATTTTATTGCCAACGAATCAAACCCTACAAAGGAAGAATTCCAGCAATTTATTAGTGATGTCCTAAAATTCTAATTAAAATTAGAGATAACTACTTTCTAGATGCATTAAGTACAGCCTGTATATATAAACAAATAGAAAAAACTAAAAATTCTTATGTAATTAATAATGATGACAACTATATTTTGAAAAAGATTAATAGGAAATTATATAAAGTTAAAAAAGAGCTTACTTAAATATATATAGATATGTCATCATTAATAATAATCAATGCAAATTTTAGTTAATATTATCGTATTGGAGTAAATATCTTTAAAATTGAATATTTTCTTGAGTAATGGGATATTATCATTTATAAGTGAATTATTTGTGGTGGAACTATCGTTGAGATTTACATGATCACTTATGGAATCCGAATTTTCTGCTAAACTTGGCAGCCAGGTTATTCTTGGGTCCCGATGTGGTTTGACCATCAATTTTGTTTTGAAGTGATGCTATATTTGTAATTGGTACTACCTCTTCATCATTATCATTGATGTCCGGAACGCGAGGAGCCGGTGCTTGGCCTAATGCATGCAATCTTCTTTGCCTTTCGAATTCAGTTTCGGAATCTTCATCGGATCCATCAGTATAGTTTTCAGAGTCGGATTGAGTATCTAATTCTTCAGAATTATCAGTGGTATCACCTTCATCCTCATCGAAACTGTCGCCAGTTTCCTCTTCGCTTGAAGGCATTGGGATGAATCCAGCGGCCATATGCGGAGCTGGAGTCAAAGTTCTATGTTTCTTCGTCAATACTTCTGGAGAAGATGGTTCGTCCTGAATTGATGATGAAGCTTCTGTACTGGCTTTGGACTTAGTGGAACCATTACGACGGATGCCTACAGAGTTTAACATTTTATTAACTCTTTCGGATTTTTTCTTAGTCGGATTCTCATGATGATGAATCTTATATCTTCTAACAACGTCACCATCTTCATTTTCAATAATTAATTCTTCATTCATCTTATAAGCATGGTATTTATGTCTTCTTTTGGAACGGTGAGATTCAATACTTTCAGCAGATAATAAACTACTTCTCTTTGATGAATTGTCATCGACTATGGAATGTAATTTGTGAAGTGACGTTGGTGATAAGATTTTTTTCAATGGAGTTAATGGTTGGCCAGAAATAATACTTTGGATTGGCGACATATGAGCTTCTTCATGGATAGATGGATGGGCCATACCAACAGCTTCTTCTTCGTCCTTGACAGGTTTTTGCATTTTAGCTTCATCCACAATTTCACCATGTTTATTTTCAATAATAACATTATCACCATCAACATAAGCAGTATCACCATTCTTTTCATCTTTTGCAATTTGTCTCTTTCTATCATCTTCAAGAGTACTAGATGATGTATCATCCGACTCCTTGTGTGTACTCCTAGAATGCGCTTCATAAGAGTATTGGTCAGGAGATAAGGGCCCAGGATTATACTCATTAAAGCCATTTTCTCCATCCGATTCATACATTGGATAATTGTTCAATGCTTCCACGTTAGATGTAACATTTGGCGGATAAACTTCTTCGTGTGATGACGCATCATAATCCATATTTGATTCTTCTTCGCTTGGAATTTCATCAGGTTTAATGGATGGAGTTAAAGCAAAAGTAGCTGCACGAGCTTCTCTTTCATGTTGTAGTCTTTCTCTACCCAAATCATTTAATTCATCATCATAAGCCCTTGAACCAAATAATTCTCTTTGGACTGATGAGATTTTCTTCGTATGTTTTCTTAATCCACGTTTTTTCTTACTGTGCTTTCTTCTTCTCATACCACCAGCATGTTTGGTTGGAATCCCACTTGTCTCGACAGTACTAGTTCTGGATATTTCCTTTGGTAAAGGAGCTTGGGTATCGGTTCTTTGTAAGGAGAATGAACGGCCTTTGGTATCCATAGATGGTAATCTTTGCATCCAAGATGGTTTACCATTCCCGTTGGTAGTATGGGTGGTGAAAGTGTTGGTGAAAGTGTTGGTTAAAGTAATGGAATTCAAATGACGTCCCAATGTTATGACAGCAACAGAAGAACCATGAACAATGATTGATGTAACGATGAAGAAACAAGTCATAGGCCAGATACATGCCATCAATTGCCAATGTTCAGTACCCTTTGGTGGGACATATTTTAAAGGAGTGGCCTCTTCAGTAACACTAGCTTCTAATTCAGCACGAGACAAGATGGCAGCAAATACTGCACCAACACCAATGGGACCAAAATGGCCCACAAAGATGGCTTCTCGCCAAGATTTGATATCTGGAATAAAAGGTTTCGATGCTAGTACCGCTGGTATTCTTCTCAAAAAGATGACAACAATGGAAAGTAAGATTAATCTCCATACATTACAGCCAATCTCGCTATTATTGAATTGACTCCATGGGATAATTGCGCCAAAATAAATAAAATAGGCATAGTTTAACAATAAATCGATGACGGTGGAGACTTTACTCTCCTCAGTTCTATTACTGAACCAACCATCCCATGCAAACGCAGTACCAGCAGCAAATGAGACTAATAAATCATCAACACCTAAGATTGAGCCGAACCCAGCACAACAGAAGGCTAACACGACATAAAAGGCCAAGAAAGATTCACGATCAATAAGGTTCTTCTCCTCAGCAAATCTGATTCCTCTTCTACCAACATAGCCAATGAAGACACCAAGTATACAACCAAATAGACATTCGTATAATAATGTAACACAAATCCAATCTTTCACGATTTCACCGGCATTACCTGGGTGTAAGATTAGATTCATCGATAAGAAAATGAATGGGAAAGCCATACCATCATTACAACCGGATTCTGCAGATAAAAGATTTCTTAGATGGCCTGGAACTCTTTGGGCAAATTTACCTGAAACCACAGATTGAGCCAAAATCGGATCTGTTGCCGTGATACATGCTGAGATCAACAAACTGCCGGAGAAATTTAAGCCTGGAATAATAATCCAAACAAATAGACCGATGATCAGCCAACCGGCAGTCATGACTGGGACTAATAGCAATGTCACAGACAGCCAATGTTTTAGCATATATTTACGCGGTAATTCTACAGCAACAGCAAAAATTTGTAAACACAAGACAACTCTTGTAATTTCTAAAGTGATTGAATCTGAATTCCCCCAAGTCAAAGGATTGAACCAGTTCAGACAAACGGGACCCACGATAAGGCCGAAGATACCAGCCACGGTGGATTCACCGATATATAATTTTTCTTTGACAAATAACGACACTAACGAGAAGATAGATGAGAAGACACCCACACAAGCATACGCCACGTGAGCCTTCGATACATCTAAATGTTCCCAAACTGCCATTGTAAGTTGTTATGTATTGCTTATCTGGTATGCTGTACTGTTTTATAGTTGATATTGGTACACAATATTACTGAGTATTCGATTATTTGGTTATATTTCTTATATCTATTAGTGCTTAATGTTGTTCAAAAATAATGCTCACCTTTTAATAACGTTTGATTAATGCAAATAAAGAAATAAAGTAAAGTAAATATAATGTACAGGGTATTCTTATATCAAAAAGGATGCAATTATGTAATGGAAATGATGAAAAAAGAGTAAAATTTCAAAGCAACTACTCTTTACAGGGGTCTTGAATTCTTTCAGAGCCTTGGGAACTTAAACACGAATTAGACAGTATAAAAAAAAAGCAGTTATGAATATGGAAATAAAATAACTTTGGTTATAATGCAATAATGTGTTTATGAGTTGATTCACTATCAATGTGAAGCGCTCTACGGTAGCTTTTGTAATGTGTTGTTTAATCGCCAAGTAAAAGCAACGATGGTCATCTCTTATTAGGATTACATTTTTCAGATATTGGCAATAATGTCAAATTTTGGAAACACAATCATCCGAAAAACGCATCGCCTACTGTCGTACCCAGCGACACTGGATAAAACTGCAACTGGACAAAGAGACCAAGTTACCATCGACAGTGTTATACTGAGGCGGGATGCAATCAGGCCGATGGCAATGTCGGTTGCATGTTCTGGCTTACTTGATCATGTAGAGGTTGAAACGAGAATGTTCCCATTCCGGGGTGTCGACTGAGAAGACATTCAGTTCTTCCTCGATCACTGCTTGTTCCAAGAACGAGGTGACTACATCTTGTGATCTTAAATGGATGCCAACAAGACATACTACGGTTTGTTGGGAGTCTGTATAGTAAGCTTGTATTTGCTTGATTGTTTCAAGAAACGGTTTGATCAAGAAATCATTATAAATGACATCCATTGCCAAGACATAAACTGTACCTGCTCCCTCGTGTTTGATTTCTTCTAAATATGGGTATAGTGTCGATTGGGTGGTTTGGTCCAACTTAAACGTTTCCCAGTCAATTGATTGTACTTCTAAACTCAAACGAGGTTTTATTCTTCTTGCTGTTACCACTAATTCATCATCATTGCTATTATCACTTTTGGGAGTATCATCTATCCCTAAAGTAACTGACTTAACGCTTCTTAAAGGTAATTGGGACATATTCCCCGTTATGTTTTCTTTTAATTTGTTCAGGATACCTCTTTGATCTGTAGCAATGTATTTATCCACATAATTACCCAGTGTAATGGGTAGGATTCCTGATATCCCTGATCCTAACTCAACCACACTTACTTTCCCGCCACTTTGGTTCTTCGTATTTAACAAAGACGGTATATTCATGGCTGTGACGTCGTTATCAATTTTTTGCTCGTCGTCTTTAGAATATATAATGGGAATATCTTTTATTCCAGATCGAAACACTTCTCCGGAGGGACTGTATAATAACCATTTGATGAAAAACGGTGTTATTGACCATAAAACATAACCTGTGGTAGAATTGTTGTTATCCTTGGAGGAGCTTAGACTTGTGATTGACTGATCAATGACTAAATTGAAAGTATTTTCAATGATGCATGTATCAGTTATCTCATTATTTTTATGATTACGTCTCTTTCTCAAAACTCTCCCAGTCTTTCTATTAGTTTGTTTACCCTCTTTTTTCAACATATTTTCCCAAGGTTCAATATTAATTTCAATCTGGTTATCATGTCTATTCTGTATCCCCAGATCTTGTTTCAGTTCATCAATTCCATTTTCCAATTGTACATATCTTTCAAAAATGTGTTCATATAGTGATGATTCGTCTAAATGAAATAGGATAGGCACGGTCATAATTCTAGTAGATCTTTTCTTGTTATCTTTGTCAATTATCATCTATTTCTTCATTTTAATCTTTTTTTATATACAATCTACTTATAAAAGACTTTATTCATCTCATCGAATTTTTTGTCTTTTATTTGAAAAACTTCAATTTTAAACTAATCATGAATCTCAAAACTAAACAGGTAAGCACTGAGATATGATTTTGGAGTTCAGCATTCATATATATATAAATATATTCTCTGTATAGTATGCTTATGTACAATGTACCGAAGTCTCGCCATCATTTTTTATTGGCGTAAACTAATACCATTTTGTTCAGCCCATTCTTTAATAGTTTGCTCTTCTATTCGTTTGACAAATGGATCCATACCAACAAACATTTCTGTCAATTCAGTCACTGGAATAGGTTGGAATGTGTAGAATTTTTCCAGTACAACGGATGGTAATTGTTTGGCCAATTGAGTTAAATGATTAAAAATATTCTTTCTGGTTCCTGGACTTAAATCAGGCGTGTCCCCAACGTCCTGTGATTTCGCAATCTGAGATGCGAACTGCAAGGATTCTATCATTTCCGATTTTGTTCTAGCTGTTTTCAGTCCTAGTTGACGTATATTTGTTCGAATATCTTTGGCAGATTGACTTAGCCATATATCATTTTCACCATCTTCAGGTGTTTCCTTTAGTGCCATTTCTATCGATTCTTCTACTGAAGCATCTGATTCAGTATTGATATTACTCAGAGCAGAAGTAACACCGGATTTGTCTTCTTGACTTAAAATAATCCAACCCTTCCTATTATTTATCTTCTCTTCCTCATCTTCGTAGGAATCATAGACAACATCAGTAGGATTACCAGTAAACGCACTTTTAATTATAAAACCATTATGTCGATTGTTCAATTTATCAATTAGTTCCTGTTTAATCGCTAAAGCTATATCTGGAAATGACGTATTTGTAACATTTTCCATCTTTTGTGAAGATTTATTAAATGTACCTGTTCTTGTAGCAGGAACTTGCACTTCATTTTCTTTTTGAGATGCTTCTTTCTGTACCAAATCTGAAACGACTGATTTGATCGGCGACACTAATTCATTATTGACTTTAAATGATCCTTGAGTCAAATCAATGATAGTTTCATCCTTTGCTGGCGATATAGCGCTAAATGGCATCAAAGGAGTATGCCCTAGATTTATACCTGGATTTAAGTTAGGTATGACAGTTTTTTCCTTCTTTTGATGATTATCAAAACCTAACCTTCTTTTCAACTCATATCTCTCCTTGTCATGTATAATATAGAATTGCTCATCGCCGTCATCCATACTGTCATATATAACAGAATATTCTTTATTGTCTCTTATTATCTCATCTAAAATCGTTAATTCAGGAGTTTCACTATTTTTATCTAAAACCGTGGTATCTTCTTTAATTACAACCACATCTTTTGTTGGCTCAATATTGGATGCCAAATTTTCAGAGTGACTTGAATTGATAACAATATCAGAGTCCACCGGTATTAATTTATCTTCAACTTCTATCTTTTCATTTTTTTCTTCTACCAAATCAACTGTATCACCGTGATTAATACTTGTGTCTTCCATCACTTGTGATAGTGAAAGGAAATTGATTCTTTGACTAATAGTTTCGTGATTATCGATGAATGAATCTTGACTAACTTTTTGAGAGCCAACCAATTGTTGTTGAGATGCACTCCACATATCAACACGCGGATTTGTTATGTCATTTGAAGTATTTGCTTCTTCTTCACCATAAACATAATGGAACATATCTTGTACATCTTCTTTTGTGTTTTCTGGAAATTTATCTAAGAGAAGTTTTTTCAAGGCATTCCATTCTTCTTCATTATAAATGTCATAGACTTCTTTATTGACTTTCCTAGATGTTTTGGATTTACTCTTCGTCATTTTATTAGTTTTTATTATATCTTTTACTTTCTTATGTTTCCCTGATAGCATTTCCATTAAATTGATAGCTTTTGATGCTTTGGGGCTTGTCTTTCTCCTTTTCTTAGGAATACTCGATTGAGCATTTGTAATACTATTTAATCGTTTTAATAGCAAAGGCTCTGAGAGAGATCTAGTCTCCTCTTGTGGATATTTAAATTGACTTAACTGTGTTTTTAACGCAGTCTTTTCATCAGCATCATCAAGTCGACTCTGTATTTGTGTATTCAGAAATATTGGGGTAACATGGTTATTATCAATAGATTCATCACTAGGTAATATACTCTCTGAGGTTAGTGTATTACTTTCCTTAACTTTGTTATTAAATTCATTTGTGGTACCAGATCCATCTTTTATGTCAATGACAGTTTCATTCTCTTGAATAACTTCTGAGTGTGTAGGTTCAGTGTCTGATGATAAATCAAAGTGTGGTACCTCCGTTCCCTGGGTTGACTTTACCGGACTTGAACTGAATTTATCTGGATTATCATTAAAATTATCACTAAACGCTAAGTTATCAGGACCTCCATCTGCTATCATCAGATTTAAGTTTCGTTGGGCACGTCTAAGATCCATCTTCTCATGCACTCTGGGTAGTCCTATATGCTGGATATACCCATCTATCGTATTCCTTCACTTTGACACTTTTATCTTCATAGCATGAACACATCATATTATGAAAAGATTTCATAATGTGTTATTTTGATATAAATAAATACAGGTATTAAATGAATAATTACATGTTAAATAGTTAAAACAACAACATTATATCGATACTTGACTTATAGCAACTTTACATCCAGCCACTGTACTCTTTCAATGTCTACGACATCTTCACGGGATATAATACCCAAGCCTATCAAATCACCCCAAAAGACAGAAATCTTATCACTACAATATTTCAAATAATCAAAAGTGTCAATATTAACTCCTTCAGCATGGGCTTCTTCTCCATCTTCTTTGACTTCCAACTCTGTTATAATGTCTTCATGTTTATCTGATGGATCCACAGTTATTATATATTTCTCACCGTTAATCCCATCAAATTTATCTTCCAGTTCTTCATCATTCTTATGTAGTTCACCACTTTGAATAATAGCCCAAGTCGACCAAAACAATTGTGGGGTACCTCTCCATTTTAACACTTCATTATAATAGTATCTTACTTCATCTTCAAAGTCCTTTGTGCTTCTTTTTTTCAAGATAGAGGAACCTCTCAAATGTGATACATATGAGTAAAGGAAATTCAATAATTGCTCCCTTGTAGGGAATAAAACTGGGTTGCACCTCCATGGTTTGGAAGAGCTATAATCATGCATCCATTCACTGAAATGGTTGGCTAAATCATATGAGGCTTGGTTCGGACCAGAATACTCAAAATCAATAACAACTAATTTCTTATCTTGCATTTGATCTTGCCTTGTTGGGTTAATAATTTTATCTAGTGAAACGTTTGATGTAGATGGGAACAAAGATTGGGTCGAAGTTGAGGATAAAATCGACGCTGAATCACTGATATCATCATTATCAGCTGTACTCCTCAGAGTTTGATTCACTGGAGTATTTAGTAGCGGTGAATTGAATAAAAGATTACCATACTGCGTGTCATTATGACAAAATACCAAATGATTTTTTGATGATTGATTTTTGAACAACCATTGTTTATATTTTTTAATATTGGATGTTAATTGACTCCAATTCGTGCAATTAAAAATTGTTTTGATTCTTTCATCATCATTAATCCAATTTGGATGTTCTTCAATTAATTCAAGCCATTGATCGATCTTTTGCCAACAGGCAGGACCATTTTCCAGTTCCGACTTTAATAGCGGTACCCCGTTATGTAATTCTTTCATTCTTCTGGCTATACGCTGTGATGTATCCCAATCTCTAATATCGTCTTTAGTCAATGTTGTTGCATTTTCCAGAAATTGTTCAAATCTACCATTTTCAAAACAACCATATAATGAGGGGCCAATATTTTGAATGGATAATCTTGCCAAAAGTTGTAATTCATAATCTCTGTCAATAATAGAACTATTATTTTTACCATAAATTCTTAATAGTAGAGATGGCAATCCACGATATTCAATCTTAAAAATAGCATTAGTCATTGCACCCGATATTTTATTCAAGATAAGTAAATTCCGGTCATATGGGGACTCAACATAGCCTTTACGGAACCATTTGGGAATTCTTAAAGTTTGTATAATATTCAAAATATCGTCTTTCAAATAATCTTCTGGTAAACTAGCATCAATAAGGGCTTTCACGTAAGGAACCTCAATGATATCCAGCCCGGTTGATTTTCCTCTGTTTTCTTGTCCACCATTGGCAATCTTTAAACTTGACAAATTGGGTATTTTAGAAGCAGTTGTGGTGTTGTGGTTGTCTTCTAAAGAAAGTGACTCCATTGACTTTCTGTTTTGGTCAATTTTGTCCTCAGAGATTATTGAACCATTGTTATTAGTACCACTAAATGAATCACTAAAGTCACCATTGAAGGATCTAGTATCATCTAAATCAATGCTAATAGTTTTTATTAATCTTTGACTTGAACGCTTTCGAGTTAAAGAAGGTTTTTTCCCTGGTGTGGTAATAATATTTGTGGTCGACACACTGCTTTGAATACTGGTAGCAATACTTGCCGACCCAGTATTAGATGTAGAGTGGGATCTTGAATGAGATCTTGAATGGGATCTCGAATGGGATCTATGGTGCTTCTTTGTATTTTCTAATACCATTTTTTGCTATATATCAATGCGATTGCACTTGGAAATTAAAAAACAATTGATATAAGTAGTTATCCAAAAGAGTGAAAAGGCAGCAACAGGTATACAATTAACTAATCGATATAGTTTGTAAGTTATTTGTCGGTTCTATATCTTTTCCAATCCTTTCGAAACAAGTACTTTGGAAGCAACCTTTTTCAATTTGACACGTTAAAATCTTTAAAATCAGAAAAAATAATCAGTTTCAATCTCGATGAGTTTGCGCCATACGAAATCTGTCGAGGTGTTGAAAGTAGACCAACGACGCTAGCTACACGAGGCCTATCAGATCATTTATGGATATATTACAAGATTATTCAAGTGACAGCGACATAGACAGTGATACCGAATGCTCTAATCTATCAAACCAGCAACAAGAAGACAAGTTACCCTTATTACCCCCAGGTTTATTAGATAAGTTCCATATTGAACCTAGTACAAAGAAAAAAAAGGTAGAAGATATGAATAACCGAGTTTGGACTAGTTTTATTTATTTGGATTGGAGACTGACATCCAGGGATAGAAACACACTGAGCCAATACTTGACACTGTGCAATTCCAAATTCAAAGCCTTTGGTGTGGATTTCCAGCCGATGTTCCACAGTGAGTTTGGAACACCAATGAACCTACACTTGTCATTGTCTCCCAACTTGATGTTTCCGACAGAGACGATCAGGGACAAGTTCTTTTCGCTTTTGCAAGACAAGTTTCTAGAGAAACCGGGATGGACAGATAGAACCGTCCCCTTACTACGAACTCCCATATTAGTAAAATCACCCCGTGTCGAGACCACTTTCCTAACTTTACCAGTGTCTCCACAAGCTCTAGACGAGTACATCCGCCCTTTGTTCAGTGATATCATCACTCTATTCACCAGTGAACAACTCTCCATCGAACATAGCATCTCGCAAAAGTTCATCGACAAGGCCCATGTGACCATAGCAAAGACATACTCCCCCCAAATGCCTCCAAACCTACTGCCACCTGTCTTGACCACCACCCTGGCCATTCCCTGCGACCACAGAGTCCAATACGATCGGAACAGAGAATCACTCACCCTCACCCTTCCTAATCCGGAAAGAGTGTAAACATCGGGGGACCTTTCTAACAATTTTTTTTTTCCTCAATGAAATTTTGATTTGATGTAAGAAGTTGCTCGAGGCAGCGATGTTTTGCACTCTTCAAGAAGGGTCAATTGAGGTTCAAATCGAGGAGTTTATAGTTGATAAACACATTGGACTTTACATTTGGCTTTCTGATTAGCTTCTTTGTGAATTCTTTTGCTAATAAATAAACACAATTAAACAATCGACAAGTGATATCTGTCTCCCCTCCTGCAAAATTAGATAAACAAATACAACTCTACTACGCTACTACTTCCTCCCCTTTTTGAAACAGTACATCAACAGTATGGAACAAAGTGCTGACCCATGGAGCATTGACCCAAGTCAATTATTAAAGCCTGGTGATATGCTTAACAATAACTATAATAACAAGAAAAAGGCATTATATACACCTGAAAGTGATTCAAATATATTTCTGAATAATAATGACAATATCAACAACCCGAATGAAATTGATGATCCCTTGGGGATGAATTATTATGATATTGATAAGTTCTTAACCCAGGAATTGAGAGATTTAGACATTCCAATGATACCCATTACCCAGGATACTTCTGTGAATTTTGAAGATCAATTCAATTGGGATGCGAGCAATAATAATGGTAACAATCTTAATTACAATACTATGAATTATGATACTTCCATGACCCAATCACAAACAATGCCTTCACATAAGAGAGGTATGAGTGGGACTGCTATCTTTGGATTTCAAAATCATAATAAAACATTAAGTATAGCGAGTTTACAAAGATCTGGTATGGAAAATGGTCCAAACAACAATAACAATAATAACAATATATTCAATAATAACAACAATAACAATAAGAGCAATAATAATAATGAGAACGGTATCCATGGGGATGCCAATGAGATAATAGAACAAGACGATGAAGTGAGTCAATTAATCCTTAGACAACAGGAAGAATTGAGACTAGCTTTAGAAAAGCAAAAAATGGTGAATCAAAAATTACAAGAACAATTAAGAGCAAATCAATTACAACAAGAACGTTTACAACGAGCATTAGAAGAGCAAAATGACCCTCAAACGACAAACAACACCGATGCTGCACCATCCCCACAAAGGAGTATAAGAACTCCAGCAAGACCCGCCTCTGGTGAAGCTCTAATAATAACAAGTAATTCTGCTGATGGGAAATACCAATTCCCACCACCATCAATGATTTCTCCTGCATTAACTAATACATCCTTGAATGGGTCACCTAGTAAAAGATCAGGGGCCAAGGCAAGAAACCCAATGTTCTCAATGTCAACATCTTCAGTGCAATCATCAACATCACCATCTAAATATTCTAATAACATACAATCCACGGAGGATAGCATTCCTAATTTGTTTAAATCTATGAATGAAGAAGAACCCAAACAACATAATGGTATTGATGCTTTGAACTCCCCATTTTTCACCACATCTCCATCAAACAGACATCAACGACACAAGAAAAAAGAATCGGTTGTCTCAACCGTGTCTACCATACCATTATCTGCTTGTGATAGTGATACGGAATCGTCAAGCCCACAACGACTTGTTGGGCTAGGTTTGACCATGGAGAATAATAATAATAATAATAATAGTAATGAAAATAAAATAACTAGCCGACGCTCCCCAATGAGGATTGATGTCATGCCTACAATTCCGGCCTCCACAGAGAACACGCCAATAAAGGATCCAACCGGCGGTGACAATCATTTGAATGCACCAAATTCAATACCAAGAAAACATCTTTTCCAACATACTCCAGTGAAACAACGTCCAGAATATGTAATAATTAATAATAATAATACTCCAATATTAAATCCACCACCAAGTTTCCCCATATTATCTCCTGGTAACATCAACAATAATAATAACATATATCATAGAACCACACTCTCACCTCGTTTCAATGGTGAAAGAAACTATATATTGGAGAGTCCGCCAATGCCACCACCAGTGGAGCCGCATTTGGGACCCATGAAGATTACAAGGAAACCTACCACATTACCCCGTGGTAGTATTGACCAATATGTGAAAGAATTGCCAGATAAACAGTTCGAGTGTCTTTATCCTAATTGTGGCAAAACTTTCAAGAGACGTTATAATATTAGATCACACATCCAAACCCATTTGGAAGATAGACCCTATACTTGTGACCATCCAGGCTGTAAGAAAGCATTTGTTAGAAATCATGATTTAGTAAGACATAAGAAATCACATTTAAATAAGATATTAAGTTGTCCATGTGGTAAGAAGTTTGCCGATGAAGAATTGTTAATACAACATCGCGATAGAATGGTTTGTCAAAATGGTACTAGACCAGAGAAGATGATGGTTGGCAAAGGAAACAACATTTCAACGTCTCCGCGCCGGAATGTTGTTGGTGGTAGCACCATCACCACACCATTGGGATCGCCAAATAAGAAATCAACAAGAGATGGATCAGAAAGTCCTATCAAGCGTAGCATGGATGCTGACCACACAGGCTATGTGAGAAACAAGCTAGAAGAACAACTGTTCTATCAACAAAATGAACAATATTTGGAACCTGATGGTTTGAGCTTCCCTGTCTTAACGCCATCTCCACCCTCAGGGCTGAGTGACCTTGGCGAGTGACCTTCTCCAACCACATAGACACCTATACATACACAGACCTATATACCTACCTAATCAAGTAATCAAATCCCAGTTTTTTGTGACGTCGATCAGATCTAAACCAGATCAAAACTCCAGGATTGCCTTCAAAATAACCTTGAAGGTGCGTTTGTGAGTGACTTTTCTTAATTTTTATTTTTTTCCGCAAAAAATTAAAAAAAAAAGGCAAAAGTAACCGCGAAGGTGGTTTGCGACCTTTTCAGTACTTTTTAAAATTTCTTCGAGAAGAACACTGTGCAACTGATGGATGCATGAGGAGTTAAACCGCACTTCTAGGAAAGATCAAGAGCTTGTATTCAACCCACTTTTAAATATAACAAGAGCAGCAATTGTTTCTCAAGTTAACATTTGTTCTTGGCATCTTTTTTTCTTTTCTTTTGACGTCAAGATAAAGTAACCATTCCAAGTTACAAAATATGTCATTGTTGCTATCCACATTACTCCCCAGAGATGATTCTGGAGGTACCACTCTCCCTCTTTGTTCGGTCAGCAACGACTACAATGGTCATAGTGGACTAAGAATTCTATCTGTGTTCATCATTTTGATTTCGTCAGGAATTGGTGTGTTCTTTCCAATTATGTCATCAAGATATTCATTCATCAGATTACCGGATTGGTGTTTCTTTGTAGCCAAATTTTTTGGCTCAGGGGTCATCATCTCCACTGCCTTTATACATCTCTTGCAACCTGCTAGTGAAGCTCTAGGAGATCCATGTCTAGGTGGGACATTTGCTGACTATCCATGGGCTTTTGGGATTTGTTTGATGTCCTTATTTGCATTATTTTTCACTGAAATTATATCGCATCATTTTGTCTCTAGGTCTTTGGGAGATGAACATGACCATGGGTCAAATAATGGCCATTCACATTCACATCAACATTCTCATTCCCCTGGAGGTGAAGTCAGGGACACCGATCATTTACATTCAGATGAAGATTTTGATCTTGAAATGGAGGAAGATTCACTGTCTAGTTTAGGCACTGAAGTATCTGTCAATAAGGTGCACAACATCGAAACATTCAAGTCTAAAAGAGACTTAGAAGATCAAACATCTATTCCAATCAATACTTCCATTCCTATCGAGGTACATTCATCTCAACCTGGTAAAAATCATTATTCTCACGAAAGTGCACATCAAGATTTAAGTCAAATTGGCACTCCAGTAGAACAAGAGGAACGAGAAAAATATTTAAATCAAGTTGTCGCAGTTTCAATTTTAGAAGCTGGTGTTTTATTTCATTCAGTCTTTGTCGGTTTATCATTATCTGTCTCTGGTGATGAATTCGAAACTTTATTTATCGTATTAACATTCCATCAAATGTTCGAAGGCTTAGGTCTAGGTACCCGTGTAGCTGAAACCAGCTGGCCACGTACAAGACGTTCCACACCGTGGTTAATGGGCCTTGCATTCACTGTTACATGTCCAATTGCCGTGGCTATTGGTATCGGTGTGAGAAAATCATGGATTCCAGGTTCAAGAAGTGCCTTAATTGCTAATGGAGTTTTCGATGCTATTTCGTCTGGTATTTTAATTTATACTGGTCTTGTTGAATTAATGGCACATGAATTCTTATTCTCAAACCAATTTAAAGGACCAGGTGGACTGAAGAAAATGTTATCTGCTTACGTGATTATGTGTCTTGGTGCCGGCTTGATGGCATTATTAGGTAAATGGGCCTGATGCAAGTCTCTTTAAACACCCTTCCAAATTTTAGTAATGACCCCTCTAATGACCTTATTTTAATTATTATAGACTACCAACATATTTATTTATTTATATTACTACTATTCATGCTTAAAATAAATACATACATACATATACATATATATATATTTATTGATTAAATTGCTTAATAAGTTTCTATTTATGAGTTTAATGTACAGACTGGTTTCTTATTTGTATATAGATATATGGATTTTCTAACTTAAAGTTTCAAAGACTCTCTTCTTGGCAAACTTCTCTTCTTGTTTACGTTGATCATATTCATCAACAAATTCAAAATTATGTTTCAAGTTCCATTGTTGCTTAATGAACTTCAACCCAGAAATGTTAAACCCAAGATCATCTTCATTGGATTGTAAACTTGATTTTAATTCATCTTTAACACGTTGGATTTGTAATTTTAATTCTTCATTCTTTTGTGATACTAATTCCTTATGATTAGCTTTTACTATAAAGAATAAGTTCTTACAAATTAGGGCCAAACGATTATTAAACATTTTTTTATCCTTAATAACAATATCGATAAATTTCAAGAATTTAAGAACATATGAAAATGGCATGACTAATAGAGCATCTTCTAATTGAGATGGTCTAATTTTGGTCAAAGTATCCATAATATATTCCACAGGAGTTTTCT
This sequence comes from Monosporozyma servazzii, assembly GCA_033807795.1. NCBI lineage: Eukaryota > Fungi > Ascomycota > Saccharomycetes > Saccharomycetales > Saccharomycetaceae > Monosporozyma > Monosporozyma servazzii. Next base: position 121,141 of record CP138602.1, on the reverse strand, counting down.
TCATGGCAATTAAAATTGCATTACCTTGTGGTTTCACTGGCATATCAATGTTTGTTGAGTTTTTCTTCTTATTCCATTTGGCTAAATCCTTCTTATAGGTTTCATGCAATTCAATTTCTTTAATACCCATATCTAGGGCTTCCATTAATTTTTCACCAGATTTCAAAGATTCCATGGTTTGTTTATGAACATCAGCGGTTTCAATGGTTTCACCATTATCCTTATTAAATGCATCATCACCGTTACCTTCTTCTAAAGAGGTTAGTAATGTTTCTTCGTATTGCTCTTCCATCTCCTTTTCTCTTTCTTCTTCTAAGAACACTTCATCTTCAGTTTCTTCCCATATTCTAATAGAATGATCATGAGATGAAGAGACAACAAAAGAGGCATCGGAGGCAATGGCAAGAGACCAAACTTCACTTTGATGAGCGGCTAATTTTTGAATACATTCGAATTTATCACCATCCCAATATTTAATAACACCATCCTTTGAACAACTGAAGAAATTATGAGATTCTGGCACAAATTTAACATTCATAATCGAATCTTGATGTGCAAATAATGACTTGTGACAATCACCAAAGTCCAAACCCCAGATCTTAATATTTTTATCAGCAGATGAAGTGATAATTATCTTGGAATCAAAGGAAATATCTATGGATAAAACAGGTAATTTATGACCATACAAACTTAAGAAAAATTTCATAGTGTCTAAGAAAAAAACCTTAACAGTATTATCTAGTAAGGAGACAGCCAAGAATCTATCTTCTGGAGAGATTCTAACAGCCAAAATATCATCACTTAATTCTAAAGTAGTATCGTGATGAAGGGCTAATTTGGTTTCAAACTTACCGGAGGTACCTGGAATGGCAACTTGTTCTAATTGGAAATCCCAGAATTTGACAGTCTTATCGGCAGACCCTGTAACTAATCTCTTACCATCAGAAGTAACATCTAATGACCAAATAGCAGCGTCATGTGCATCAGTCAAGTTTTGTAATTGAGTGGATGAGGCTAAATCAAATAATTGTAATTCACCATCTCTAGTACCAATAATAACTAATAAACCACCCGGCAAAAATTTACAAGTTAAAGCATACCCACACTCAAACGTTCTAATACATAATCTTGTCTTAGTATTCCAAATCTTTAAAAGACCATTACTTGCGGTTGCTAATAATCTATTATCATCACTAATATCTAATGTACGAATATCGTTTCTTAAACCTTGTAGTTCAATAGTGTATAATTTATTAGGAGATGGTTGTGTTGGCTCTCTCTTTTCGTATGGGATAGAGTAGTATTCAATAGTGTTACCAGAAGTGGTAACGACCATTTCTAATTTGCTTGAAGTGGCAATAGTCCAAGTGACAGATTTAACTTTGTAAAGAGACCTTATCATTTGGAATGGATGCATAACAATAGAAACATGGGAATCCTTAATATTTTGAGCTATTTCTTCATCAGTCATATCTTTATCCTTTAATCTTTTTTCTCTCTTCTTTAAAGCTTTAGCAATTTCTTCATCTTTTCTAATTCTAAACACTTCAACGGTTTTATCAGCATTTTGAATGAAAAAGAAGCTAGCACCATCTAATGCAGTAACAAATTGAATATCTATACCACGGTGTCTACTTTGTTTTTCATGTACACCCTTTTCAACTAATTTGGAACCATTTTCATTTTCTAAATTTAACTCCCAAATCTTTACTTGAGAGTCAGCACTGGTAGTAACTACAAAATCATTTTTAATACCAAGAGCCCAACACTCACCAGTATGTGCAATATGAGTTTCAACACATTGCTGAATCTTTAAATCCCAAATCTTGACTAAACCATCTTTGGAAGTACTGATTAACCAATTTTCATCTTCACACCAGATACCGGTGATACTATCCTTATGTGATCTCAATTTGAAAAGACCCACTTCACTGACCAAATCCCAGATAATAATATCAGAATCTCTAGAACCAGAAATTAATCTGGTACCAGTTGGATCAAATTGTAACACAGTAATGGCGGACTTGTGACCGTTAAAATTCAATAAGACAGTCTTGGAAACTAAATCCCAAATCTTAATCACACCATCGGCATAACCTGTAGCTAATAAATTTGTATCTGAATAGAATTTCATAAAAGTTACCTCGGCTGGCTTAGAACCCTTGGCATCAATAGAACCTGGTGGCATACCATCAGATAAAGTGGCCACTAGCTCACCAGTTTTAATATCCCAGATGTTGACGTTTTCAAGACAACTGGTGATGATTTGGCCTGGATTGTTATGACTGTTACCTCTCTTTCTAGTGGATGGGGCTGGAATCCATACAGAGTTGGAATTGGAACTTATGACCCCAAACACACTCGCTTGCTCAAATCTTTGATATGATTGCACCATAGTGTGATAGCTTATTGTTGATCTGCTGTACCATTAGTATAATATCACCAATATTTAAGAGTTATCTCATTTAAAATTTAAAGCTCATCGCTAAAACAAAAAAAAATTTTCCAGTCACGTGAAAACTTCTGATAATAATTCCAATCAGATCTTGCCTTCATCTTCCAAGTATTCGTAAAATTCATCAATGATATATGGCCAAGCAGCCGTCTCATCGTATGCTGTAGTTAGCTCTTTGTAAGTTGGGTATCTTTGGAAGAATTGCATAATCATGTGCCAACAATCGGCAGTAATTGAATCCTTTCTTTCATCTTGTAAGAATTTAATCCACATTCGTACCATATCAGAGTCTACCATAATTGGTATAGGCTCCTTGGGCTGTAATAAGAATATTTTCCAATATTCAATGGCAATAGGGGTATCTAATTGTTTGGCCTTCTCTTCTAATATTAAATTGAACGTGTAATTATATATCTCAACAAAATAAGTTGGATCATGGTATAATCGGTGATCTAATTCAGCAAGAAACATCTTCATCTCTTTGATATGGGAACAGCCTTGCATAAACCATGTGGATAAGAACTGCTCTGAAGTAATTGGATCTGTCATCTTACTCCAGGATAACAATTTGGCGAGGACAACAGTCATCAAATCGTCCTCTAAGGATAACCCTAAATCACCAATGAATCGGATCATACCTTCAAAAGTGATAACACGGGCTTCAGCATCAGATGTCGGATCAGCATAGGTTTCAAATAAATTGACTAGATACTTGGGATATACTTTCTGTTCTGGTTCGTTGTCGTGGATGAAGCTTCCCTCTTTATCATAAAATTCATTGAGTGCGTAGTTGATGTTCCAATTGTTATCTCTTAAATACTTCTGGGCTGTTTCACTTCTACAATTGGTTAATTCCACAAAACTCTTAATCACTTCTTCTTCAGTTGACTGATTTTAATTGTTGAAGTTGTCGTTGCTTTGATTTCAAATACATTTAACCAAACTTCTTGTTAGTAAACCTAGCTTTTTTTATATAATTGGAATTTCGAACAAAGCACACATACCATTATCCTTGTCTGCACTTATTTTCTTTTGCAGTTTCCTCCTCTGTTCAACCGTTATTTCAGTACAATCCTAAATAATCTTTAAATATTATTGCTTTCAATTAATTCTGGAATTAACCGCTTTCCCAAAATATCATCTCGAAAATAAAGTAGAAGTTGGTAAAGAAAGGAGGAATATCAGTACAAGAAAAAATTACTAAGAGACCCAATAAAAAAGCCTACACTGAATTGAACTCGATGGTATCTGTAGAACTGCTTCTAGGTCATCTAGGGGATTTGCGACTAGAAGATGATCTAAACATTGTATTGCAATGGCTTTCACCACAAGAACATCAATGTCATCCACCATCGTTAAGAGTTAAAACATCTATCAAGACAGTGATACAACATGCAAATGAACCATTTAATGATGGTTTGTGCCTATACTATTATGACATAGTGAGGAAAGAATGTCTTTCTTTGGCTGAAAATAACTCCACTACTTTTACATATTCTCAATTAACTAAACTAGAGAATAAATTATATTACCCACTCGAATTTATCCCCATTTTGAAAGGAACCACTGAGGATCATTCTTTGGCCACAGTTATATTTTCAATAAGGCATTATATTCTCAATACAAACAAGAGCTTTACATATAAGTTGAAAGAGAGAATTCAACGATTGATCGAAGAAGAAGAATTTCATATTTGCCAAAAGCTAATTCAATGGATAGAGGAAAGTGGCTCCACTGAATTCAACGCGAAGGGGTTAGTTTTAGATATACTATTAGAGAAGATTGAAGACAAATGTAAACTAGAAATGGTAAAATTATGGGGAGATCGTGCAGTTGTTGATTACACTTATATGATGTTTATGAAAGATTGCTGGCCAGGATTCCAACAATTACTGGATATACCCGATGTCGAAGAGGAACATAAAAGGGAAAATGATAGGGATACTACTATTCCAGAACTAATTCATGATCATTTTGAGAAACAATTCATTAATAGAAGAATGAGTGAGATTTTATTAATTGTAATGAATTGCGCCAAAGCCGGACCAACATTACTTGAGTTGAGGCCACTTATCAAGAAATATAATTTAGTCAATAAATTAGTAGCAGCTTTTTTAATTCAATTTCAAAAATTGATTGTGGAAAGTCCAAAGACTACATCTGAAATTTTGCAAATATTTATTATGGGTATTGATGTTTTCATTTACCTAGATATTCGTGATCATTACTTAAGAGTGTTAACCACATTCATGAAACCATTCTTAGCATCAAGGGAGAATTTTGTGTCTAGCTATTTATATGCTGCATTGGGACTTAAAAGTAAAGAATTTGAAGACTTTAACATTGAAAAGCCAGAAGGTGTAACTAAATTGAGACATGCACTTAAAGGGAAGCATTTATCTTATTTTACTTCACATAGTGTTGTGGTACCGCTTGGGCTTAAACAAGAAAATACTTACTTATCAGGAGAGAAGAATGAAATGATTATATATGACGTATTAAGACAGTATAAAACATGGGTTCCGGATGAATTGACAATGGATCCTGGTGAACGTATAGCCACCTTTCAACAAGAAGCTGATATTCATCCCGAGTCACATGTGTTAAAGAAAGGTAGAAGCAATTTACTTGCAGACTGTGTACTGTCTTTGATAGATGACAAAGAGCACTTAGTGACATTGCTATTGGATGTCATTACTAGAAGATTATTGAGATATCCATCTAGAAATTTAGAATCCAAATACTTGATTGTCTATCTTCGACTTTATCAAAGAATAAGAAATGGTCATAATTTACTTTTACCAACTAATGATAATTCTAAGAACGAATCTGATCATAAACTAGAAGGAAATTCTGCAGCTGTAAATACAGATGACATTGATAGTGAATTAATTGTTGATGATGGTATCACAAAGAGATATAATGATAGAATTGCATACATCGCAGCAATAGACGAAGAAGATGAGATATTTGTCAAATTCAACAAGATTAATGTCATGCTTGGTGATATGAGAGAGAGCGATCTAATGGATAGGTTCATTAGAGTACCAAAACCAAAGAGAAGAGATTCCTTTACCAGATTAGAAGAGTCAATAAAAATATATCCTAAATTCGTATCATCTTTCTATTGGAATATAAATAAGAAAAGTTCCAAGGAAGGCGAGAATGACAAAAAGGATGCAATTAAAATATCAGACAAACTGGAAGAGAAGATTTTAGAGTATACTAAAGGTTATCGTAAATTGAAACCTGGTAGAGTATTAAGATATTGCAATGAGGAAACCGTCTTATCTGTCACAATCACGGACTCCAACACAAACGTGGAAACATTGCATAATGTGACAATGAAGCAATACCGTATTATCGAGAAATTTGATTCAAATGTGTGTAGTTTGGCATTGGAAGCTTTAGCAGATCAGTGCAGTATGTCTGCAGAAGAAATTAAGAAAAACGCAAAATACTGGGTCGACAACAAGATTTTGAGATTTGATGGCAAGAACTATTATGCATTTGATAGAACTTTGACCTAAACCATTATTTTTATTTGATTTGAACCCTGGTCCCAATAAAGCATCAATTCGATACTCCGGTTTTGTAATAAGCTTTTCCCATCGAAGAGTGTTTTTTTTTTTTTTTTTTTTTTCACTGTGGAAAATTTCTAAGTGTCGATGTATAAGAGAGAGCCACTCCAGGTGAGAAGACAAGATTAAGAGAAAGTTAGATTTATAGCGTCCTTAACAAAGTCAATAGCGAACAAAATTATCCCAAACCATATTATACCACAGATATGACAGTGACTAAAAAAATTGCTATTTTCCTTACAGAGCATTCAGCAGAATGGACCCATCCATATGGTACATATGACGAGATGGTCTGTAAGTTACTAGATACCACAAAGCCAAATCGACTACCAGAAGGTGGTATAGAATACAGAGTGTTTGATATTTATAATGGTGAGATTCCCAATGCACAGGAGTTGCAACCGGAAGAATATATGGGTATTTTCATCACTGGTTCTAGATATGATTCGTTTGCAGAAGACATAGATTGGATTAACCGGTTAAAAAAACTTCTTGTGGAATTGCTAGATGATACTAAAGCATATCCGCCAATAGTAGGTGTCTGTTTTGGCCATCAGGTTATTGCATGTGCACTGGGTGGGAAAGTAAACAGAAACCCAGTTGGGTTTGAAGGTGGTGTCGTGCCAATAGATTTGAATGAGCATGGTATGAAGTTGTTTGGTCAGCGCCAATTAAATTTATCCATGCTTCACAATGATACAGTGTTAGAAAAACCATTGGACTCCTCCATTGTCAACTGGGGTAGTACACCTCGTTGCAATTTTCAAGGTTTTTACAAACCTACTCGTCTACTTACATTCCAAGGTCATCCAGAATTCGTCTCTGGAGTGGCCAGGCGTGGGTGGGAGAAGACTTTACAAGATCCAAATGCTAAGTTCTCTGAGGGACAAGTAGAAGAAATGGTAGAATTGACGTCTACTTTAGAAAATCACGGCTATTCTGTTGCTGTAAATGCCATTTGGAAATTGTTTACTAACAAAATATAAGCACACTTCACCTTTACTGGATGTATATAAATACTCAAACAACATATAGAATTCTTTTTTAAAACTTCGGCAATATTATACGTACTTTGTTCTGAAAGCCTTAATTGATCATGTTTTATCATCACGACATTATCATTTCCGTTGAAGACGTAATTTTCTTACTAAGTAAATTTACAAAAACCAATGTTGAAATTTCAAAATGATTAGAAAGCATCAGAACTTGTAAGAAGAAACTTTTCAAAGATAGAAGCTCTGGAAATCATACGAAATAATAGCTAAATCCATCGATAAGAGGTTATAAATTGAACTTTTACGATGGCTGAAGGTGATAATAATATAAACTCAGGTCAAAATGGCGGGCAACCGCCGTCAAATGGATCAAACTCCAATCAAAATAATGTTAATGGGAATACCAATCCAGCCAGCAATCCTCCTAATCCAGCCAGGCCAACTGTTGGTACAGGAGATAATATAACTGTATCCATTGAATATATGTATGGAACACCAAGTGATTCTGCCACAAATAACGGAGCAACGACCACCGGTGCATCAGTTAGCACAAATGCAGACGGCACAACTACTGACAGCCCAACTGCTGGTCCAGCCCAACTACCTGGTGGAAGACCATTCCCTCCTGGTGTTGTCTTTTTACAATTTAGAGATATTCCAGCTGGTAGTAGTCAAGAAAGACTACAGAGTATCATGAGTATTGCATCAGAACTGGCCGTACGTAGAATGGTAGACATATCTGCATTAAGATTTAATAAAGGTATATCTAAAGAAGATTTTGAAGCTCTACCAGTTATTCCAATCAAAAATTTAGATACTGCTGTGAAGGATGAAGGTTGCAGTATTTGCTATGAACCGTTTGTGGATACCGAACCTCATTCTAAGAAGAGAAGTAGAGAGGAAGATGATGAAGAAAAGAAGATCCGCGACGACTCTATCAAAAGACCTACACCTGAATCTGGAGTTAATGCAACTCCAAGTATAGGTTCTGTCGATACTGTTTCTACTCCAAGCAGTACTACCATTACAGCGACCGATGAAACTTTACCTGCTACTCCAAGCACCCACGAAGCATCTTTTACACCTACAGAAACTTCTACAAATGCAAACGCCACAAATAACAGCAACCTTGCCAATGATGAAGAGACTAACCCAACATATGATCATTCAGCTGTAGAAGTTCCGTGTAAACATGTCTTTGGTAGAGAGTGTCTTTATAAATGGTGTAAATTAGAACATACATGTCCATTATGTAGACATGTAATTGCTGAAAGTGCTAATACACCAATGCATGTTGATCCACAACAAGCTGCATCCACTACAAATGCTGCATTCCAAAGAATTCATGATCTTCTTTACAATTCATCTAACACTACAATTAACGGAGAGGCTAATCCATTGGCTGGGGCTGCAGCTGATGTATTAAGAGGTTTGGACAATAATAATTCAACTGCCAATACTAATAATGATACATCTAACAATACTACCAATGCATCTTCCACAGCTTCGGGTCCTAATGGTGCAGCTGGTTCAAGTGGTGTCCCAACTGCTAACGGTGCCACAGGTACTGCAGGTACCGATGGAATTGCTTCGTCAATGAGGCCAAGTAATATTATATTCATTACACCGCGTTGGTATACACCACCTAATGTTGAGGCAACAAATACAGGAGACGCCAGTACTGGTTCAGAAGGTGTTACAATTAACAGCAGTTCTACCTCTGAAAATGGTTCAACTACTACTGCTGCTCTGAATAATGAGCGTTCTCCTTACGAACGTTTCAGAGACGTGATAGGATCATATTTTGATAATTTAGCTCATCGTACCAATGAAAACAATAATACTAATAATGATAATAATGACACTGGTACCCCAACACCAGCGGCCGAAGCTAATTCGTCATCAGCCCCAAACACAGATTCTTCTGCTTCAGCTACTTCAAATTCTACTAGAAACCTTGATTTATTAGCCATGGGAAATAGCATCAGAAACTCATTATTACAACACAGAAATGTGACAGCAAATGCCGATGGTGGTGCTCCGACATTATTTAATTCTGGTGTAGCAAGTTATAGAAATACATCAGGTAATGTGTCTACATATCATTTAGGTGCTCATGAAGTGTTCCATGCATCCGGGAATGGGAATGGTAGTAATAATACCTCCTCAGACTCTGCCACATCCACTACAAATTCTAATGACAACAATACCCAAACTACTGATAACGAAGAGTCTAATTCAAATATGACAACTGATGAAACAAATAACGAGCAAAGAGAAGACTCGAATAATGATTCAAATACCCACCTTTCATAATGAAATGAGAAGAACTCTCATGATTATCATAACATTTTGTCATAATTTCATTACATCTCATACTACATTTCTGTACATCAAAAATTATACTTTAACGACTTTTACATAGTATTTCGATAGTTTCATTAACATAAATCATAGCATTTATAAATACAAATTTTATATAACATAATATATTGAAAACAAAAGTACTCTATAAATATATTTTGAAGTAATAATACAAAAAGTAGTAACCAATGCTATTAATGTCGTAAAGATTCTTGTTCTTCCCATGTAGTGAGTTGCTCTTTTGAATAATGGTATTGACCTCTTATATGTTTGTATTTTTCTAACAGCTCATCTAGTCGATCCATATCTGTTAGAGAGAGTATCTGATTCTTTAAAGTATTGGAGTCATGATCCAGATGAGATACATCACGCCCTAGTTGACGTTTAAAGGCATCCTCGCTATATTGTTCTTTGTATATGGTTTCTAAGTTTTGCCATTTAGCCACATATTGCGAGTGCAATAATTTAACAGCATCGATTTCAGTATTTAGATTGCTTCTATCCTCTTCTAATTGAATATATCTTTCCTTAAGGGCTAATAACTGTTGTTGTTTGCCATAAGTTTGTTTGATAATAGAATCAATGTTGTCTGTCTGATATTGTTTCACATATTGCGATAGTTTGGGCTTGTGATTTTTAATTAAATCCTCCAATTCATTGTCAGATAGCAGTGATATATTTTGCGGTAGTTGTATGCTCATGAATATTGAGATTGGGGTATATATTCGTATTTTGGTTTTGATTGAGTGTGTTATATCTGTTAATTAGAACCAACTAGGGCTCTTCCTTATTAGATTGAAAATAAATAATTTAAAGACATTACTTTATAATCGATGATTAAAATAAAGAGAACAAACAAGAGTGAGTATATATATATATATATATTGCGGATGAGTCAAGTAGTTAAGTTAGTAGCCCAGAAGCAACCAGCAAGTCACGCATTAATCTTTTTGCATGGTTTAGGTGATTCAGGCAATGGATGGTCCTTCCTTGGTCAACAATTACAGGCGTTGGATCCAGTAGCATTCCAATCCACTACTTTTATGTTCCCGACAGCTCCAATGATGGAGATCACTGCAAATGGTGGGCATCCAATGAATGCTTGGTTTGATCTAATGGAATGGGATCCAGAAATGAGACAATTCGATAACGCAGGCTATTTAAAGGCCTTAACTGGTGTAGTGAAAGGTTATGTGAAACATGCAATGGATGAAGGGATCCCAGCCGAAAATATTATTCTTGGCGGGTTTTCACAAGGTGCTGTCATGGCATTGGGTTCAGCCATCTCATTACCTTGGAAACTTGGTGGGTTTATTTCTTTATCTGGATTCCTATGTTGTCACAGAGAGCTTTTTAATACATTTGGAAAAGATTTACATAATATAGATACCCCAATCTTCCATGGACATGGGACTGCTGATCCAGTGGTTGCATTGTCCAGAGGTAAGGGATCTTTCGATTGGCTCATCGATACCTATAGTTTCCAAAAAGCGGAATTCCATACTTACCAAGGATTGCAACATTCTGCAGATGAGCAGGAAATACGTGATGTTTATCAATTTGTAAAGAAATGTTGGAAGTTATAAGCCTTGAACCATTTGAAGTGGCTCTGATCAGTTTTATCTGGTTGATACTAATTGTACTGGAAAGATGTGTTTTTGTTAGTATGAAAAATTAAAAATTTATATCAAATAGTGGGCCTTATTATGTATGAATAGATATTACTCAATAGCGAATTTAAATAGCAATAAAAAAGTCGAGTGACCACTAGATATGGATATTGCTGTAGATAAAGATCAGATTACTGATACAAGTATCTTGAATGATGCTTTTGCCCGCAAAAAGCCAATCAAAGTGTCTACTAAAGTTAATATTGCGGATTTAGATGAATTGAAAGATTATCAATTAAGAAAGAGAACAGAATATGAATCTTATTTGAAACGTAACCGTCTGGATATGGGTCAGTGGATAAGATATGCCCTTTTTGAAATTGAACAGCACGATATCAGAAGAGCAAGATCCATCTTTGAAAGGGCATTGCTGGTGGATACATCATATATCCCATTATGGATCCGTTACATTGATTCAGAATTGAAATTGAAATACATCAATCATGCCAGAAATCTTTTAGATAGAGCTGTATCTACACTACCTCGTGTAGATAAGCTATGGTATAAATATCTATTCGTGGAAGAATCCTTAGAGAACTGGGATGTTGTCAGGTCACTTTATAATAAGTGGACCAGTCTAGAGCCAGGTACAAATGCATGGAATTCTTACGTTGAGTTCGAAATTAGGCAAAATCAATGGGATAATGTTAGAAGAATATACTCAAGATATGTTAGTATATTTCCAGAAACAACAGATATTTGGTTTAAATGGATCAAATTCGAAACAGTATATGGATCTACTACTACTACAAGACAAGTTTATTCATTAGCGGTAGATTCGCTAATATCTCATGAAAATTCTCTGGCAAAGGCCACCAATTTCCAAGAAAATATTCTGGATTTAATTATTTCATTTGCTAATTGGGAAGCTTCCAAACAAGAATTAGAACGTGCCAAGGCTATATTTAACGTTGCCATAGAAAAATGGCCTAATAACACTATATTAAAAAATGCATTGCTAAATTTTGATAAAAGATATGGTGATAATCTGACTATCAATGGCAACATCCTTCTGAAAAGAAAATCAAATTATGAAAAGATATTATTGGGAATGCCCAGAGATTATGATACCTGGTGGATATATTTGGACTTGATTGAAGAGAATTTCCCTTCAGAGTTTCTAGTAAGTGTTGAAAAGGCCACTGACATAGCAAATAAACCATTGATAATTCCAGAATCTAAGATAGATATTGCATGGCAGAGATACTTGTTTTTGTGGATACGACATTTAACTTATATAGAGTTACAATTAAATGACATTGATCACTGTCGACAATTATACGACAAGTTGATTGATGATATCATACCGCATTCAAATTTCACATATAATAAAATATGGATAATGTTTGCACATTTTGAAATCAGACAAGAGAATATTCCCAGAGCAAGGCAAATATTAGGTAAGTGTATTGGTCTTTGTCCAAGTGATGAAATATTTCAAGAATATATTAATATTGAAATAAAATTAAAGGAATTCGATAGAGTAAGAACACTATATGAAAAGTTTATTGAGTTTAAATCAAATGATATATCGGCATGGTTTACATATGCACAGTTGGAAGAGAATTTAGGTGATGAAGATAGAGCTAGAGGTATATTCAAGATAATGTTGAACCCTGATGTTATGAATTTCTCATTAGATGTAAGAAAGGAGGTGATGGAGAAGTTTATCACCTTTGAAACTGATGCGGAAGAGTACAATAATGGTAGAGCTCTATATAGGGATTATTTGAAACTGACAAATTATTCAGTAGAAGTATGGATATCATATGCAATGTATCAATGTTCTGTTCCTACTGAAGAACAGTTGAGTGCACTATCTGAAGCTAATGAAAATCTGGCAGACGATGAAGAAGTTCAATTTGAACCTACTGAAGTTAACTTTGGCAAGGGTCGGGAAGTGTATGAAGAGGCTTTAACATATTTTAAAACTCATAATGATCCGTTTGGTAGAATTAAGATGTTAGAAGCATTACAGGAGTTTGAAAATAAGTTTGGTAACGAAACCACACAAGATAAAGTGACTAAAAGAATGCCAATAAAAAAAATATCGCATGTATTAATTAACGGGGTTGAAACAGAGCGTGTTGATTATGTATTCCCTGACGACTCTGAAACTTCTGAACCTATTGCTGAATCTCAATCAAAGGTTCCTAAATTCTTAGCTATGGCTAATAAGTGGAAACAACAACAGAATAAATAGAAAGTAGTTAGTTTTGTACTTTAATATAGCAATATTATTAGTTCTTTTTTAGTGCAACAATATTCATAGTATTTTATTTAGAGATGTATATATGCCTATATGATCATAGTCCTGGTGGACCAGATAAACCGGGAGGTAAGGTTGGATTACTTAAAGAATCACCTTCATCTAATCCTGGTGGTAAGGTTGCATTACTTGAGGAGTTGTCTTCATCTAATCCTGGTGGTAAAGAAGGGGATTTATTTTTGTTAACATTAATACCTGAAGATAATCCTGGAGGAATTTTATTTTGACTGTCGCCTATTAAACCAGGAGGAAGCAAAGGAGATCCACTATTATTATTAGATAAACCTGGTGGAAGCATACTTGAGTCTAAGCCCGGTACACCTGGAGCAGCAGCAGGGATCCCTGGAGGACCAGATATCGTTTCGTATGTATCTAAACCAGGTGGAGCATTTGTTGATTCACGACTTGATATACCAGTTGATGGAGGTATGCTATTAGATTCACTATAAGATTGATGATTTGGTGGGGATACACTGCGAGGTTGTCTCACATAGGTATTATCATCGCTGTACAATGAGTTATTGAAATATTGAGGTTGGGACTGCGAGGGTGTGGACCTTTGAAATCTTGATTGATATCCCCCGCTTGAAGAATTTGTGGAAACAGTAGTGCCTTCCCCATATCTAGAAGTAGATGGGGTATTACTAAAAGAACTGGAGTATCGTGACTGATAATTCCCATTTTGATATCTGGAAGGCACCATCTGAGGTTGTTGTTGTGAATCTGAAGCATTACCGGTAGCAGGAGTCTTTTGATAGCGGCTTTGAGATGGAGTACTGCTCAAAGATGGGCTTGAAGATTGGGGTATTTGTGATTGGCAATCTCTTGTAATATGACCCGGTTGGCCACATCTATGACAAACAACTTTATTAGCAAACGATTCTCTTTCTGGGCAATCATATTTCTTATGGCCTTGTAACCCACAGATTGAGCATGGAGTATTGTCCTCTCTCAGAGTACCATTTAATTCTGCTAAATCTCTCAACTGATTTCTTTTCAGGTCGTTTTGACCTTCAGGAGAAGTGACAGCTTTGATAACTACACCTTGGCATAATTTAACCCCTTTGTACGTTTTATCTTCGGAATCACCAATGATAAGACAATGTAATGGATCTTCCATATTTAAGGCGCCATCTGGCAAATCACCTGCACTTTTCCCTTCCTTTACAGAACCACGACCTCTAATTGCAATCTTACATTTGGATTCTAACTGTAATCGTTTTAGTGTATTACCACGGGGACCTAACAATAAACCGACAAAGTTGACCTCAGGGTATTGTGAAACAGGAATATAATACTTTTCTTCGAACGTTGTTGGTTTTATGTATCCTTCAGGATGGGTATAAAATGGAATCATTCTCCATGCAATTTCTACAAGTCTGTATCGTTCTACTTCCAATTTCGTTCTATATCTTTGTTCTTTAGTATTGGTTCTTTTCCCCTGGGCATCATATTTAGGCGGTGGGGATTGTGATCTAGTTAAATATTGTGGTGGTTCTAAATGATCTTGATTAAGTAATGCAGTAATTTCTTCAATTCTATACATGGCCTGATAAGCAGACATCTGTTCTAATGTTAATGTACCTGTTATATGAGAGGGTAGTTGAGTACCCTTCTTTTGTATTTTAGTTGGTTTTCCGCCTGTCCAAAGAGAGCTGTTCACCTTCAAAGCATTCTTGGCTTCAGTACGACCACGTTCTTCCATGCCAGACATAATAGTGATACAGTTACTTCTTTATTTGATTAGATTTATACTTTGATAAACCATCATCTTAATCTTTAAAAGTCATCGCTTTAAATTTATCTTTAAGAAAATTTTCAATATTTACAAATTTCAAAACCTAGTTGTAGTAACACCAATTGAGAGTTTGCAAGTACAGCTAGCTGATAACTGGCCCATATGCCAACTTTATATTTTGGCAAGCATATCAGTAACCAAAGTCTTGACAGTATCGAAAAGTTCAGAAGGAGTACCATCAATGATAGTCTCACCGTCGTTAATCTTTCTCACAGCGACTTGATCATCAATAACCAGCATACCTTCACCTTTAAACTCAGCAACATGGTTCTGTTCAGTTAACTTACGTTTCAGCTCTGCTAAACGGACATCACCAATGGACAAAGTACCGCTTGAATTGAAAATAGTAGGTTTTTCTAACGGTTTCAAAACCAATTTACCTCTGGTACGATTTTGTTCTTTACCAGTATCTTTTGTGATTTCTTTCACTAAACGACCTACAACTTGAGCAACTGTGTGATCATCACCAATCTTTTGCCAATTCAATAATTGATCTAATTCTGTGTCGATCGAAATTTCTAATGTTTTAATAGCAGTATCCATAATAACTTTTTCATTGAATGTAGTTTTAAGAATATCAGTGTTCTTCTTTGATAAATTGGAAATGACAGACTCATTTTGAGCATCAGAGGGTCCTAACAAAATCATCTTTCTTGATTTTAATAGTGGCCAAATAACGGTAGCAGATCTTTGATCAACAATATTGTCTAAATTGAAATGTGTTAACGATACTTTTAATCTCACTTGTATTTGATCCATAGTTCTCTTGCATGGACGGTTTAAAGCATCTAAGTAGTCCATATTATCAAAATTTTCAATCTCCTCCTGGCCTTTGCTATCCTTTCTGGAACGGCCCCTACGTGATTTCTTGACAGGAATATCAGAGATAACATATTCGTCATTATCCTCATTATCCTCCCCATCGCTATCTGATTGGATACGTTTTTTTCTATTCTTCTTAGATTTCTTCTTATCACCGCCCACAGTATTGCCTTCTTCCCCTTCCTCAGCATCAACTTCCATATCATCATCATCCTTGGGAATGAATTGAGTGAAGTCGACTAGACCACCATAATCATCTGGTTTTTCTCTTTTGGGATTGAATGGAAACATTTTATATTTAGTTTTCTCGTGAATGTGAATATCAACCGGAATCTCAATTTTTTCATTATTGGTTTCTTGTCTATTTTTGTTCAAAAAGATATCGTCTTCATCATCATCGTCTTCTTCTTCACCCTCTTCACCAACAGCGCCATTTACAATACTATTAGAACCGTTCAAGCCATTTTCATCCCCATTTAGTCTTTTAAAGCTTTCTGTACCATCTTTTAGTTGTTGCTTCAATGTTTCTTCCTTCTTTTTATTTAATTCTCTTCTTTCGTTGATCTTGGATGTAAATTCTTTCAAATCATCATCTTTCAAATATTCATATTTCCAATTTGTTATTTTTATTGATTCATTAAAGGAGATGTTATCCCCCTCATTCAGTGTCTTTTCTTGATTTGATATATCATTCCATTTCTTGTAGAACTGAGACAGTAGACTGTTTTGATTGGAGTTTGCATTTGTAGTAGATTGGGTTAATATTATGTTCAATTTTTCAGTTGCATGAAGTTTATTCACTACTTCATTCAGTAAAGTATCCACATCCGAGACTAAGCAAATTTTGGGCCCAAAGAACTTACTCAGTTCATCGATACCAATAATATGAAAATTCCTGCCCATGCTAAATGGCGACTCATTATCTCTTGCACTCCATATTTTCAATAGAGATGCAGTTAACCATTCCAACATAGATTTCGCATAGGTCAAACTTCTCCCACGACTGTATGAAATCAGTAAAATCGGAACATTTAAAGGATGGCCAATCTTTTTGCTACTATAAATCAAATCATGGAGTATAGCAAATAACTCTAAGAATTTATTGGAAATTTCGACGGGGATAATAATGGACTTCTTTTGGTTTACATATTCTTTAATAGTATCTTTGAATTCTCTGTTACGTCTCTTGAATGGTCTTGATAAGCCAAACTTATCAAATGTAGTGATCACGGCAGATGGTCTCATCAATGCAGAGATCGGTTTACCACTGTTATCTAGTAAATTGGCCCCATTTAAGAGGGTTCCTTTGGTGTGATTCCATCTCTTTGCATAAACTAACTTTTCCACATATGTAGATATGCACCAAAGAGATCCACCAGGTGAAGATCCAGAATTGAATGCCACCAGAGAGAGGCCGTCAAATTTGAATTTTAAATCTACAATTTGAGAGTATTTCAAAGTCTTAATAAAATCAAATGCTTTTTCAATATCATCTACATCCATTACGTTTGATGTATACGGACCTACTACTCCTCTACTTACATAGTAGTCAATTGTAGAAACTCGACCTAGATTAGCAATTGGTAATGTAGCGAAGACTTCGATTCTAGATAGAAAATGGGATAAGAAATTGTAATATAATAAAG
Organism: Monosporozyma servazzii; assembly: GCA_033807795.1. Classification (NCBI taxonomy): domain Eukaryota; kingdom Fungi; phylum Ascomycota; class Saccharomycetes; order Saccharomycetales; family Saccharomycetaceae; genus Monosporozyma; species Monosporozyma servazzii. The sequence goes on along the minus strand of CP138602.1, from coordinate 103,541 downwards.
CATAAGCACCAAGTGATTCAGTAGTGGGATCGGATAAAATAATCAAATCTATCTCAGGAACAATAGTAGACCAATACTTAACAGCATCCTCGTACGTAATGTTTGCTGCATCCCAACTTGGGTCAATTAAGATGGTCACATTTTCGAACTGTACCATAGTCCCCACCGGAGACCCAGAGCCATCATCACAGCACATATATTTGAAAGTCATGGTTCAAATTTAAAGTGTGTAAGTATAGTTATATCCTTATAGAACTCCTAGTAGGTTCAATTGAGGTTTGAAATACTTTTAGCACTATCTATTCTTCTGTAATGCTTAGTGGAAGGATTTTTTTCTCTGAGAAGTAGATTTAGAAATTTCAATAATATTGAAATATTCAAAAAGTAAATAAGCCTTAAGAAGTATCTTGGAATCATTGATTTGAAAGACAATCAAATATAGATCTAATTTAAGAGGTATATCATTTGTATAATTAAGACTATTTCTGGTGTTTGAATTCAAGGTGAGCACAATATTTTGTTTTTACCGAGTAATATTGGTTTTATTTGAGCTGTATTGTTGAGGTCATAAAACTTAATAAAATGAGCCCAATAATCTTTGGGATATGCTTAGTGGACTTCCATCACAAGAGAGGTCCCGAAGTAGAATACTGGTATGGTCTGCCTGACGAAGTTGTGAAAGATCAATTGTGGACCGATTTACCCTTTCAGGCATTGCCTGATGGCTCCCATTCTTTTGAAGAAACATTTACATATTTCACATTACTTTATAACAAGAAAACCCATTCCAGTGCCCCAAATGATGTGACACAGATTCCTGAAGATGAGATGGACGATTATTCAACGTTATTTGCTATTTCATGCTCCCAACAAATTAAATCCGATGAACTTTTAATCAAAGATGAGAGTGTGACGAGATCTACTGTTCAAAAGGCCATTGTGGTCATATCATACCAACCAATCCTTGGTCAAATCAAAGATAAATTAAGCATAGTGACAAATGTGTTTTTTATGCAACATGATTTTACAGATAAAACTATAATAAACACGTTATATGATAGTCTTGTCTCCATATATGATCCATCATCGTATATAGAATTGTATGAAACTAATGATAACAGTAATATATACATGGGAATATCACTACAAAACATACTCATGACTTTTAAGAAGGATGTTTTGGTGTTGTTGAAGGCTTTACTCTTAGAGAAAAGAATTATTGTTTACGGTACTCATGTTGAGAATATTTGCAATTTACAATTTGGTCTTATCAGTTTGATTCCTGATTTGATATTCCATTTGGATGATTCTATTAGTCCCCAATTATATGACAAAAAAATCTTGGAAGCCACTCACACCATTGATTCATTTAAATCCAGTGATAAAAAATCAGTTTATAAATTTTTGGGGCTACCATTACGAATATTTGAAAGAGGTGGTTTATTCTCACCATATACCCCATTACAACAGATCCATAACATTAAGAGTGATAAGACTCAATTCTTTATGATTGGTACTTCCAACTCTTTATTGTATGAGCAAAGGGATCAATTATGTGATATTTTTGTTAATATAGATCAAAAATCGGTTGAAATTATAAATAAAGATTTGAATCCATTATTAAATTTGTCGCATTATGACAAGAAATGGATTGATTCGATGTTGAGTGTTGTAGATACCCCGGAGATAGCAGAGAATCCAAGCACTGAGAATTTAGTGGAAGATTTTTCTCAACATAAGAAGATAAGTAATATATCATACGAAGGTAGTGATGATTTTCTTCGAAGTCAATTTGAAGAATATTTGTTTGGTTTATTAAGTAGTATGAAATTACATGAATTTATAAGTTTGCATGAGGACAATGAAATGGCTATGGAAAGTATTACTGAAGAGATGATCAAGAATAAGCCGATAAACACATTCAATGTGAAATGGGTCGAAGCATGGTTAACTACCCAAAACTATAGGATCTTTAATAGAATCACCGATGATCGTATCTTTGACTTATTCCCTCCAAGACATGTTTATAAGGGTGTCGATCCATTTACATTATTCCAGCAAAGATTTCTGAACACATTCCAGAATTTGAAAAAGAATACATCGACCCTAAGCAAAGAAAGTGTGGCTAGTGATAAGAGCAAAGAGGGAGCTGACCCCCAAACAAATGATGTTCAATCCCGTGGCGATAAGAGCGCAAGCAGTAGTGAAAAGATATCGTCATTAGAAAATGGGGCCACACCAACTCCTCCGCCACAGATTAATAAATTATGGTCTAATTGGAAACAATACTTTAAAAAGGAAAATAACAAAGAGGGAACAGTGGCGAATGATGAAAAGGAATCTGTTATTACAGAAGATAATAATCTCAATAAGCTGTCCGCTAATAGCAGTTTGAATAGACAGTCTACCAATAACAGTTTGAATAGACAGACTACTAACAATAGTACCAATAGTAAAAATGCCAAGAATGTATTTGAAAATGCATTAATGGGGCTTGGAATCCATATTGACAAAAAACCTGGAGAAACGAATAGTAACACTGATCAAATTAGTGAAAATAGAGATGAAGAATTGACTAATGCAACGACTGTTTCTGGTGATGTGGCTAATTCAAAGATTGACTCTGCAATGGAAAATTCTGATGATGATTCGCTTTTAGATGGATATAAATTAATTGAATAGATAAATAGTTTTAATAAATTTAACTTAAAAAACAATGAATATGAGAATGAGTCAGAGACTGTTTTGCAGGAATATGATGGTGACGTGGTGGTTCCTTGTGAAAACTTTTATCCTTATGGGATGGTAAACTTAAGTAACTAGATATAATTCTGATGTGTATCAATAAAAATTGTGAAATAATATTTACTTTGATGGTATGTAAGTATGTTACACCAGGAGTCGTGGTTGTGTACATTTGATAACGATTATTTTTTGACCCACCATTTAAATGATACAGATCATATTGGATACACGACGGTGTATTGGGAGGTAGAAGTGAAGTTGATGCATAAATTACTGAGGGGATGGCAAGACTAGCGAGACTAAACGTATAGTTGTAAATGAATGGTGTGGTCACTCCAATATTGAAAGGAGACTGAATAAAATTCATCGAATGTAAAACACTTATTCCTCGTGGCCCAATGGTCACGGCGTCTGGCTACGAACCAGAAGATTCCAGGTTCGAGTCCTGGCGGGGAAGTGCATTACATAACTTTTTATGTTTTTTTATATTTTTGCCATTTGATATTTTTTGAAAGTATAACAGCACGTGCAAGACTTGCTGTTTTTAAATTTGTTTATTTATTAGTATGATATGGTTATATGATTACGATATATCTATATTTTACGTAGGGATTATTGAAATTCGTTAACGTAATGAGTGGCTTGATTTGCGTAGTTTGAGATGACGGGATCGTCTTTCTGTGAGGCTTGATTATTTGTAATATTATTATTTTGATTAGAATCATCGTTGTTCGATGTATTTTTATTATTGTTGTTGTTGTTGTTGTTGTTATGTTGTAATTGAGCTCTGGCTTGGGCTTGGGCTTCTGCGGCTGCTGCGGTGGCTGCGACGACTTGATCGTCGAAATTTGCATTAGTATCGATTCTGCCGTCTGTACCGCCGATCTTATGGAAGTCTAAAATTTCCGAATACATCATTATTCTCCAAGTCTCTACAGGTAGATCAGCATCGTTGAAATGCCAATCGAATTTTGCATCTGCGACAGGTTCATCTGTTGGATCGTGGTATGGAGCCAAGTATGGATGAGACAATGCTTGAGCTGCGGTGATTCTTTTCTTTGGGTCGAACACTAGCATTAGAGAGAGTAAGTCGATGGCGTCTGGTTCGACGCCCTTGAATCTTTCATTGAATGGGATTGGATCACGATGAGGTAGTGAGGTGACGAATTTCAGGGTATTTTCTGAGCAAATGGTATCGATGACATCGGCTGGAGGAGAGCCCAGTAGATCGGTGATGATGGAGAATTGGTGAACATGATCTTTCCCTGGGAAAAGAGGTTTCCCCTCCATCATTTCGGCAAAGATACACCCTGCGGACCAGATGTCTACTTCGGTATCATATTTCTGCCAAGTTAACATAATTTCTGGTGCTCTATAATAACGTGTTGAAACGTAGCCTGTCATTTGTGGGTCTTGAATTCTAGCCAGCCCGAAATCACAAATTTTCAAATCACAGTTTTCATTAATTAGTATATTTGAAGGTTTTAGATCTCTGTGAATGACCCCTGCGGAATGAACGTATTTTAAACCTCTTAAGATTTGGTATAGGAAATATTGTACGAATTGTCTTTCCAAGGGTCTTGTTTGTAGTAGTCTATGTAGATCTGTTCCCTGTAGTTCGGTGACGAAGTAGATATCTTCTAGTGGGGACAGGAATATATCTTGTAGACAGATCAAGTTTTCGTGTCTTAGATGTTTCAATAGTTTCAGTTCTCTGTAGGTTCTCTTGGCGAGCACTGCGGTGGAGAAGGGTTTCATGATCTTTTTGATGGCGACTGGTTGATTTGTGAGAGTGTCGGTGGCGGAACAGACTAGACCGAATGCCCCCATTCCTACTGGATTCAGTTCTGTGTACCTATTAGTAATCTCGAAGACTGTCCCGAAGATTTGAGTTCTTACAAATTCTTCACCTGTTGACATTGTGGGAGTGTGTGGATGTGTGTTGTTGATGCGTGGGTTGGGGAAGAGCTAAAAGTCCGATAGCAATATTGTGTATGATGATGAGGTTGTATATCTTAATAATAGTAATAATACATTGAGAAGGGGAATATACCACCACTTTGTCTCGATCGTCATGAAAAAAAATTTAAACAGAAAATACTTCCGCACGTGACTGTCACGTGCAGCTGAGTTTTGGGATTTGAGTGCAGGGTAACGCGTAATTCCCAAAACCCGCCGGGTAACCCCCTCCGCAGCCCGGTCCAGGCCCAGAACCGCCTGGCCCTGCCGACGCGACCAGCTGGGCATGCTGGACACAGACACAGAGAAAATGCCCATGGCAACAAACAAACAAACAAACAAACAAACAAAGCGGGACCAGCGCTGGTCATTGTCTGCTGCCCATTATTGTGGTGGCTGCCCGAGGCCCTGCAGCTCCCACTACAATGCGGTCTTCCCCGTTTGGGCCGTGGCGTCTTGCTTGCTTGATTGTTGTTTGTTGTTTGTGTGTTACTTGCTACTTGCCACTTGCTAGCATTGCTTGCTATCAATGCCACCGCCTATTGTGCGGGGCCTGGCCAAAACACGCGATGCGAAATTTCAGCACTGGAAATAACCTCAAATTCGCAGACTCTGGAAATCTGCAAAATCTGCAAAATCTGCAAATTTTCAACGCAGCGGGCGTAAACAAATTAACGCAGGGAGCACGCCCAATGAGGAAAGTGTCCCTTCCTCAGCAGTTTTTTTCCCAACACAGCAAAGCAGTCAGAACTGGAGAAAAAATTTTCCAAGGACTCTCGAAACATTAATTGCAAAGTTTCATATATAAATAAGACGCTACCCACCACTTTTCAGAAACCATTCTTGTTACATTTTACATCTTATTCTGTTCTTCTTTTTATATACAAACTTTAAAAGAAACCCAAGAAAATAATCTTCGATCCATTCGCTTAAATAACAACTTTTACACCTTTTTAAAATGCAATTCTCTACTGTCGCCACTGTCGCTGCCGTCGCCGCCGTCGCCAACGCTCAATACAACTCTACTGTCACCGCCACCTCTGTTGAAAACAAGACCACTTTAGTCACCATCACTGACTGTGAAAACCACGTCTGTAAGGAAACCGTTTCCCCAGCCATTGTCTCTACTGCTACTGTCACTGAAAACAACATCGTCACCAAGTACACCACCTGGTGTCCAATCACCGCCGCCAACGAAACCGTTGTCCACACCCAAGCCCCAGCTACCAAGAACGCTACTACCTCCACCAAGCACTCCGTCTCTTCTTACGAAGGTGCCGGTGCCAAGGCTTTACCAGCCGTCGGTGCTTTAGTCGCCGGTGCTGCCGCTTTCTTATTATAAGTCTAAGAATAATTTAACTCTTATATATATATTTTCTTTATAATATCTATATAATTTAATTTTATCCTTTCTTTTAATAAACTGTTGTATCTATTGCTTCTCTATCTTTATCTTTTGCTATATATTTATCTTTTGATCTATCTTTATCTTTTGCTATATCTTTATCATTTGCTATATCAATACTGCTAAATCTTCAAATTATTAACAAATTTTCATTAAAGGTTTATTTATATATGTATATACAGTGTCATATAACTTATAAATGAGCAATAACTTGTTCCACAGAGGAAACAGTCACTTCGGTACCTGGGTTCTCTTCCTTGGCAGCATATGTGACTTTACCGTCTTCAACAATAATAGTCCATCTACCAGACCAGAAAACACCTTCGTCAACTTGCAATTCGTATCCCAACGACTTGATCAACTTACCAGCTGGGTCACAGCCAAACTTGATATGAGTGGTGTCCTTGACACCTAGACTCTTGGCCCACGCTTGGTTGGCAAACGGATTGTCGACAGTCAACACAACCACTTGGTCAACCTTCTTATCCTCAACCAACTCTTCCAAGTAAGCAACGTATCCAGGGATATGCGACACAGAACAGGTTGGCGAGAAGGCAGCAGGGGCACCAGTGATCACCACTCTCTTGTTGTCAGCTAGGAACTTGTCCCATTTGACAGTTTGTGGGAACTTGCAGGCGTCTTGTTCAGCGTCTTTAGGAGATAGCGCAATGTATTGGAATGATAAATCTTGAGTGTTCAAAGCTTGGTTTAAAATTGGGGCAGACATGTTTGAGTATTTGAGTGTTTGAGTGTTTGAGTGTTTAAGTGTTTGAGTGTTTGAGAGTTTTAGTATTTGTTCATTGAATGATTGAGTTGTTGAAATGGTGCATGCCCCTTTATATATAGCGGAAATTTTCAATCGCAACTGCTAATTATCGTCGATCCGATTCGAGATGCCCCTCACAAACCTGACAAACGAACGCAAACAAAATGACGAAAACAGGGTGAGCCCACACTGGATTATTAATAGTTGTTTCGATGTCGTTTGTCATATTTTGTCATTCTCACCCCGTTAATATCGCTGCGTTGCAATGAACAGTTGTCACTATTACTATTGCTATTACTAATCGCGGCGAAATACCGGAGGGGCAGTAAGGGGGGTCTGGGCCTGCTGCCTAGGGTTTGGTGCGTTGCATTAGGGCTTGGCTAGCTGTGTCAGGGCTCTGTTGCAGTTTTAGCTAGGGCTTGGCTATTCACAGTTGCCATGACAACCTTTTTCTTTTTTTCCTCAAATTGTGAAAACTCTCTCTTCGAAGATTACTAATTGCCTTCCCATTTCAAATCACTTGACTAATACAACAAGCTGACAAATTAATATGGCAAAACTTCAAACACATCTCAAACTATATATATAAACGCTTGCTCTTACTTACAAAAAAAATGTTTATTCTCTAATCTACCCAGCGTCCAACGATAAATACTTCCAACCACACAAAACTAATGGCCACCACTGTTATTGGGAATGACACCATTCAATTATTAAGTAGATATAATCCAGATTTATTCAAATCGACAGATGATAAGGTCACATTAGATTGTGATCCAACCCATTTAGACCTGATTATAGATCTGATAAAGGGCAAAGACATATCTCATAAGATTAATTCGTACGAAATATATTGTGATATAAAAGCAATTTTAAACAATTATAAATTAATTGATCTGATTACCAAATTTAATCAAGTTTTACCATTTTATATGATTCAAATTGGATTGAAAGATTTTAAAGTCTATAAAAATTTGTTAACTAAAGATAATGGGTTGGGATTCGATTGGATTAATAATCCCTCTTTACCAAACATTTCGTCATCAATTTTTAATCAATTATATGAATTATTAATGCAATCAAATTTTAATTCAATCAAATTCAATTCTAATATTACAAATAGAGATATCTTATTAGAATATTGTGAATATTTCCAATTCAATAAATTGAAACAACAACTAATTAAGACTAAAATTGTATTGAACCCATACGATGATAATTTATCAGAAATTCATATCAAATTATCTTCGTTGGTAGAAACACATACCACATTGAAGCATGGACGCAATCAAGTGACAAATGCATGCACTTCAACTTGTATTAGTCAAGGTAATAGTGAACCAAGTTCCAATAGTAGCAGTAGTAGCAATAGTAGCAGTGGTGAAGAAGAATTAGACTTTGATCAGCCACAATCAAAGAAACAAAAAATCAAATCGTGTAGTGTCAAGAAATCATGGGATATTATCAAATATGCTAGACCATACGATGTAGATATCGCTCCAAATGAATTGGTGTTCCAATTGGACGAGAATGAAAGCTCCCTAGTGTTCAACAAATCCTCAAAAATGATCCACATTGATATCATCGGTAACACGTTGAAACAATTCGAAAATAAATTTAATTCAATCTTTAAACGTGAAAATATTGATTTAAATAAATTCAAATTTAAATTTGCCAAACAGAAAAATGGTCAAGAATTAGATCATTTAATTCTTCCTGCATGTATTTCAATTTGTGATCTGACTGTTAATTCAATCCCATGTAGAAATATCGGTCAATGGGTTAACGAATCTACTCAAACGGAAAGAATCATCAATTTCACCGACATGAAAGCTTTATCCTTTACGCATGGCCTGATATTAAACTTAAATCAATCAATGTGGAAATGTGGGGTGAAAGATGGTAAAATCATGATGATTGCCATAAAGGCTAATGCATTCACTAATATAAAAGAATTTAATAAATTGACACAATTTATATAACATTTTACATCAAAAAAAGAAAGAAAAAGAACAAAACAATATAGCATGTTCACTTTCAATCAAAGAATATTTATTCATGTATATCTCATATACGTCCTATTTATTATCATTAATATCAAAATATTTATCATCAATACAGTGTTTGTCATCAACAAGTTTCGAACCAACGTCCTTTTCAGACTTGTTTTTGTGTAATTCAACCAAAAATTGGGTTAATTTCCAATTAATATGTTTAACTCATGTAATTGTACCACACCATCTTCTTCTTCATATTCACTTGTATCAGAGTTGCCAAAAAAAAATGTATAAATCTCTTTGTAAAACGGTTCATCCTTATGCAGGGGAACTGCTGATCATCTCTGTATTGTTTCAAATTGACCAAATGTTCCACGGACGTTAATCCGGGAACCAAATTTATTAAATTTTTTCAACATATATAACTAAAACGTTAAGTCACGTGTATTCACAATTTACTGATATTTTAGATAGAAAGTAAGACATTTTAGAATACATTCAAGATTATATCATTGATTGCTAGTAATATAGCTTTGTAGTTTACTGGGGGGTTGTTAAAAGTATCAACTAAAAATTTTCACCTGTGAAAAAATTTACTAAATACAAGTAAAGGAAAACAGATAATTTAGCATTAAACCAAGTTCGTTCAGTACGTATATATAGACTGAATTATTTTAAACTTACATCTGGGTGCATGAATGAATACTTCTGTGAATTGAGTCCTCATTTTAATAAAGGAAAAGCACTTTTAAACTTAATTTCTAGACTATTTTACCTTGGACACTAGATTAACAATATACCCATTTTATAAATGATAAAAATTGACTAAAGGTTTTATCACCAACAGAGGAAATACTCTCTCTTTCTTTCACGATAATACCTCATAGAAACATTACTTTAGGGTTTTTATATTTTGTTATTAAAAGTTAATGAAAATGAATATTCTTAAGAATAAAATCCAAAAATTTAAAATAAATAAAAAATATAAACTCGACTTTTATTAAAAGGTAAGTAAATAGAAAGAATAAGTCAGTAAATAACATTAAATTTCTTATTCAAGTTATATAAAAAAATCACAGATGATCATTTAAAGTTGTTTACTCGTTTTTTTCACTTTGACATAGTATCTTTCCTACATCATGAACTTTTAGAAATTAAGGAAACATAAATCAAATATTATAATCGATTAAACCCATTTCAATCTACCACATTATATAACCTACTAATTTCAGCTCCATTCCTGACGATCTATTGGTATATTTAAATGTTTTTTCACAATGTTCATCGTCGTAATTGCATCAATTGCACTATCGTGTTCCCCAGTTTGAATCCTGACCCCCAACATTTTAAATGCTAAATCTTTTAATGCTTGTTTATAGGTTTCTTTACGTAGAAACATCACGGCTGTGTCAATACATTTATCATGAAAAAGTCTCATTACGTTTAAATCATTTTCAAACCCATGCCCGATCAAAATGCTGTTTTTATTGATCATTGTATTACCAAGAACGTTTTTCATGGCGTCATTATAGGACAAGGATTCTGAATCCTTAATTTGATGAACACCACTATACTCTGAATTTAAATCCAGGATTTCCCCCACTGGTCTTGTAATTTGATCAAATAGTACTTTATTTGTGAAAAAATCTACCAGTGTTAATCTGATCATTTCGTAACCTAATGTGGTAAAGCCCATTTCACAATCAATAGAAATAACATTGGTGACACCATCTATATCTTTAGTGTCAAAAAATGGAGATATTTTGGATAATAGTTTATAACCTTCATCTTTATAAACATGGTGTTCAAATACTTTACAGCCGAGCCTTTGGGGAGAGACAGACAAAGTTGTTTCACCGCAACATGGATACTCATAGAATTTACCTTCAAAATTATACTGTCTTTTGGAAGGATGGTACTTACATGCCACTTCTTTCTTTACATCACATCTTTGAAACTTCATTTTGCATCTGATACAATCAATATATTTAGATTCAAAAGCATCTTTACTTAAGGATTCTATTTTATCATCTTCTGTTTGCCCTCTAGTAATATAACCGTTTTTTTCCATTTGTTCTTGACTCAGTATAAGGCCATTCAGCGCCTCCATCACGGAACCTATATCCTCCAAAAGTGGCACATCAATTCTTGTGCCGACTTTTTGTTTACCTGCAATCAGAGGTTTCCCTGCAATAGAAATTTCATTAATGTTTCCCTTATGCTTAAGCAAATCACGGATTAATACATTCACAGTGAATCTGTAGATTTGCGTAGTCTTGCTAGATTTTGCAACTCTACATTCCAACATCACAGCTAGTTTAATCAATTTTTTTGCATATTTGGCTCCTTTAAGTTTCACTAACTCTTCATGCAACTTATGTACAATTTTATATCTATCTTGGAATTTTGCAGGCTGGTGTACCAAATCCACCGGTCTCAAAAGGGGATCTACCATAATTGTAAAATGTGTCTCAATGTAACAATTTCTTAGAAGTGGCTCATTTCTCTTCTAGTGCCGTCTGATTAACCAGTTGCTCTTCTATCCAATGCCTATTCTCTTTTATCAAGTAATTCTTTCCAGTTTCTCTATTCCTTAAATCTCGTCGATGGCGACCTCATCGCTTCTTGCTGAAAATTTATTTAGCGTGAAAAATTTGAAAACAAAATATTTAGCGATGAGATGAGATGAGCTTTACTATAGTTTTATTAGACGCTTAATTTAATATTGTACTCACTACAAAACATTGAAGCATCTACACCGAAACTGAGAGGTATAAAATAATTTTAGCCTAGAAGTCATACGTTCCACTGTTTGTTTTACTCTATTCTCCAAACTTTTTGTGGTAATATTCACTATTGAAAGAAATTACTTATTTTATATTCTAACCTAGACATATAATTTTGCTAACTACTGTGGGCGATTATCATTATCATTCTTATCCCAATATTATATTAGACCAATACCTACCATTTTATTTGCGTTTAAACTCAATTTTGACTTATTATAAACGAAACATCACATTATTTTGTTTGTAAACTGTTTCTACATTATTTTTTTCAAGTTTCCTACTCAAATAAACAAGGAACTATTACATTATACACCTATCCCACTTTTTGACAATGTCACACGATCAAATTGTTTTAGATTTAGATGCTGTTAATGAAAGATTCAATCTTTTCAACAAGACGTTCCCTCAGGAACACTTGGAAGAATTCTATGAATTCAATCCAAAGAAATCTGCTAAAGAGAACTTATCTCTTCTATCAAATTCGATCTTAAACGATCAACATACGTCCAACTATCTTTTTGCTTATAAGCCAATCTTCTTAGCCATTATGTCTCATTGGACCTCCAATTCCATCAATGGGGACTCTCTTCTAAAAATCTTGAACACTTCTGCCAAGATTATTACCATGTATCCATTATCTATGTCCATAATTGAAGATTTCTTATCTCAACACAACGAACATTTTATTACCATTTTACAGAATCCTTCCACCCAAGAGGATTCTTGTATTTTCCAAATTATTTTATCCTACTATAGATTATTATTCCATAACAAAGAAGTGTTTATTAAATTCATTCAACCAGATATCTTATATTCCATTGTCGAAAGTGATTCCACATCACCATTAACTAAGTTCATGTCATTGAAACTTTTAACCATTTATTTACAATTAAATGAAAACGGTTCCATGGATATGATCAAAAAGTACTTAAGTATTAACAACACCGAATTGTTTTGTGGTACAGATGAAAACAATTCAACTGTTAACTATAAACTTTTAGAATTAAACGAAGCCAAGAGATTCTCTAATTTCACTATATTACCTGAAGTTGATGAGTGTTTCGATAAAGATATCAAGTCCATAAAGCACTGTTTTATCATCGATCCTTCTGATTTAGACGATAAAGTTGTCTCTATCGGTGGTGTCATTGTACCAAGGGTCCATATCACTTCAGAGGCAACAAATAAACATACTACCTCTTTAGTTCCAACCGTGAAGACAATTAGCACTATTCGTCAATTAGCCAAGATTTTACAAAAGACAGAACCTGTTATGTTATTAGGTAAAGCTGGTGCTGGTAAGACATTTATTATCAATGAATTAAGTAAATATATCGGTTGTCATGACTCCATCGTGAAAATTCATTTGGGTGAACAAACTGATGCTAAACTATTAATTGGTACCTATACCTCCGGTGAGAAACCCGGTACCTTTGAATGGAGAGCCGGTGTCTTGACCACTGCTGTGAGAGAAGGTAGATGGGTTCTTATCGAAGATATCGATAAAGCCCCTACTGAAGTTTTATCCATCTTATTATCATTATTAGAAAAACGTGAATTGACCATTCCATCAAGAGGTGAGACAATTAAAGCTGGTAATGGTTTCCAATTAATTTCTACAGTTAGATTAAACGAAGATATGATGAAAAAGGAAACGACTGAAGATTTTAACTTAAATATGATTGGTATGAGAATTTGGAATAAAGTCCTTCTTGAGGAACCTTCTGAAGAAGATCTGACCTTAATTTTATCCAACAAATACCCAGTATTAACTAATTTGATCCCCAAACTTATACACTCATACAAGGCTGTCAAGAAAATATATCTTGACCCAAGATTTATTTCATTGAACAAAGGTGCCCATTCAAGGGTTGTTTCCGTCAGAGATCTAGTTAAGCTGTGTAATAGACTTGATACCCTTTTCAACAATAACAACATTATTAAACCAGATCAATTAATCGAATCATCTATCTATGATTCTATTTTTGCTGAAGCCGCTGATTGTTTTGCCGGTGCCATTAGTGAATTTAAAGCCTTGGAACCTTTAATCCATAGCATAGGTGAATCTCTTGAAATTGCTAATTCAAGAATTTCATTATTTTTAACCAAGCATGTCCCTCAATTTCAAAACTTTGAGGATTATCTTTCAGTTGGGAGAGCTAAATTGCATAAATCCAAATTGTCATTACAAAAGAAATCTTTGAACTCTACATCCTTTGCATTAACAAATCATTCCTTAAGATTAATGGAACAGATCTCTGTCTGTATTCAAATGACAGAACCTGTTTTATTAGTTGGTGAAACTGGTACAGGTAAGACCACTGTGGTCCAACAAGTTGCCAAAATGATGAATAAATCCTTAACGGTTATCAATGTTTCTCAACAAACTGAAACTGGTGATTTACTAGGTGGATACAAACCTGTCAACTTCAAATCTGTCGCTGTTCCAATACAGGAAGAATTTGAACTTTTGTTTGCTACTACATTTTCAACTAAGAAGAATGAACGTTTTTACAAAATGTTACACAAGTGTTTTAACAAAAACCAGTGGAAAAATGTTGTCAAGCTTTGGAAGGAAGCCTACAAAATGGCCCAAACTATACTAAAGAAAGAAGATACAACCAATGAACTTGATGATGAAGGCAAGAAAAAGAAGAGAAAATTAAATTCTCATCAAAAAGAATTATTGCTAAATCAATGGCTGGAATTTGATTCTTCTGTTGACAAGTTTAAGGCTCAATCTAGTTCTTTAGAAAACTCATTTGTCTTTAACTTCGTCGAAGGTTCTCTAGTTAAGGCAGTTAGAAACGGTGAATGGTTATTATTGGATGAAGTTAATTTAGCCTCCGCTGATACACTTGAAAGTATATCTGATCTTCTTTCTGATGTATCGTCAAGAAGTGTACTACTTTCTGAAAAGGGTGATGCAGAACCAATTAAAGCCCATCCTGATTTCAGAATTTTTGCATGTATGAATCCTGCAACCGATGTTGGTAAGCGTGATCTTCCAACCGGTATCAGATCAAGATTTACTGAAATCTATGTCCATTCTCCAGATCGTGACATTTCTGATTTACTTTCCATTATTGATAAATACATTGGAAGTTACAGTGTTACTGATGAATGGGTTGGTAACGATATAGCTGAACTATATTTAGAAGCAAAGCGACTTTCTGACAACAACCAAATTGTCGATGGTTCTAATCAAAAACCACATTTCAGTATTCGTACTTTAACTCGTACTTTATTATATGTTTGCGATATTGTCAAAATTTATGGTTTACGTAGATCCCTTTACGATGGTTTCTGCATGGCATTTTTAACTTTATTAGATCAAAAATCTGCCAAGCTATTAGAACCTATCATTGCTAAATATACTATCGACAGATTAAAAAATGCCAAATCAGTCTTATCAAAGGCTCCATCTTCTCCAGGTCCTGATTATGTTCAATTCAAACATTATTGGATGCGCAAGGGTCAGGAAATAGTTCAAGAACAGCCTCACTATATTATTACTCCTTTTGTTGAAAAAAATATGCTTAACTTAGTGAGAGCAACCTCTGGTAATCGTTTCCCAATTTTGGTTCAAGGTCCGACCTCAGCTGGTAAAACAAGTATGATTAAATACCTTGCTGATATTACCGGTCACAAATTTGTCCGTATTAATAATCACGAACATACTGATTTACAAGAATATCTAGGTACCTATGTTACTGATGATTCAGGGAAGTTAGCTTTCAAAGAAGGTGTCCTTGTTGAAGCTTTACGTAAAGGTTACTGGATCGTACTGGATGAATTGAATTTAGCGCCAACAGATGTACTAGAGGCTCTTAATAGATTGCTAGATGATAACAGAGAATTGTTTATTCCAGAAACCCAAGAAGTTGTACATCCTCATCCTGACTTTATGCTTTTCGCAACTCAAAATCCACCTGGTATCTACGGTGGGCGTAAGATATTGTCTCGTGCTTTCAGAAATCGTTTCTTGGAATTGCATTTTGACGATATCCCACAAGACGAGTTAGAAATTATTTTACGTGAACGTTGTCAAATTGCTCCAACATATGCCAAAAAAATTGTGGAAGTGTATCGTCAACTTTCTGTCGAAAGATCTGCCAACAGATTGTTTGAACAAAAGAATAGTTTTGCCACTTTACGTGATTTATTCCGTTGGGCAATGAGAGATGCAGTTGGCTATGAAGAATTAGCTGCCAACGGTTACATGCTGTTAGCTGAAAGATGCAGATCTCCTCAAGAAAAGGTTACCGTTAAGAAAGCTTTAGAAAAGGTTATGAAGGTTAAGTTAGATATGGATAGCTATTATCATCAATTAGAAGATCCAAATCTACAAGAGCTACAATCAGTTGTATGGACAAAGGCTCTTCGTCGTCTAGCTGTCTTGGTTACTAATTGTTTGAAAAATAATGAACCAGTCCTACTTGTCGGTGAAACAGGTTGTGGTAAGACCACTATCTGTCAACTTTTATCTGAATTCACAGGAAAATCGTTAATTACATTGAATGCTCATCAAAACACTGAAACCGGTGATATTCTTGGTGCTCAACGTCCACTTCGTAACCGTTCAGAATTGCAACAACAACTTTCATTGTTGTTAAAAGAAGCATTAAACGAATCTTCTGACACTGACCTGGATCATCTATTAAGTGTATATGACAAATTTGATAAATCACAATTATCTGAAGTGCAAATCCACACTATCAAGAAGTTAAGGGATAATTTAGGTATTCTGTTCGAATGGAACGATGGTCCTTTGATCCAGGCTTTAAAAGAAGGTAACTTTTTCTTGTTTGATGAAATTTCCTTAGCTGATGATTCTGTTTTAGAAAGACTGAATAGTGTGTTAGAACCTGAAAGAAGTTTATTATTGGCCGAAAAAGGTTCTTCTGACAATTTTGTAACTGCTAATGAAGGGTTCCAATTTTTTGCTACAATGAATCCAGGTGGTGATTATGGTAAGAAAGAGCTTTCACCAGCCTTAAGAAATCGTTTCACCGAAATTTGGGTACCCTCCATGGAGAACTTCGAAGATGTCAGTTTGATTGTTGAATCAAGATTACTACCTACATTAAAGGATCTCACCAAATCCATTGTTGGCTTTTCAGAATGGTTTGGTAAAAAATTTGGTGGTGGTGACGCCACCAATGGTATCATCTCTCTTCGTGATATTTTGGCTTGGGTTGAGTTCATCAATAGTACTGCTGACAAACTTGATAACCACGCTGCTCCTTTAGTACATGGTGCGCTTATGGTTTTTATCGATGCCTTAGGTACTAATAATACCGCTTACCTAGCCGAGAATGAAGAAAGCTTGAGAAAACAAAAAATTGAGTGTATCAATACCTTAAGTAAAATATTCGGTAGTGATTTACTAGACTATGTTAGTAATGACAACAGCTTCAATTTAACTGACAATGAACTAAATATTGGTTTATTTTCATATCCAAGAGCTTCATCTGAAATCGATTCCAACTCATTCAATATTGACGCTCCAACAACAGCTGCTAATCTAATGAGAGTTGTTAGAGCAATGCAAGTAAGCAAACCTATTTTGCTAGAAGGTAGTCCAGGTGTGGGGAAAACCAGTTTAGTTACTGCCTTGGCTGAATTAACTGGGAATGAATTGACCCGTATCAATCTTTCGGAACAAACAGATCTTATTGATTTATTCGGTTCTGATGCTCCTGGTGAAAGAAGTGGTGAATTTGTCTGGCATGATGCTCCATTCCTGAGAGCAATGCAACAAGGTCAGTGGGTTTTATTAGATGAAATGAATTTAGCTTCCCAATCTGTACTAGAAGGTTTAAATGCTTGTTTAGATCATCGTGGTGAAGCTTATATTCCAGAATTAGATAAATCCTTTACAAAACACCCAAATTTTGTTGTGTTTGCTGCTCAAAATCCTCAATATCAAGGTGGTGGCAGAAAGGGTTTACCCAAGTCATTTGTTAATCGTTTTAGTGTCGTTTATGTTGATATTCTTTCTGCTAATGATTTACTTCTTATTGCCCAACATCTGTATCCTCAGGTTGATTCTGAAACCATAAAGAATGTTATACATTTGATTTCTGAACTTGAAGAAGAAGTGAGTAGAAAGAAACATTGGGGTATGTCTGGTTCCCCATGGGAATTTAATTTAAGAGACGCCCTAAGATGGTTAAAGTTATTAGGCAAGAAAGGTATCACTGATGATATGACAATCTATGACTTCTTTGATATTATCATTAAACAAAGATTCCGTACTAAGGACGACAGATCTAAAGCAAGTGCCTTATTACATGATATATTTGGCTCTAACAATAAAAAATCTCACTACTTTGGATTTGGTAACGACTTCATCCAATTCAACAACGCTATTGCTAAAAGAAATCCAAACTACAGCTATCCACTAGGTGAAGAACTATTTCCATTGGAAAGCAATTTTGAGTTTTATGAATCTGCTGTCCGTTGTATTCAGAACAATTGGCCTCTTATCTTAGTCGGACCCAGCAACTCTGGTAAGACTGATTTAGTGAGATACCTAGCTAGTGTCCTAGGTTCAGAAGTGGACATATTTTCAATGAATAGTGATGTCGATAGTATGGATATTTTAGGTGGTTACGAACAAGTTGATGCCACCAGAAAGATAGCTTCTTTAGTTGTAAGCTTGAAATCTTGCTTAAAAGATATTCTGTCAACTAACATGGATGGTGCTGTTGCTTCGTCTGAACCAATCATACTAGGTCTCCGTCTACTGAATAGCATTTCTCAAAAATCAATTACTAGTGAATCATTTGCATCATTTTACACATCATTTAAGGAATTCCATAGTTATATTAAATCCAATGCTCCTTTGAACAAAATCGAACAACAAATTGAAGAAATGAAACCTTTGCTTAAGAAACAAGATGCCGCTAGATTCGAATGGTTCGATGGGATGCTGGTCAAAGCTGTAGAAGAAGGGAGATGGTTAATCCTAGATAATGCAAACTTGTGTTCTCCTTCCGTTTTAGATCGTTTAAATTCGTTACTGGAAACCGATGGTTCTTTGTTGATCAACGAGTGTAGTCAAGAAAACGGCGAACCACGAGTTTTGATGCCACATCCAAACTTTAGACTATTCTTAACTATGGATCCTAAGTACGGCGAATTATCAAGAGCTATGAGAAATAGAGGTATCGAGATTTATTTGGAGGAGCTGCCACTCAGAGCTACTTCATTTGACAGAAAATGTCTAAATTATTCAGAAACTGAAACTGAGAAAGAAAATGCCACTCTATCTGAAACCCTCGAATCTCTAGCCATTGACAAGCTGAATGAACCAAGACCATTAAAATGTTTTGTTGAACCTACATGCTCAAACGTTGAAGCATTTGCTAAAATTCATGATGTCATCTCTTCTTCTTTAAGTGATGTTCCTATCGAAGTTTTAGCTTGTTTAATTCCATTTGACAAAATTAACGAAATCGAGAACTGGTATAATAATATCTCTCAAAACGTTCATTATTATGACACTGAAATTATTTCTAAGGTGGTAGGTATGTTTAAATACCCTCAAACTAACGATATCTTAGAACAATTGAACGCATTATCTTTACAATCAGAAAGTAACATTTTACAGATTCTAGAAAAAGAAAATAGCAAGGTGTCATTCCAGCAAATCATGGTGTTACTTAATGAATACTTGATTCCTGAATTGCAAAAGAATGCAAAGTATGTTGCTTCATCTGAAAATGTATACCTATTCAGTGTAATTTACCAACTTGGTGATTTACATTCCAAATTAGCCATGATTGATAAAAGATCAACACTAGCTAAAGTTTCTGATCTTTCTTATATCGAAAAATCAGCAGCCATTGCAAATGGCCGTCAACTAAAAGAAAATATCAGAATTCCTGTATTCTCCTTGCTAAATGATATTTGCAACTACATTTCTCAAACACTTGTCTCTAAACCTTTGTTTACTGTTGATGGAATGTATAAATCACTTTCTTCTTTAATGCTTCTTTCAGAAAGCATGTTTGATTCTGCCTCCAAGAAGGATGAAGCTCGTTTAAGAGTCTACAAGGAGGTGCTAGAAGAATGGAATATATCGGCTGCCGAAATCCTTGATACTTCTAGTTTCACTAAAATTTGTGAAAACTTTGACAATTCAATGGATTCCAAGAGAGGTCAATCAATGACCACCATATGGGAGAAATTTAGAGTACCATACCCGCAAACATCAGAGGGATGGGAATTGTGGAACAATCTTCAAAGTCTATGTTTGAAGTTTGATGAAGTTAAGGTCCAACAATTCCAAGAATCCAATTCATCAATTGTGTCAATCACATCTATGTTTGGTGAATTGCTAGAGGAAATTTTGTCAAATAATGTATCTGGCTTCGATGATTTGGCTGAAAAGCTAAAAGAAGGGATTGATGGCTTAGAAACTATTTCCAGCAAATTTTTAAATAAACGTAAGCACTTTTTTGCTAATGAGTTTGATACTTTGCTAAGAATCATTTCTCTATACCAGAATAGTTTAACGCCTCTTTTACAAAAAATTGCTCCAAATGTGAAGATATCCACCAGTCAATTAATCAAATTGGCTTCTAGTGATCAAGTGTACCCATCAGTATTAGACCTGTTATGGACCGAGAATGATGGTAGATACGAGTCGCATACTTCAGAAATTATTTCTTCCAAATTCATTGAAAATATTATTAATAAGACCAACCAATTCAATCAATTCAGTGGTAGTCATATCGAACAGACGTTAAGCGATGCTAAATTGTTATTAACTGCTACCATTGAATCATCAGACTACTTGCTTAAGAATTCTCTCAATGAATTATCTTCTAAACTTATTGGTTGGATTAAAATCATATTTAGTTCCCACTTAAATTGCGACATTACGTCTCTTAAAAACGAAGATTTGTATTTACTCCTATCAGACGAAAAGAATAGACATCTAAAGGATGTTTATGATATGTATTTGAAAGAGGTTATTGAAATCTTAACAAATACCACAACTCAAGAAGAGTTAGGTCAAGCTTGGATCTTGTTTGGTATTGCACTACTAATATTATATGCTCCTGATATTCCATTTGATCCAGCTGTGCATGATTATGTCTTATACGATATTTTTGAAAAACATATGAACTATTCCAAGACGATGCTAAACGCATGGACCACTGTGGGTAAGGTTGCGAGTGGCGATGAAGAATTACTGGTGAAGAAACTCATCCATGTGCCTTCTCAAGATGAGATGCCAAAGAAACCAAGAGTTTATCGTCCATCTTTTTCTGTTGATAATTTAATTGACGAGTGGTCTGCCTTTTTCTCATCAACTGTTAACCCTGAACACTCCTCTGTTTTACTAAAATCAGTGAATAAGTGGGATGCATTGCTTGAAGGTAAGTATGAAATGTTCCAACAAAATAGTTCTAACTTTTTAAGAAGACTAAACAGTGGTTACGAATATTTTTCAGATCTGAATGAAATTTTTGCTGGGTATGTTTTCAGTATGAAACTTGGGTTTGATTTAATGAGACATAACATCCAAGAGAAGGAAAAGGATGTTAAATTATCCAACTTATGGCCAGTTGATTCTCTACAATTAACTAGCAGAAACGAGTTGGTTAATGCGTTCAATGAGCTCTCAAAGTTAACCAAGACCACATCTGTTGATAATTTCTCAGGTGAGAAGATTATGATCTTCTTTTTGGAATTATTCAAGTACCACAATTGTGACAGCAACCTGGTCGGTATGTTCGACAATGCCCTTCAGGCATTGTATTATAGATGGTCCTTAAGAAGAATGAAGAAAGAACAACAAGATTTAGAAGAATCCTCTATTTACAAATATGAAGATAAGTCAGAGGATATTGAATCTGAATTCCAAGAAATGTTTCCAGATTATGACAATGCGCTTTCTTTAGATGATGGTATTTCATCCTCTAATAACCAAGAAGATGAATTGAATGATGTTTATCATCAAATTGCGATGGCATACATGTCTCTATTTACTGAAGATCGTCCTAGCTCCATTGACGATCTAGTTAAATCTGGTTCCAATATTGTGGATATTTTAACTAAAGATACTACCAGATTAGTGTCAGGTGAGATTTCGTCTAGTTTGTTAATGACGTCTGTTACTAACTTGTATGATGAAATCAATACTTACCATACCCAAACTGATTCTGCAAACCTAGATTTCTATAGAGACTCTTACGTTGTTGAATCTAAAAAGGCTGTTAATATCATTACTAACATTTGGTTAAAGGTACATTCGTTATTACAACAGTGGCCTGAACATGCCACTTTACACGAATTGTATAGAATCTGCGAGGAATACCTATCCTTCTCTGCCAATACTCCATTAGCTAGACAATTACAGAAAATTGAACAAATTTATACTTTTATGGTTGAGTGGGAAAAGTATGCTGCCTCTCATGTTTCCTTATCCTTATACATATCCGATATTACCAACTTGATTGTGTCTTGGAGAAGACTAGAATTACACACTTGGAATGGATTGTTCAATACTGAAGATAAGAAGGTTGAAAAATCCATTGGGAAATGGTGGTTTTATTTATTTGAGACAATTATTGCCACTAATAATGAATTAGAAACTGATGAGAATTCTCAATTGACCACTCTATTGAGCTCCCTGAATGTGTTTTTTAGCAAAAGCACCATCGGTGAATTTAAAACGAGATTAAGGTTAGTCAAAACATTTGCTAGCCACTTGAAACAGTTCATGCCACAATATCACGAAACATTGGATGCCTTAAACAATGTTATCTCCTTCTATGGCCAGTTCACTCATACTTTCGATGAGTTTGTCGCCAAGGGCAGAAAAGCTCTAGAAAAAGATATCTCTGAAGTTATTTTATTAGCAAGTTGGAAAGATGTGAATATCGATGCTTTAAAACAAAGTTCCCGTAAATCACATAACAATCTTTACAAGCTGGTCCGTAAATACAGAGCTATCCTTTCCACTAATATTTTATCAATCATTGAAAACGGGTTGCCTTATGATCACAAATTGAAATTACATTACAAACCGTTACGCAATGCACGTTTCGATGAATTAGACCTCACTGAAGCCAAACAAATAGTTGCTACAATTCCAGGTTGGGATACAAGAATAAAGGCACTAAAGAATGTTGATTTAGTCAAGAGAAACATGGAAGTTTATTTCTCCAAGATAAACTCCCAAGAGTTTCCAAATTTTGAAGAGTTAGTCAGAGACTATGCCAGAGAAGCCGATAGATTACGCGATGAGACACCAAGTGTTTACAAGAAAGAGATCAAGAAAACTATTGCTGCATTGAAGGTTCAAAAGACCAAGCTATTAAGTGATGCATTGAAAGAATTTAGAAGGATTGGTTTGAAGACAGGTTTGAGAGAAGATATTCACAAGGTTCAAGGTACTTCTACGGCCATCTTAGCAAATTCTCCATCATTTGCAGGTACTCTAATGGAAGATTCTGATGCATACTTCTTCAGAATACTTGATATTCTTCCTAAACTTAGAAGTGTTGTTGCTTCCCCAGCTGAAGATGTTCCTATAACAAGTGTCGAGAGAGGTATGGCTATTATGGAAAACTTAATTTTCTCTTTAATAACCACTAGGAAGCCGTTAGTCAAGTTATCAAGAAACTATTCTGAATTCACGCAAATTCATGAATATCTTGAAGCTATGTGCTCGTCCAATGGTAATATTAAACATCTATCGTTAAAGATTAATGTCGATAGTTTACGTTATATTACTACTTGGTTACCAAATGTTATTGATTACGCTCTAAAGGCACTATCTGTCATCGAAATATCTACTAAAATACCAGTGGATACCTCATTACTTTCCCAAACGAATTCTCGTTTAAGAGAGTTTAAGTCAAGAGTTGAAAATATTCAAGTGTTTGACTCTAGTATTTCTGTTTTGGTATCAGAATACCAAAATTTCATTACTCATTTTGTTACTCAATTAGAATCTAGCAAGAACTCTAACAATTTCTTTGTCTATGACAATATTATTGAATGGATCAGACAAAACACTGAATCACCAATTAAAATTGAAAATGTTTCTGAACCTGAAATTGAGGAAATTGATCAACAATTCCGTAAAGTGTTTACTTCAATCATCCTAGCATTCCAGCATTTGATGGAGAATAATTATTCCTCTATCACTGAAGAAGATGATGACTGGTTATCAATCAAATCCAAATCTACTATTACTCATATCAGATCTTTGCATATTGCCACAGTGCTTAAGAATTTACAATCTGTCGTTACTTTATTAAAAGATTCTGACATTTCCTCTACCAATTCGGTGATGCTAAGAGCGATGACAGCTTTCACTTTACCTGTTATTAATAACTATTTTATGACTGTTCGTTCTATCTTACACAAGTCAAGATCCTATTATGTTGATTTAAGTCAAGGTACTTACATCTTAGCCAATCTTTTACACAACTTAGCCAAGAATGGGTTCTGTTCTCCAGAACCTCCATCTGAAGAAGTTGATGACAACAATTTACACGAAGGTACCGGTCTCGGTGATGGTGAAGGTGCACAAAATAATTCAAAGGACGTCGAACAAGATGAAGATTTAACTGAAGATGCCCAAACAGAAAACCAAGATCAAAAGAATAAAGATGATCGTGAAGACGACGACGAAGAAGACGACGCAGTAGAAATGGAAGGTGACATGGCTGGTGAAATGGAAAACATTTCTGAACAAGAAGATAAAGATGACGATGATCTGGATGAAGAAGACGAAGATGAATTAGATGAACAAATTGATGATTTAGATGAAGATGATCCAAACGCAGTCGATGATAAGATGTGGGATGAAGAAGCTGCTGATGATTCTAAGGAAAAAGAAACTGATAAGACTTTAGATTCCAAGGATGAAAATGATGTCGAAGCAGGTGATGATCAAGATGATAATGCTGATAATGGTGAAAACGAAGGTCAAAATGCTGAAGAAGATGAAAAATCCAACGAGGAAACAAAGAACGAAGAAGATGATAATACTAACGAAGACAACATCAACAATGACGGTGACGAAATGGAAGAAGATGAGAATGCCGAAGACGAGGAAGACGTCGGTGAACAAGAAGACGAAGTCAGAAATGACGAAGCTGACGAAATGGATGCTAATGTCCCAGAAGTCGAAACCATGGAGTTACCTGATGATATGAAATTAGATTCCGGTGATGAAGACAATGGTGACGACGACGAAGAAGACGAAGAAGAAATGAAAGATGACTTAGACATGAAAAATGAAGATGAAGAAGAAGATATCAAGCAAGATGATGCTGACAACGCTGTCGAGGAAGAACAAGATGGCATGGATGTTGATGAAGATAACGAAGGTGAAGAAGAAGCAGCCAACCAAGAAGATGAGGACATGGAAAATAATGGTGAAGAAGATACCAACCAAGATAACGAAGATATGGCAAATAACGGCGAAGAAGAGGAAGAAGAAGAAGAAGAGTTAGGCCAGGATCAAGATCCAATGAATGACGAGAATAAAGAACTTGGCGGGGATGACAATGCAGAGGGTCTTGATGGTGTTGAAGATTTACTAGAAGAAGAAGCTGCTGACGCAGAGACCGCTGTTCAACAACAATTTGGCTCTAAGGGTTCCGGCTCCGATTCTAAGGATTCTGAAGAACAAGAAGACATCGGTAGTTCCGGTGTTACTCAAAATGCTCATCAAGATGAACAAGAACAAGAACAAAACGACAATGTCGAAAATACAAGAGAAGAAGCTAAACAAGCTTTGAAACAACTTGGTGACAGTTTGAAAGAATTCCATAGACGTAGAAAGGAAATTAAAGAAGCTAGTGAAAGAGATGAAGAAGAAAACGAAGCTAACGATAATGCTAATGAACGTCCAGATGATTTCGAACATGTGGATGGTGCTAATACTGAAACAGATACTCAAGCTCTTGGTTCTGCCAATCAAGATGAAATTCAAACCATTGATGAAGAGAAAGCTATTGATGATGATATTGAAGAAAGAAATCAAGACATGGAAGGTGATGGTGAAGAAGATCATGACATGTTAAAAGATGAAAATGTTATTCAAGATGATGATGAATTAAATGAAGATGCCAACGAGAACCAAGACGAAAATGGTGAACTACAAGAAGGTAAAATTGGTGGTGTTTTCACTAATCATAATGATCAAGATGATCCATTTGAAAAAGATAGATTTAATAGTGATCAAAATGGGGAAGAAAACAATTATGAAAACGAAGTTGATATGATCTTAAATGAAGTTGATGAACAAGTAAATAAAGAGAACTCCATGGATAAACCAACAAGAGACTTAGATGAAGCCCGTGCCATTTGGCGTAAGAGTGAAATTGCTACCGCAGAGTTGGTTTCTCGTCTTGGTGAACAGTTAAGATTGATCTTAGAACCTACTCTAGCAACGAAATTAAGAGGTGATTATAAGACTGGTAAAAGATTAAATATGAAACGAATCATTCCATATATTGCATCTCAATTCCGTAAGGATAAGATCTGGTTAAGAAGAACTAAACCAAGTAAACGTGATTACCAAATTATGATTGCTTTGGATAACTCTAAATCTATGAGCGAATCCAATTGTGTCAAATTAGCCTTTGATAGTTTATGTTTAGTGTCTAGAACTTTGACTCAATTAGAATCTGGTGGTCTTTCTATCATGAAATTTGGTGAGCATTCTCGTGAAGTTCATTCATTTGACCAACAATTCAGTAATGATGCTGGTGCTAAGACATTCCAATGGTTTGATTTCCAAGACACAAAGACTGATGTTAAGAAATTAGTCGCTGAATCTATTAAGATCTTTGAACGTGGTCGTGGTTTGACATCAAATTCAGATCAATGGCAATTACAAATCATCATTTCTGATGGTATTTGTGAAGATCATGAAACTTTACAAAAATTAGTGCGCCGTGCTCGTGAAAACAAGATCATGTTAGTCTTTGTTATTATCGATGGTATTACTTCCAAGGAATCTATCATGGATATGAATCAAGTCAATTACATTCCAGATCAATATGGTAACCCACAATTACAGATTAACAAATATTTGGACAGTTTCCCATTCGAGTTCTACGTGGTTGTTCATGATATCACTGAATTACCTGAAATGTTATCCATTATTTTAAGACAATATTTCTCTGATTTAGCCTCTTCATAAGAGGATTTCAGAACCAAGTAATCAAAGAAAAAACCAAAAACCAAAACAAACCAATGTACTATAAAACTGTAAAATATAAATAAAATATAGATGTATAATAACCATAACAATAATATGAATTAAATTTTATTTAAAGCTTATGCTACCACTACTTGTTGTATTTCGTAATACTTTTGTCAAAACCCTAACAAAATATTACTGATAATTTCAAGACAACTTATTTTTTTATTTTTTTTTATTCTAAAATTTTCATATTTAAACAGCAAGAAATCTTATTTTACATTATTTGATCACTGTTACTACTTTTACTTTCAATGCTTAAATTGTAAAATAAGTAAGCAAAGAACCATCATTAACAAGGACCAGTTGGTTGTTATGTGAAGGTTTTTTGCTTGAAACTTATTTTATTTACATGATGATACAAACAAATTGTTGCTTGAAGATTAATTTCACTGTGAGCACATGATTTCTCAAATAGACTACAACGGTATCTGATATTTACACCTCTTAATAACTTTTCTTATCATTATATAGCTTTATCGATACAACAATTGCGATTATCGTAATGTTGCGTATATTCTTGACAAAATCATTTTGCTTGTTCTTCTGTTGAATTTCGAGATTTAATGGTAGATTATTTCACTTTGAATTGATAAAAAGAAAACTTGCGATGAGCCATTGATAAACAACTTTTAAACATTGTGAATCAAGAAGACAAGTATACAAGAAAGCATACTACGATGGCCAAGTATAATGCAAGATCAAATAATGTTAGATACAAATACCCATTGCCCATTCACCCTGTGGATACGGCTTCATTACCACATTTGATATTCCAAAATCCATTATCTTGGATTCATTGGACTTATAAATATTATCGATTGATGTATAACGGGTCCAATCTATGTAATAAAGTCAATGTTGACATCATTGGTGGTGATAATTTTCCACATATAATAGTGAAAGACGCTGCAGATATGATATACCTTTGGGAGAACGGTTTTTTTGGCACTGGTACATTATCAAGAAGTGAACCTTCATGGTATAATAGAACAGATAAATTGGTCAATGGAGTAGAGGGCCAAGGACAAGATTCACAGTTGGAGCAGATAACACGAAATAGACGTCTAGAGAGACTGGAATTTAAGAAACTTAGAGAGAAGTTAGAAAATGAACTATTAACATTAAGACAACAAAGTAGTGGAGATGAATCATTAGAAAAGATTAATGAATTGTTGTTGAAGCAAAGAGAGCAATTGCGGGATTTCAAAGCATCTCAAGAACATACTCACAATGATGAAAGTGACAATATTATAACTGATTTAGAATTAGATGAACAAATCTTTGACGATGAGGGGAACTTGTTACCTTTAGAATCTTTAGAATTGATGACAGTAGAGGCTACTTTTCTTACTTTTGCGCTACCAGTATTAAACGTATCACCTACGGAATTGTTTCAAAGAATATTACCTGCATTAACATCAACACCCAGTTATGAAACCATCCACGATTTTATTATCCAGTATGTGGCATACCATCATTATAGATCTCATGGCTGGTGTGTAAGATCGGGTATAAAATTTGGGTGTGATTACTTATTGTATAAGAGAGGGCCACCTTTTCAACACGCTGAATTTTGTATTACTGTGATGGATAATGATTCACCGAAGGATGATTATACGTGGTATTCAAGAATATCTCGTGTTATTGGTGGTGCCAAGAAAACGTGGATCTTAAGCTACGTGACAAGAACAACATCAAAGGATTGTATTATGAAATGGTGGAAACAAGAACAATATCATAAAGTGTTCCACGCTTATGAAGTTAATGAAATCATATATAAACGTTGGGTTCCAGGTAAAAACAGAGATTAAGGCTCAAGCATATTTGCCAATGCTATTATAGTGTCTTACATATATATATATATATATATATATTGATTTTATATGATTAGTTACCATACATTTCAAGAACCCATCCACAGTCTCTTAACCCTGGAGTCTTAGCCTTAGGGCCTTTGACTGGATCATCATAAAGGTTGATCAATTTAGGATCGTGTGTAGCTGGCTTTGAAATACAAATATATTTATCACTCTTAGGGAGCACACATTTTAATTGTGATCTGGGGAAAGGACAGGGACATTGTTGCGGATCTCTGACACATGTTAATGTGTCTGGGCATAGATAATTTGGACAATTATTATTCAAAACTGCATCTTCGTATGAATTAGGCTGTTGCTGTTGTTGCTGTTGTTGTTGACCAAAATTCATTCTAAACCCGTGAGAGAAAGGTATAAGTAATATTAACAATGGTGATACAATCATCTTAGTGGTAGTTTTAGTGTATTTTTATATGTCAGTGCTTTATATTCTTTCTTTTGGATTGTTATTAGCACTTGACGTGTCTTTAATTTTGAATGTAAATTCATTTTTATTACGCGATTGAAAAATTATTTGTATCTATCTATATACTAGAAAGATTATTACAGCTAAAACAACAAGAAAAGCCACTACATCCTCACCGATACTATGTATTATGGACTCAAGGATTATGGGAAAGCTTATAACGAAATCATTGGGGCTGCAGCAAGCCCGTCTTCATGCCATCTATGTATATTTGTGTCATGTTTAAATATCGATGCCCTTTGTGCTACGAAAATGCTATCTACATTGTTCAAGAAACAACTGGTTCAATTACAAATTGTGCCTATCTTTGGTTATGCTGAATTAAAATGGCATTATGACCAAATCAGAGAGAATTCTACAATGAATAGTATCATTCTAGTTGGGTTTGGTGGGTTTATTGATATTGAATCATTTTTAAATATTGATCCACAGGAATTTATTATTGAGGATGATGGGGGAACTACCACCACAGAAAATGAGGTTAAATATAGTAGAAATTTCTATATCTTAGATTCTCATCGTCCCTGGAATTTAGATAATTTGTTTGGCAGTAATATGATTAAATGTTTAGATGATGGTAGTGTTGAAGATGATTCTTTGACCGCTGTAAAGAATGCATACCAGCAGTTATTATTGTTAGAAGATAAAGAGGGCAACGAGAGTGATGTATCCAATAGTGATGAAGAAGGTGAAACAGAACAAGATGGCGAAATAACAGACGAAGATGAAAATGAAGATGTGTACATTAATGTTAACAATAAGAGATCCAACCCAAATGGAAACAATGAAGTTAAAGATTTATCCACGATGTCACGCAAACAAAGAAGGAAAGAAATACATTTGTATGAGACAACATTAGAAGAGTACTATTCTCAAGGTACCACCTTGGTCAATTCAATCTCATCACAGGTTTATTCATTACTTTCAGCTATTGGTGAAACTAATTTACAGCAGTTGTGGTTAACAATTCTAGGTGCCACATCACTAGATACAGAATATACTGCGATTTATCAAAGACTATTCCCTATTTTACAAGATGAAGTGAAAAGATTATCTCCTGGTGGTTCCAATACATCCAATGTGGGTCAGAATAGTGCTTTAAAGAACGCTGATACTTTAGCATTAGAGCTTCAACCAGATTATTACCTATTCCTATTAAGATATTCATCATTATATGACAGTTTTTATTATTCCAATTATGTTAATGCAAAGTTATCATTGTGGAATGAGAATGGTAAGAAAAGATTGCATAAAATGTTTGCTAGAATGGGTATACCATTAAATGTAGCGAAAGAGTCGTGGATATATATGGATAATTCAATTAAGAGACAACTACCCACAATATTGGATCGTAATTTGGATAAATATGGATTACAAGACATTCTTAGAGATGGGTTTGTTAAAACATTTGGTTATCGTGGTATGATTAGTGCTAGTGAATTTGTGGAAGCGTTGAATGCCTTATTGGAAGTGGGACAGGTTAACCCAACCGAAGTTTCTGGAAATAATAACAATGACAACGAAGAAAATCTAGATGCAGACGATGTGGAGAATACTACAGGGAATGAAAATAAGTTAGAAAGAAAGAAATGGGTTTCGAACTTCTGGTTAAGTTGGGATGCCCTTGATACTAATAAGATCGATATTTTAAAGCGAGGTATTGAACATGCAAAATATTTACAACGTTCTATCTTTGACACAGGTGTTACTGTTCTGGAAAAGAAATTGATTAAACATCTTAGAATATATAGACTTTGTGTCTTACAAGATGGCCCAGATTTAGCATTATATGAGAATCCATTAACTCTATTACGTCTAGGTAATTGGCTTATTGAATGCTGTTCAGAAACCGAGGAGAAGCAACTATTGCCATTGGTGTTAGCATCATTAAATGAGGTTACAGAAACATATCTTGTTGCAGGTCTTTCACCACGTTATCCTCGTGGATTAGACATTGCTACAGTGAAAAAACCAATCTTAAACAATTTTAGTATGGCATTTCAGCAAATTGCAGAACAAACTGGTGCTCAAGTAAGAATCGACAATTTTGAAAGCTCTATCATTGAAGTTCAAAGAGAGGATTTATCGCCATTTTTAGAGAAATTAACCTTAAGTGGGCTACTATAGATTGTATCAAATGAAACATAGATTTATAGATGCACATATATATACACATTTAAATATACCATTCAACATAACGTTGACCAAATATAATTTGTAATACTAACTTTTAAGTAAAAAAGATGTTTTCCTATTATTATCATTGTTCTGTTTTGTGTTTGTAATTTATTCAATATGAAGTTTTAAATGGAAAACTAATCACAAATAAAACATGAGAAATAACTCAATCAAAGAAGTATACCAAGAATGCCAAATAGTAGACACATTGGAGATCAGGGGAAGGCTCCAGCATTCAAATTATGGAAATCCAAAAATGACCCTGGATCAGAAATAAATGGTTTTAATACAATCAAGAATCACGAAATTTTGGAAGGAAGTTTAGACGAATTGGATATTGCCGCTGATGGTGACGAGTTCATAGCCAACTTAACCACCTCTCCTACAGCAAGATCAAATGCCCATGAATCAGGACATTTGAGAGGGCAGAAAAACACTAACAACTCGGTGATTGAATGGCTATTTCCTAACGGCTCCAATAATGATGACTTACAAGATGATAGTGATTTGGATGAGGATGATGAAGAGGAACAAAAAAGCCCGCAGCAAACACCATACAATTACAAGCCGTTCTTTGGAAATAAGCTGATTAATCAAAGCAAGGTAGACATTTTAAAACAAACAGAATTAGCAGAACATTGTTTGATATTTCATAGTGGTGTGGAACATGATATAAATTTCAGACCAGACTTGGAAGTCAATTGTGGAGAAGGTTCTGAAATTACTTGTACACAAAGCTCTGCTATCGATAACTCAATGTACTCTGCTGGAATGGAACATTCAGAGAAGAATTCGGTTTCAAGGCGAGGCGGTAGAACTTTACGTGGGACAAAGCACCATGAGGCTTCAAACTTTACTCCAACAAATAATTCTACAATACCATACACTACCGCCCAATCTACACTACCTCTCACAGATTTGGAGAAGTTCTGGGATGGCAGTGAGTTGCTAAAAGCCCTAGAACCTGGATCAAAACACACACTTTCCAGTGTTATCACCTCAGAATTGGACCAGCTTGAACAAACGAGGGCTCAATTAAACACAAAACACATTCCTCGTCCATCGCATGACCCTAATATGCTGTTACAACAGGTTAATACTGCCTTAGACAAGCTTTCCTGGTCACAGAAGTCTGTGTTCAATGGTGTATAAGAGTCACGTGCCACCGGTATTTTAGGAGGCTTTTGAACAAAAACTTCGAATTTTTCTCTTTAAGCAAATTAAATAAAAACAGATAGTGAAGAGGACTTTATAAGTGGCTTCTATCTTTCCTTCACTCCTGGATTGGTTTTGCAAAGGGAAATCAACCAGAAACGGACAAATTCTAGTAAGAATGAATATTGTCAAATTACAAAGAAAGTTTCCTGTCTTATCTCAGGAAGATTTATTTAGTACTATTGAAAAATTTAGAGCCATTGACCTGGATGATAAAGGTTGGGTCCAAAAGGCTGAAGCTTTAGAAGCTGTCTCCAAAAATGGTGACGCTACCTACGACGAAGCTAGAGAAACTTTGAAGCACGTGGATGTTGATGCCTCTGGTAGAGTTGAATTGGATGATTATGTAGAATTAGTTGCTAAGTTAAAGGAAAACAAGGCTGAACCTGTCCCACAAACAAGTTTTAGCATTTCTCCAGGCGCTGTATCTTCAGCACCCCAACAAAATAGACCAGTGTCACCATTACCAAACCAAGGTGGGTCTGCTGGCTTATTAGGTCACAAGGGATCTGGTGCTAGGGCCAAGATTATCGTGGGTGGTGCCACCAGTGGTACTACTCATACTATCAATGAAGAAGAAAGAACTGAATTCACTAAACACATCAACAGTGTTCTTGCCGGTGATGCTTTAGTTGGTTCATTATTACCTTTTCCAACCGATACTTTCCAATTATTTGATGAATGTAGAGATGGGTTGGTGTTATCTCAATTAATCAACGATTCAGTCCCTGATACCATTGATACTAGAGTGTTAAACTTACCAAAACCAGGTAAACAATTAAACAATTTCCAAGCTAATGAAAACGCTAATATTGTTATTAACTCTGCTAAAGCTATTGGCTGTGTTGTGGTTAACGTTCATTCTGAAGATATTATTGAAGGTAAAGAGCATTTAATCTTAGGTTTAATTTGGCAAATCATTAGAAGAGGGCTGTTAAGCAAAATTGATATTAAATTACATCCAGAATTATACCGTTTATTAGAAGACGATGAAACTTTGGAACAATTCTTAAGACTACCACCTGAGCAAATTTTATTACGTTGGTTCAATTATCATTTGAAACAAGCCAAATGGCACAGAACTGTGTCGAATTTCTCTGGGGATGTTGCTGATGGTGAAAACTATACAATTCTATTGAATCAATTAGCTCCAGATTTATGTTCAAGACAACCATTACAAACACCAGACCTTTTACAAAGAGCCGAACAAGTTTTAGATAATGCGGATAAATTGGGCTGTAGAAAATATTTGAGTCCAAGTTCACTTGTGGCAGGTAATCCTAAATTAAATTTAGCCTTCGTGGCTCATCTTTTCAACACACATCCAGGTTTAGATCCAATTGAAGAACATGAAGCACCAGAAATCGAAGAATTTGATGCTGAAGGTGAAAGAGAAGCTAGAGTATTTACCTTATGGTTAAACTCATTGGATGTTGATCCAACAATTGTTTCATTATTCGAGGATTTGAAAGACGGTATTATTTTAATGCAAGCTTATGAAAAGGTTATGCCAGGCTCAGTGGATTTCAAACATATTAATCAAAGACCAGCTAATGGTAATGAAATGTCTAGATTCAAGGCTTTAGAAAACACAAATTACGCTGTAGATTTAGGTAAAGCTAAGGGATTCTCTTTAGTTGGTATCGAAGGTTCTGATATCCTTGATGGTAATAAGCTGCTAACTTTAGGTTTAGTGTGGCAACTAATGCGTAGAAATATTTCCACTACTATGCAATCTTTATCCTCTAGTGGTAGAGATATGAGTGATTCACAAATCCTGAAATGGGCTCAAGAACAAGTTGTTAAAGGCGGCAAGAATTCTACTGTTCGTTCCTTTAATGATCCAAATCTATCAAACGCTCATTTCTTATTGGATGTGTTAAATGGTATTGCCCCAGGTTATGTTAACTATGACTTGGTTACTGCAGGTAACACTGAAGAAGATCGTTATGCTAATGCTAGATTAGCCATTTCTATAGCAAGAAAATTAGGTGCTTTAATCTGGTTAGTTCCAGAAGATATTAATGAAGTTCGTTCCAGATTGATCTTAACCTTCATTGCTTCTTTGATGTCTTTAAAGAGAAATTAGTTGTAGTACTATTTCTCTAATGAATGTATAATTATTATCCCCTTTTTTATCGAAATATAATCGTTATGTATAGCTCTATATATGATGGTAGTTCTATCAACGTCATTTCTAGTAATTCTAATAATAATAATGAGATTTTTCCTCTGTCTACATAATATTCTATATTGGGATTCTAGTTGGTTTAATCTGATCTTTCAACTTGTTATCCCATTCCTTACACTTCTTGTCCACGTAATTATAAACATCAGTGGCCCCAGTTGGATCAATTTCAGTTCTTTCAATATATTCCATTCCATCAATAGAAGTGGCAGATCCATATTTAATGTCGTGTGGTTCAAATCTTGGATTAGCTAAATGCGTTACATAAACTGGTGCATTAGCGGCTTTATACCCATGAATATTATGCCAATGTGAGCCCAATAATCTTGCCAGATAAAATAACATCAACATTCCGTAATAAGTAAATACGTTCAAGTATTGGTAGAATGAGTGACTTGTAAATATACCAGGATGGACCACATATTGGTTTATACCATATTTGCTTAATAAGTCTTTGTATGTAGCGAGATGTAATAAATCTACTAATCTTTTAGATCCCTCATATGAATAGTCTGATTTTATCAATTCAATATCATTCAATGAGAGGTACTTGCTATCTGACATGATACTGGATATCCATACGATTTTAGCTTTACCTTGTTTCAATTGTGGTAATAGTTTTTGTATCAAAAAATATGGTCCGAAAACGTTAGCTTGGAATACAAGCCCCATCTCATCTTTTGATTTGATCCCTACTCTTTGAATCTTATATGTTGGATAAGTAACAGCTTTTAATGGATTAACAACGACCTCACGAACGGCACCAAACCAATCAATACCATCATAGACACCTTGTGCCGCATTAACATAGAGATAATTGATTTCTTGATAATTGTTATTTAATTCATACCATGCATTTAAGATGGAAACCATATTTGTGAAATCCACCAGAATATAATCATAAATCACACAACCCCAAGGTTTCTTTAATTGCTCCACTTTATCTTTCAATAATTCGATAACTTCCTTCACTCGTGGTAATGTTCTTGAGGTGACAACTATAGTCAAGATGTCATCATCAGGGGTCTTTTCAATCAGTCTATACGCAATGTTTAGTCCCAGATTACTATTTGTACCAGTAATAACAGCCACTTTCCCCATTTCTACCTTTTTCTGTTGAACTTGTAGTCTTCTTTAAGATATCTCCCTGCCACTGGTCCTTTGACTGTTTCTACACCTTTATATAATTTAGCTGTTTCAAAGTTCGAATCGATCTCGGCTTTTAATTATTGCGCTATCCGATATAAACGACAATGACACCTCTAATGTATGAAGACTTGTTTAAATGTTAAAACAAGGGTAGATGGGCTCGACACACTTCAACTTGTCATTAATGAAGATAGGAAGGGACAAATTGTTAGAAGGATTAAAATCACTAAAGAATTCTTAGTTTTACATTATAATTTCTTATACGTTAAAAGTCGTAAAATCACTAAAGTACATAAAAGTTATATATATGGATGTAGGAAGTTATATTCTTACTAATCCTTGGTAACTTCATCGAATATAGCCTTGAAAGGTGGCTTGACACAAGTCCATTTTTCAAATTGGGCAACACCTTGGTGGACTAGCATTTGGGCACCTGGAACGGTGTTCCATTGATACTTATCAGAAGCCAATTTCATTAATGGAGTGACACTTGGTTTGTAAGCAGCGTCCAGCAATGTAGGGACAAATGATTTTCTAGCACCTCTAGATAAGAAGCGTTCCACTTTACCAACTAATTCATCAGCCAATGGTTTATCCGCTGGAACACAACTGACCACAACTGAGATGTTTTCCTTGACATTATCAGCTTCTTCAATGGTATTAATCAAATGTAAATTGTATTCAGCTGGGAAGGACTTCTTCAAAGTAACCATATTATCCACGGACCTATTTACGATGTAAATACTATCACATCCTAATTTATGAAGAGCATAGACGGCAGCTCTAGAAGAACCACCAGCACCCACAATAAGACCGGAGGAGCCAGCAACTGATGTAGGAACACCATTACCAGTTAATGAGTTAGTGATACCTAACCAATCGGTATTGTCACCTCTGAATTTGCGTTCTCCCAATGGGATAACAGTGTTGACAGCACCAATCATCTTAGCAGCATCAGTTAATTCAGTCATGTATTTGATAATATCTAATTTTAAGGGGATGGTGACAGCTAACCCACCCAAACTCTTGTTACCGTCAAGCAATTTTTCCTTGACTAGTTCAGCAGAGTCGGTTTCAAATTTATCGAACTTGTGTGGTAGGCCTAAGATCTTATACCCAGTATTATGTAATACTGGTGATCTAGAATGACCAATTGGAGAACCAACGACAAACAATTCCTTTGGTACAATACCACCGATTGAAGTGAAAATCTTGTTAATTTCAGGAATGGTTAATTGACCTGGAGCAGAAGCATTCTCTAATAAAGTAGAAGTGACTGGAGTCAAGATGGTGTTAATGACACGAGAAATCTTACCGGCTTCAGTCATATTGATGGCGATTAATGGTTTCATAATGTGGGTAGATCTGAATCTTTCTAAAGCTAAGTTGTCTTCAAACTTAGTAGCAGTACCTACAAACTTAATAACATCAACATCTAAAGATAAAGCTTGGTTATATCTGTTTTCCCATTCGACATCCTCCCATGGAAAAGCGGCATCAAAATCATGATGGGAACCAATTATCTTGGTGTTGCCTTTATTGTTTAATAGCTTGTATTGGATATCAGTAGGTAAAGTTAATTCTAAATCAATGTATTCGACACCTGCCTTGACGGCAAGATTATACAATTCATTCATAGCTTCATGAGCATCATCAGCAAACTTACCACCTTGCTTCTTTGTTCTGATAGTAAAGATGATTGGTAGACTTTCAGTAGCTAAACGTAAAGTAGACAATTGTCTAGTAATGAAATCAGCATCAAATCTAGCTAAATGATCAACTCTGACCTCAACAGCATCGCAACCGTAGCATATCTCAGCTAACTTGTCAGTATGTTGAGTTAAATCTTCAAAAGTCAAACAAACAAAAGCAGATCTCTTAGTTGGAACCTCGACAGTCTTAATACCAGCAATAAAGCTAATAAAGTTACTGAAAGCGACTCTTAAGTTTTGGAAATCAAGTTGAGTGGCACAATGTGGAGCAAAGAAACTATAGTTAGCGCATTCATTGTACCAACATTCTCTCTTTTCCCAAACAGATCTAATTTCATCAATGAAGGCTGGTCTGGTTGGATCAGATTTTAAAAAGACGATAGTTTCTTCAATATCTCTGTGCAAATGTAAGACAACACCACCAGATTGAGCAAATTTCTTTAAAGCTACTCTAGAAGCTGGGGTTTCGACGATACCACCACCGGTTGAAAAGACGTAACCGTCATCACCATGATTGGCAATGACTTCTTCAAAGATTCTAGTTTCTTCTTTACGGAATCTTTCCCAACCATGTTCAGCAACAAAATCTTTAATTGAACATCTAGCGTACTCTTGTTCAAATAGTTCGTCTAAGTCAACCAATTTGTAACCTAAAGCAGCAGCACACCATTTACTGATGGTGCTCTTACCAGCGGCTCTCATGCCTATGATAACAACACTCTTAGATGATTTGGTAGCAGTGTTAGTGACTGGTTCAGCACCATCCAATTTAGCACCTAATTGAGTGTGTAAGACATCCCACCAGCCTGGCCAAGTCTTACCGGTACAGTGTCTTTCCAAGATTCTCACTGGAGACTTGTTATCATCAACAATACCGGCTAATAAAGAAAAACTCATAGCAACACGATGATCATCATATGTACAGATACCATCTGATGGAAGTTTCAAATCAGAAACATTGTTTAGACCATGAACTTGAATACCATCTGGTAATTCAGTAGTCTTAACACCAAATTTAGCTAATTGAGTAGCCATGGCTTCAATTCTGTTACATTCTTTGACTCTTTGGTTAGCAATACCTTCAATAGTAGTAGTATTGTATGAGTTAGCGTCATCATCATGAGCAACAGCAGCAACAACACAAGCAGTTAAGAATGCGTCAGTCATTGGTTCCATGTCAACATGCTTTAATGGTTTCAAGCCACCCTTCTTTGGACCTGTAACAGTTGTAGATGTAGCAGTTTGTTCTACGGTACAACCCATTGGTCTTAAGACATCAACAGCAAATCTGGCGTCACCTTGTAATGATTCAAAACCAATGTTTGGAACAGTCACGGTAGCACCAGTTAAAGCAGCAAAGGCCAATGGATAAGTAGCAGAGGAAGCATCACTTTCAATAACATATTCAGGTGGATTTACATATTGGCCCTTTGGAATATGATATGTGTATTGTTCAGTCTTGGAAGGTTCTACCTTAATACCAAATTTTTCCATCATCTTAATGGTCATATCAACATATAGTTGAGAGATTGGTTTACCACCGACTAAAGCTAAAGTGACTGGCTCTTTAGCGTATGGGGCACACATTAGGATGGAAGAGACATACTGAGAAGAGACAGTAGCGGCTAACTCGATTCTACCACCTTTAAAGTGGGAATCTGTGTAAACTTTTAATGGTAAAGAACCTTCATCCTTAACATAATCAATAGTGACACCATTGGAACGTAGAGAGTCAACTAGAGGACCGATTGGTCTTTGTTGCATTCTAGCGTTACCAGTTAATATAATATGATCTT
The DNA here is from genome assembly GCA_033807795.1 of Monosporozyma servazzii. Lineage (NCBI taxonomy): Eukaryota > Fungi > Ascomycota > Saccharomycetes > Saccharomycetales > Saccharomycetaceae > Monosporozyma > Monosporozyma servazzii. Next base: position 64,049 of record CP138602.1, on the reverse strand, counting down.
GATCCTTAGATGAGTTAACTAAAGCAGCAACTGTGGTTAAGAATCTGGAGGCGGTACCGGCATTACCTAAATATAGCTCTTCTTTACAAGCAGTTAAAGTTTCACCACCTTGACCTTGTAAGACCACGGTTTCACCATTATCTTCCCAGGAGATTTCAGCACCATTTAATTTGTCAACAGCGTTTAACATATGTTTCGTATCATCGGAATGTAATAAATTCTTAATCTTACATTGACCTTTACCTAAAGCGGCTAAGATTAAAGCACGATTAGAAATGGATTTAGAGCCTGGAGGGGTGATAATATGTGACTTTTTATCAGCTTGATGAGTCTTGAATGGGTAAACTAAAGTTTCGTCAGTTAAGACAAATCTCAAATCTTCATCGTGGACGAAATGTGCAGAAGAACCATAGCATTTACCAATAGTTTCTAAAAGAACACATTTTTTCTTGGACCCTTCATTTTTCTTATCAATAGCCATCTTAGATAATAGAGTATCAATTGGAGTCTTCTTTTGTAAAGTTAATTCTTTAAACCATTTTTCGTTTGGAGATACAGGCAACCCATAAGCAGCAAGAATCTTGGATAAACGTGCCACTTGGGTTGGGGACAGAATACCTAAATAACGAGATAGTTCAGCTTCAAAGATCATACCGAAGGAGACACATTCACCATGTAAAGCTTGAGGGGTTAAGATGGCTTCATAAGCATGGCCAATAGTATGACCGAAGTTTAATAAGTTTCTTAAACTGGATTCACGTTCATCAGAGGAGACAACTTCAGCTTTTACCTTAATACTATTAAGAACTAATTTATAGGTGTGTTCTAACATTTCAACAATATTAGTATAAAAAGTTTTGCAAATATCACCAGTGGTTTCATTGGCAATGGAGCGTTCTTCTTGAGAGTTGACAATTGACAAGAATAAGTTGGCATTATTTTCTAATCTGTTAAATTCATCCCCATCCCAAATACAAGCAGTCTTAATGACTTCAGCCATACCGTTGATGAATTCTCTCTTTGGTAAAGTTTCTAACCATTTAATATCAACAAGAACAAATTGTGGTTGCCAGAAGGCACCAATAAAATTCTTACCTAATGGGGTATCAACGGCAGTCTTACCACCGATGGATGAATCTACCATAGCTAAAAGAGAAGTTGGAATTTGCACAACACGAACCCCTCTCATGAAAGTGGAAGCAACGTAGCCAATCATATCACCAATGATACCACCACCAACAGCAATCATCACAGTGTCTCTTGTACAGCCTTGGGCCAATAAGTAATCTTCGACAGCTTCTTTTGTGGCTCTAGTCTTATGTGCTTCCCCTGGTTTGGTAACATATCTTAAAAGACGAGATCCTTCTGGTAAACTTTCAGTAAATTCTTCTACTAAATTTTGTAAATGTGGTAACTTCTCGACATTAGAATCATTAATAATCACATAGGTGGAAGATTTACAATTTGAAATGATAGTTTCCACCATATGAGTATGGATATCGTAACCAACATGAATGGTATCTTTGCCCAAAATGGACACTTTAGCTAACGGTACAGTAGTCATTGTCACCCCGTTATTGTGCTTTTTTAGCTGTATTTATGAACTAATTCGAGGAATATAATTTCAAAGATAATATCGTCTTTATTTATCTAATAGATTACTGATGAGTTTAAAGGTTATTTCGACTAATCATTCCATGCAAATTGGTAACTGGAATGGAATATTCAATATTTGAAAAAGAGAAGAAAAAACACGGAACGTATAAAATGAGTCATAATCCATTCGAGGTGAGGCGAAACAATTTCTGAAAGAACTTTGAAGAGGATATTCATTACAAGGGTTTATGTAGTTGGTAAATTTATACAATTCATTTGTAAAATTTGTTTGCGACCCATTTCCATGCCCAAAGAGCTGCTCTTCTACCAAAAAATTTACCAAGAAGCGGTAATATCACCCAATTCACAGCGTGGTTCAATTGAACTAACGACTCTTCCCATTGTCTACGAGCTTCTATCAATTCCAGATCCTCATACTCTTCATCAGTATCGACACTAGAAAGATCGTCACTGTCATCTGTAGAAGGAATATTTTCTTGATCATCTTCACTTGAACAACTTGTACTCTCTGCTAATGGGTATTCTACGGGTGATGGCAATGGCATGACTGTCTGGGATTCAGCCTCCAATATATCGTTCATTATTTCCATTGTGTTATTGTATCTATATTATGAAAGGATGGGCGGGTTGGTTCTTTCTTCAAAGACTATACAACCTTATAAATGGTCTCTACTTCTCATCCATATTTTACTTTCATCTTGAGTTCCAATTCTTTTTGATTTTTTGATTATTTAGAAATAAACAAAAATGACGAAAGCTGTATACATGTCTACGAGGGCAAAGAAACAGTTCACGAGGCCATAGATAGCTGGGAGTAGGTTATATTTGTAATGTAGATTCCGTAAAGTAAATTAATTAATTTTTTGTTGTTTTTTACCTCACCTCAAAGAGTCGTATCATTCATGTTTAGCGATATGTTTAATTAAAATTATGAACAATTGTTTTGCAATTCTCTGAACTGATACAAATAAAAGTCGCAGCTGTACTTGCGACACCCTATTATCAACTATATTTTATTTTACTATGCATTTTATTTTCTAGATGGATACAACTCAGAAACCGTGTTGATGGAAAATAGCATGGCCTTTTCCAGTAACTTCAAAGACCTAATGATTCAAGTCTCTATCTGTGTTTACAGTGCCATAAATTCTGAAAATTATTATATTATATTTTATATGCAAGTAACGCAATTCCTGTAGTACCTTATGTCTCTTCTGTATTCAATCCTATTAATCTCTATATCTTGACCAAAAGAGTATATACATACACATATAGATATACAGGGCTTACTCATTCCGATTACTAAGCAAGCAGCTGCGACTCTTCTCCTTCCGTGGAAACGGAACTGAAAAGCAAAATGTCCTTTAGACTTTTTTGTTCCGCGGATGCACAACTGTTGATCTTGCATATGCAATGCTCTCCGAACAATCAATAGAAGGATTATCCATTGTCTAAAAAACCCAAACAGGGTATGCAAAGATCGACGCTTTTTCCGCCTTTTTCAGATCCGTGGAAAAAATCAAAGCCCACGGATCTTGAGGACCAAAAGGGGAAAGTTCGGCCGAATGAAGGCGTTTTTTTTTCTCTTCGAGCGATATCTGTTCACTTCCGTGGCATCGGAAGACTCATAAAGATGAATAAATACTTCAATGTATAAATAACCATATATATATGTATATAAAGGGCATTTGACAGATCTGAATCATGGGAACTGTTTAATCATGTTATCTTTGTTGCCAGCATATCCAAACAAACCCATTCACAACGAATAAAATATACACTCTAATAGTTATAAGAGCAATTATAATGTGGTCACCAAGTATACCATTTAAATTCACTTCATCATGCAAACCAACTAAAGTGGATGCTGTTTTGAAATTATATCAAGACGAAATCATGAACTCTGTCCAAGAAGAATGTGGTTCGAAAGTGAAGATTACAAACGATATGATTGATGATCAAATCAAACAATGGCATTTACATAATAATATCGAAGCTATCAATTCCAAGCAGGATATGATCACTACTCCAACTTTGTTGGTTCACGGGTATGCAGCATCGTCCATGGCTTATCACAGGAATTTCCAAACGTTATCCAAGAGTATCAAAGATTTATATGCTATCGATTTACCAAGTAATGGTCTTTCTTCTCATATTTCATTACCAAGGATACCATCTAGTTCCAATCTAAAGTATAAAATAATTAAAGGTGACGATTCTAAGAGTACGGCGACTAAATTATCTGTCACTCAAAATTGGGAATCAATAGAAAATCAATGGGAAATGGTCAATTATTACGAAGACTATTTTATTGATTCTATTGAGAGATGGAGACAATGGAATCATATTGAAAAATTTAATTTGGTAGGTCATTCCTTTGGTGGTTATATTTCATCGAAATATGCATTGAAATATCCAAATCACGTCAACAAATTAGCTTTGTTGTCTCCATTGGGTGTAGAGAGAAATATTTGTTCTTTACATAATGTAGAGAATGGTATGAATCCGTTACAGAAAGGCGATATTATCGATCTAAATGATTCCGATCCAACTTCTCCATATTATGCTAGATCTTTCACTATCCCAGGATTCTTATTTAATAATCAATTAAATGTTTTGAGGTGGATGGGTCCAGTGGGTGGTAAATTAGCCCGTACATTCATAGATAAAAGATATTCAAATATTCCAAATCCAACGTATCGGGAATATTTATATCGTATCTTTTACAAATCGAATGTACCATTTGGTTCAGCAAACATTCTTGCTCTAACTCATCTTTTCACTCGTGAAATGAACGCTAAGGATCCATTGTTGGATAATTGTAAAAATTTGAAGCCTAAAGACATTATGATGGCATATGGTGATGAAGATTGGATGAATCGTCAAGCAGGTTATTCGATGACCAACATATTAAATAAACTAGGACATAACGCTCAATATGTTGAGGTACCAAGTGCTGGTCATAATTTATTTCTGGATAATCCAAAAAGTTTTGACGAACTTTTAGTCAATTTTTTATCTTAATCTTTTCGTTTTTTACGACCCATTTAACATAATATATGTAAATATGTAATTATATATATATATATGAATATTCAAGTACGTTACTTCACAGCCCAAATAAAAAATGAATTTCTATTCGATTCAATCATATCTTCTTACTTCATCTGCCACTTTATTGACAAACAAAACAAAACAAACTTAAAAACAGATCGGTTTTCAGAAAATGGAAGACTAAAAAATAAAAATAGCGCTATACATCTTTTCATTAAGTCATCTCGAAAACAACCGTTGCAAAGGGCTAAAATACAAGTACAATCACCAGTGGTATCTGGATATGACTAACAACCCAAAAACAGAAACATCTACATCACCCAATAAGCGGGCTGGTAAAAAAAGAGCATGCATTCATTGTAGAGAAAAGAGACGGAAATGTGATATGAAAAATCCATGTTCAAATTGTGAACTGAAAGCTATTAAATGTGTCATTATAGGTGAAGATTTAAGAACAAAAAGACATACTGTATCATATGTAAACACATTAGAAGCTCATATTGATCAGTTGCAATCGTTATTATTACAAATCAAAGATACAAGAAACAATATACAAAGAAATAAATTTATTGATAATCTTACTTTAACGAAGAAAAGAGATTCAAATCATGAAGTCATGCTATTAGATATCAACCAAAATGATGGCCCAGGCTCATCATCAAGCACAGAGCCACATATAATAAACATTCCTAGACCCGTGGAATTGAAGGAATTGGATATGAAACATTCGCCTTCGTCACTGAAAGAAAACATACTGCCGATAAGAGAGGGATCCCCTCTTTTGAATGATACAACATCTAATACACCCACAGCATTACAAAAAAAAATATCAGCTATGGAAACTAACAGTATATATCCATCAAACTCTTTACTTATAAAGAAAAGGGACTCAAAAATGACAGAGCAAGCAAATCATATAATTTTGAAAAATCTTTCCAGATCGCCATTGATCCTTCGGTCTTTGTCACTTTTTTTCAAATGGTTATACCCAGGACATTATATGTTTATCCATAGGGAAACTTTTTTAAGTGCATTCTTTCGTGATCCATCGACTAAATCATACTACTGTTCAGAAGAACTGGTATACGCTATTGCAGCATTGGGTGCAAGAGCTGCTCCCAAATCTGAAGAATTATATTTACAAAGTGAGGTTTATTACCAACATGCAAAGCAAATTGTGTTGACCAAGATCTTCCAATTAATTGATAGATCCCTAGCAGATGCCACCTCTTCATCCAAATTAGCGATTATTCAGACTTTGTTATGTCTTTCCTTTTATGACGTTGCAAAAGCTGAAAATCCGATGGCTTGGTATCTATCTGGGCTGGCTTTCCGTATATCTCATGAAATTGGCCTTCATTTGAATCCCGAAGCATGGAATCATGTTTATGAAGATGAATTGACTAGAATGGATTACGCAGTGAGAAGTAGAATTTATTGGGGGTGTTATATTGCTGATCATTTAATGTCCGTTTTATTTGGTAGGTCTACTACATTAAGAATGTCAAATTCGTCTGTTCCTGAAACTGATGAATTGCCTGATATTGAAACCGGTATTGAAGACTATATTTTTAAACCTGGTGTTCCCACTCAATGGGTAAATCCTTTAAAAAAATTAATATATCTATCAAGAATTTCAGAAGTGTTTGCCACGAAGATTTTTGCACAAACAGATTCAATAGAACAAAGGTGTGATTATTTAGTTAAATTTAACCAAGAAATGCATAACTGGAGAACAGTCTTGCCAAGTGATATTAAATGGGACAAGAAGTTTTTAGAAGATTTGGAATTATTTGACCCGACAGTGATGTATATGTGGTTCCATTATTACATTGTTCTTATTTCATATAACAAACCATTCATATCAGAACTAGACGAAAGTAAAGATTTAGTCGAGACATATATCGAAGAATTATACTTGTTATTCAACGTATGGAAAAAAAATTATCCAACATATGAACGTTGTGACTTGTATATGATTTATTCTGCCATCCTATGTGTTCAATGTATGAATACAAATTTGATTAATAAGAAATATCACCAATTCTTTAAAGGGTTCCTCGATGATGAAAGTATTAATTACGAGGTGGCTAAAAACTTCATAGAAAATAACAATAATATTAATAATAATAATAACATGACCGGTAACAGTGGTGTCCATGGTCAGGACAATCATGACGAAATTAACCATACAGAATTTACAGGTTTATTTGGGTCGTTAACTAACGGTAATGATTTCGCATTGGAATATAATTTTGACTTCACTTTATTGAATGAGATTGATAAGTTGATAAGTAAAGACGACTGATATCAAGTTGTTTTATATAGATATAGATATATGGTTTTTATATAAAGTAAAACCTATTTTATTATTATATTTCCTTTATTTAAAGATCTTCAATTTAAATATTGAAAAATTACATAATATGTAAATCTGAATAGTTCAAGCACTGAGTTATACATATTAAAGATCCCAATTAAGAATATTATTCATATGTAATACGTTTGGGACCGACAGCAGTAGAAAAGAGTGGATATGGCAGATGCAGATATATTAAGAAATGAGATAAGTGAATCTCATATTGAAGAAGCTATTTCTGTTTGGGAAAAAGGTGTTCTTAAAGAGAAAGATGGATCCATGTCAGATGCTATTAATTATTATAGAAGAGCAATCAAGATGTATGATGGAGTGGAAAAAGTTTATAGAAAAAAATTGCATGATGAATGGATACTTCATAAGAAACTAATATCATTGAACTTGAATCAAGATTCAGTCACAAAAGATGATGGTGAAAATGAGGAAGAAATAGTTGAACCGAAAGAATTATTACCATGTTGGATTCTTGAGATGTTACCGAATGATATACTATTAAGAGTAGTCAAGCACGCTCTTCTGATATCAGGGGAATCGTGGGTAAATCTTTCGTTATCGTGTCAGAAATTCAATGAATTATGTTTCCATAACACCTTCCCATACAAAGTCTTCAAAGATTATATCTACTCCAAACAAAGATATGATGAGCAGTCGATGACTCTGAATGGTGTAGACAATTTAAAGGTGCTGGAAAAGGAGCTATGGGGAGAAGATTATATTTCCATGATTAAGACACGTCCCTTTATTAAATTTCAAGGTGTATATATCAGTGTGGTAAATTATTTAAGATACGGTTCAAATATCGAAGGCTCATCTTCTCTATTGAATCCAGTCCATATGATCACATATTATAGGTATTACCGATTCTATGAAGATGGGACAGTACTACGACTATTAACAACAGATGAGCCAGGCCATGTGGTGAAACATTTTGATAAAGATACTAAACCGAAGAATAGTGAAATTTGTAGGTGGAGTCTAGGGTTTGATGATAATTTTGGTAGGCTTACTGTGACAAGAAGTAATGCCAAATATATTTTCAGAGAAACTTTGACGATCAAGAAACAAGGTAACAAGATCCATCAAAGATTGAAATGGGTTAGTTCCACTGTAGAGGATAATGAAGGTAACATATCTGAATGTTCTTTGCGAAATGAAAAGCCATTCTATTTCTCAAGAGTGAAATCGTACAAACCAGTTTTATGATAGTTTTTGGCATATTTACATATTTATATACATTTATTTAACTATTTATTCATCCAGTAACAAGCTGACAGTTATCTACCAATGGTTAAAAAAACTATAATTGAATATTCGCCCTTTTATTTGAGGAATAATTAAATTAAATTAAATTAAATTAAATGATACTATATGTTAAATAACGTCCTTGGGCTATAAATTTAAGTCCTTTAAGATATTAGAAGCCAGTTCTTTATACAACCATGTGTTACCAGAAACTTTCTTGAAATGAACACCGGCAAGCCCAACAATTCTAACTTTAACAATATGAATTTCAAACTTAATTGGTTGTCTTTCTTTTGAATCTACTTCTCCATTTTCATTACCGGTCAAATTCATATCCTGGACTTTTGATGTAGTCAACATATCATCAGGACTATTAAAGTCGTCAATTGATGCAGACGACAATTCTTGTGAAATGTTATTCAAACCAACTTGAGCAGAGATTGGCGAAGCAAGCAATGAAACGTTTCTCTCATGATGGTTAAAGTTGCTTGGGGTATTTGGAATACCTGGGTATGCTTGTTTCAAAGAGTGTTGTCTTCTTATAGAACTGTGGCGAGAGACATTTCTTCTCCCCTCAATACTTGATGGAACTTTTAAATTAGTGTTTGTCTGTGTCAATGGCTGTTGTAGAGGTCCATCATTCTTTTCGCTATTATCTAATTGTTCGCCTGGATGTTTTTGAACACAAATAAACCCACCTTTAACCTCTTTAAATTCAATGTTCAGTTTCTTCAAGACATAAATAATCTTATATCTAACAATCGGCAATGGCTTAGATGAGGTAGTTTGTACAGAAAAGAACCCCTTCAAGAACAAAGAACGTGGATAGTCAATAGATAACATCGATCCAGGAGGAGCCTTTGCGGCCTCAGCTAAAATCTGTTCATCTGTTAATTCAGGTAGGTAATGCATAAAAGACATCGAAGTATCTTCACCATTACCATGGCCCATGTGCCGTATAGAACCACTGTCATTCTTATTATTCTCACTTGAAGCCATATTTGTTGATACATTGCGTGTTGAATCAGATTTGCTATCATCACTAAATTGTAAGAACCCAGTGTCCTCAACACCTTGTGGGTATGTCCCAACAGTTGGAGTTGGTGGTACTGGGGGACGACTAAATTTCAATGATTCACGACGAGCATGACCCACAGATTTAGCTCTTGCGCTTGGATGATATTTTCTACCTTTAATGACATTCAAAGGTTGAACTGGCTGATCATCGATGGATGTATTAAATTCATCATCTTCGGTGATTTCAGGTTGATTTTGTTGTTGTGTAGTGACCTGGAATGGTCTAGCAGATTGTGGACCAGTTTCGGTTGAAACATTTAAATTGCCCATATCCTTCTCAACCTGTTTTTCTCTTTGTTGTTGTAATAATATTTCAGCATTTGATGGCAATGCAGGCAAATCTGTCTTCTTGGGTTGTTTTTGTGACGCAGATCTCATCGGTGGTGTAATAACGTTATTTACATGATCGATTGGAACCCCATACGATGGAGTTCTTGTAACGGATGGAATATATTCTGACACAGTACGAGTATGTGTTTTCTTTGTGCCTCTTGCATTTGAGATATTAAGATGGTTTGTATTATTTGGTAAGTTAGTAGAGTTGCTAGCCTTGGCACTTGCTTGTGGATTTAATTGTATGCCATAACTCTCTGCTGCACCATTGGTATTATTGTCGTCACGAACAGGTGGTTGTAAAGTAGGAGATTGTGATTGTTGTTGACGGTGTTGAGACAATTTTCTAAAGATCCCACCAAACGATTTATTCGAATCTGCAGGAGATAACATTTGTTGTTGATGGTGTACTGAATAATAGTCTGTTTCGGCAGGTACCGGAGACGTTACATTATCTAAAACATCATGGTTATCTGATGATTTTCTACTTGTTGGGGATGTATGGGCTTGTTGTGGCATAGCTAATTTTGGCGGTACCATAATTTGTAGTGGCTTCCCCTCTCGTAAACCGTTTGTCGTAGAATTATATTTAGGAACGGGTCTTTTCGATGGAGATTTCAATAATGGTAAAGGAGCACTTGGCGATGCATTAGTATTGTTGCCAGTATCCACTCTAATATTCATTGGAGAATTAACAGAAGGTTTCTTATCAAGGGATGGGATTCTTTTATTATCAGTGTTTTGTTGTTGATTGATATTTAGTTGTGGAATATTGTTATTACTTGATGGAGGAGTTCTCATCATTGTAGCCACAGGATTTCTTTGTACCTGAACGGGTTGTTGTAGCGAGTTTTGCTCATTTGTGTTATTACTCCTTTGTTGCAATGCTGGTTGGTTAGCAATATGTTGTTGTTGTATTGATTGATTGGAAATTTGTTGTAATTTAGCCATTTGAGCTTCTTTTCTACGTAATTTTGCCAATTTTCTTTCTAACATTTCTGAAACAAGATAATACATCGATAATAATGGATTATATGATCTTGTTGGATCGTCGATCATTAAATTTTGATTATTTGATGATGTAACGTTAGAATTCATTCTTTTCAAATAAGAAACTTGTTCCCAATATTGTCTGGATAAATTTACGTATTCGAATTCCGTTACAATTTTAGACAAGATTTCCTTTGTATCATCAATATTATCAATAAATTCCAATCTAAACATTTCTTTAATGACATTTGAATCTAACATTTCCACAGTTAATGGTATTCTTTGTGGTAAGTATGATTTAGTATGAGTATCGTAACCGCGATTCATCCACGGATGATCTATGACTTGTTTTAATGAAGCTCTTCTTGATGGATCTACCACTAACATTTTGGATAATAATGAAATGACTTCAATGGATAAATGATTTGGATATTCGACTTTCCCCTGTTTAATCTTTTCATGTAGTACACTTGACACTTCATCATCGAATGGGACTTTACCACAAACAAGAACGTAGAGTACGACACCAAATGACCAAACGTCGACTTCGGGCCCCGTATATGGATTAGCTTTTAATAATTCAGGGGCAGCAAAATATAATGACCCACAAAATGTATGTAATTGTTTTTTCTTATCAAAGACATTAGAAAGACCAAAATCAATAATTTTTATTTCTCCCGAGGTAGAAATCATTATATTTTCAATTTTCAAATCTCTATGAACAATATTATTACCGTGTAAATATTCTAATGCTGATGCTATTCCACGAGCAAATTTCCTTGCATGATGTTCTCTTAAAGAACCATGTTGAATAATATAATCTAATAATTGACCCCCTGAGACATATTCAAATAGCATATAGAAATGATTTGACATGGTGCACATTTCAAATAGCCTACAAATATGAGGATGATAAAGTACTTGGCCTAATGATGCTTCTCTGATTGTTCTTTTATCTCTCGATATTTCTTTTTCTAATTTTTTCTGTCTTGTTAATAGTTCTTGTTCGGTTTTGGGAGGTGGTAACGATTGTTCTTTATGGAGGAATGCTTTGGTGGCACGATTAATGATTTTGATGGCACAAATTTCATTAGTTTGATGATGTCTTGCTAGTTTGACTTTCCCCATTGACCCAGCGCCGATTGTATCCAGGAAATCCCAATCACCAAGACTTTTCCTGTGGAACTGTTTCTGTTGTTGTGGTTGTGGTTGTGGCTGTGGGGTGTGTGTATTTGGGGTATCGGTATTACTTATAGGCGAGCTTAGTTGTTGTCCCTGTTGTGATTTCCTCATCATTCTGGTGGTAGCAGGTGCCACAATAGGTGGGATGACAGTATTGTTATTATTATTATTATTGGTTGCAAACTTTTGCTGTTGGATTTGTAGTGGAGGGGTGGCCATTCCACCACCCATTTTGAATTGTGTATTTACGTGGTAATCTTCTGTGTTGGACATGTTGTATTATAATATATTTAAAGATCAATATCGTAATATATATAAAGAAGGACCAAAAAAACAAAGAAAAAACAGGATGCGATGTACACAAAGGTTAGAACGTGCTGCTTTGTGGCTTTGTAGTGGTGCCTGTCTCCTTGATCTCCTTCTGTCTGCGTTATGCAATCGAGTCTTGCTTCATATACCTCTTCTGTCTGGATGTGTTGACAGCAGGGGTAAATTTGAAATAAATGCATTGAAAGATTTCTGAGGGCTCAGATTTCGTTGTTTTTTTTTCAATTTTTAAGAAGAAAAAAAAAACATAGATCACAGTGGTCACTCTGCACGGACCTGCCATCTTGGTTGAAATTTCAGGATTTGATTGTTTGAAAGAAACGAATTGGTGAAGTTATGCCAGTATTATTGCTAGCAGTCCAAGTGTTATCGATAGCATTGCAAGTGTTTATTGATATTGTCAAGGCAGCAGATGAGACCCACGAGAAGATCAACGAGGATTTCGTACGCAGAGCCTCCTGCAAATCTGGACGACTTACAACTGGAGAGCGAAGAGAACGTAGGGATACCCGCCACGACAAGACAAACAAGACATGGATCAAGAAGAAATCGGGACATTGCTGAATTGGAACAGAAACAACAAGAACTGGCCCAAGAAGAATTGGAATTCATTAGACCGCAGAAGAGATCCAAACATGGTTACAAGCCAGTATCCAAGGACTTTGATTGGCGTGATTATATTAGTGAAGATACATTAAAACATGTGGATAAGACTATCTTACCTGAAATTCCTGTTGATTCGAATGGGGAGATTGCAGGGCTTATTAAGACTTGGTACTATCAATTTGTTATGTCCTGGTTCAATAATGTTTGTGATTCATATATTACCACTGTGTTGTATTCAATTAGACCATTATGGAAAGACATCAAATTTGATGAGATCTTGGTTTTGAAAGAACTTGCTGACGATATGGATCCAGTTGATGATACTTCTCTTATTGATACATTAAAGTTGAAACTGTTACGATTATTGATGAATACTAAGAAAGTTGAATTGATTGATTGGGATACAAATGTTCTTCAACAATTAAATAATTATCATCCTACTCATTCATACCCAATTGATATAAAATTCATTGATTTACCCCTTATAAAACAATTCGAATGTTATTACTATATCATTAAAATTATAGAAACTAAAAGTATGACATTTAAAAATTATTTAAATAATAATTTAGATATCTTTCAATTCCCAATAATTACATCTAATACAGATCCAAATTTACAAATTATGATTATGCCCACTCATGGTTCCATTATAGAGGTTAATACCACAATCATTGATCCAGAAACATCAAAATTGCATATTCCTATTAAATTATCTAATTGTATCATTACAAAAGAAACATCCACTGAAAAAGAATTAATTCATTTAGATTATTCACAAGAAATTGATTCTTATTTGAATTCAATTAAAATTGATTATAATGTGAAAACTTGGGATTGGCCAACTTTCCTTGAATATATAAAAACATCTGATCAAGGTAAAGATTGGTTAACTCAATTCATTGAAATTAAAATGACACACCTTTTATACTCTGCAAAATTAATCATTCAACGGGAAAAGGCTAAACAAATTGCAGAATTAATGACAAGAAGAAAAAGATCATCAAGACTTGTTGCTAGAGAAGAAGAGACAAAAAAGAAAGAAGTTAATGACCTTATCAATGGGAAATTAGATGAAAGAGATCATTTCTTAAAAAACAGACATAGATCACTTGCCAAATATAATAAAAGATTAAAAGATATATTATGGAATTTATTATGGTTTAAATTTGATCAAGATTTTAAATTAATAAAATTACAAGAAAAAAATATCATTAAATTGATTGAAGGTGATGAAAAATTGACTCCCACTGATAATAAGATTCTTGATCATGGTGCATATTTCACCAGATCAATTATTGATATTGGTGATGAATCAATGTATCTTCATAATTCTATTATAAAAAAGTCAACCATTGAAGAAATTCCAAAAGAACTATGTCTTACCTCGAAGGATCTCGAAATGGCAAAACAAAATCATATTGAATTAAATAATATTACTGAACCAGATAATCAAGACTGGATATTCCACTGTATTTGTGATGATGCCACTCTCAAACAATTCAATGGTGCAAATGAAGAAGAGATAGTAACTAATCATAATGTTTTCAATCACAAATTAATTTGTTGTGATCTTTGTCATGTCTGGGAACATTGGGATTGTCAACCACAGGAAAACATTGATTATCTCAGTCAAATGCATACTCCGGTGCCCAAGAAAGGTGCTGTTATTGAGCCAATGAAATCATTAGGTGAAAGGGATTTTGCTATTGTCATCTTAGGTAAAATAAGTAAACAGCAACATACTCCTAAGAATGAGGATACTGAGGATGTAAGATCAGATACGTATAGAAGATCGGCTAGATTAGCCACTGTTGATACGAATGACCTTGATCAATCTGTTGAAACAGAAGATGAACAACAGCAATCTCGTTCTTTATTAAGACCCACAGATTTACGTTCAAGATATGGACAAGCATCTCCCTACATTTGTGGCTTCTGTTTGAAACTGTTGGAAAAGGAATTAAGAAATGTATTTACACCAGAACTAGAAATTATTAGATTTAAACAAAGGAAGGGACATGATGATAGAGAGAGAAGAAAGCAAAAAAAGATGGAAAGGGAGAAGTTACAAGTAGTGACCGAAACCCCAAATGTTTTATCGAATGTCTCGTCTCCATATATGAATAACAGTCAATCGAGTGACATTGGATCTTTACCGACCCCACTTGTAGATAATGTTGTGACCAATCCATCCGATAATGTTTCACCACCAATGACCATTACTCATGATAACACACAATTCAACCCCATTGATGACAGATTCTCATAATGAATCATCAAGCGATGAGATGGCCTTTTTATTTATTTTTTATTAATGTGTTTTTTGTTATATTTTTTTCATAAATTTAATTTTGTTGTATATATACAATGAAGTTCACGTTAATTTGCATAAATTACTGCACTTTTATAGAGAATAAATATAGTATATCATCACATATTACTATCGATCCTTAAACATCCAAATAGACGTTGAATGTTGAGGAGTAGGTGCTTCTTTCAAATATATATAAAGCCATATTTTGAAATATTAAATAGCAAAAGTTTTTAAAAGGAGAAGTGAGTTTGAACGTAAAAGTGAAGAGATCAGAGCCAGGTATAATAAGAAATGTTATATAGTCCGTTTGTCCTGATGAATGATTATAACAATCATCTAGCCTGGACATGGAAACGGAATTTAAACGATTTAACTAATTATAATAAAGCTACCACGACTACCGGAAAAGAGGAGGATATTGATGTGGAGTTAACTATCAAGCCACCTTTAGACAAAATTAAAAGAAAAAGAGGATTGAGTGTCAATATGATGGGCCCATCTGGTGTTGACAGCTGCGGCAGTGATAATAGTACACTTTGTGTGGGATCAAGATTTAATGAACTGTCCAAGAAACGATCTTTGCGGGATTTAAAGAATGTCACTACGCATCCACTTTCTCATGAGAATAATGAAATAAACAGCAGTGAGAACGACCAAACGAATGCCCTTACTTTACCTAGAGTTGATCTATTGAATTTAGATGATCTTGATCTAAAAGATAATTATTTTTCAATTGCGAGTGATATTAAATTGAAGTATTCGTATAAGCCATTATATTCCAGAATTGATGTAAATTACGCAAGCGAGAATTCGAACAGAAAGGAGCAAATCTCTAAGCAATTAAATGGGAAAGAATATGAATTAGATTCATGGCCGAAGGAGAAAAAAACTAAAGAAAGTGACGATAGTAATGTTAATGAGAATTTAACTTTGTTTCCAAATAAGAGAACAAGACAAAAGATATCAAGTCCAAATTTCTTGAAACTTTATGCCATTGAAAATAATTCAATTAGAAAAAATTATTTGCCACAGATTGCCATTGATGATCAATCACTGCAAAATGTTAACTCGCATAATTTGTCACAATTTAATTATGATCCAAAAATTAAATTAGCTATCATAACAAAGAAAAAAATTTGGATTGATCTTTGTAATGGTATTAAAAGAAATGATCTTTATGGTGATAATTGTCCATGGAATCTAAAGTTTGTTCCGCACGAAACTCACTCTCGGCTCTCTTGTGATACATTACATAACAGAACTGATTCTACATCAACACAACAGCAAAGCAAATCATCTTTATTGCGATTAAACTCTAATTTAAGGCCTTGGAAATTTAATTCTTCTTCAATAAATCAAGTAAATGAAACACAATCAAGCCTTGAACAGTCATTACTCACACCATGTGGTAAATTATCAAGAGGACAAGATTGTTCTGATTTACAATACGTTATTAAAGGTTGGTGTGATAGAAGATTCCAATGAGGAAGAAAAAATACCGCTACACCGAGCCTACGACTACTATTAACTAATATATTCTTAACACTTCAACTCTCTATATATATACATACAATTGTATATTGCATCTTTACATATCTATATATCTAAAACTATGATAATATCAGACTCAACTCGTTTAGTAGCTTGTGTCATTGTGTGTGTGTGCGTTTTGAGTCAATTTTGAGTCAATTTTCATGGTAATTACAGTGGGAAATATCCAATCAGTATAATGTGAGTGGTAGGTAGTAACTTTATGGCTCACTACTTCCAATAAAATGTAATGATGTGTCAAAGATTCGTATGGCTTTACACTGAAAACCTCACGTGATACTTCTACAACCAAATAATAAGAAGCAAAATAAAAGAAGAAAAAACGAAGATAATTTCAAATTAATTAAATAGGGATTTAAATAAGCATCAAACCTTAATAACATGTGGAAATCTACGAAAGTTATTATCCACTTGTTACGAGTCCTATATCTACCATATATTCCATTAAATTATGTCTGCAAGATTTTCTCTATCATATCTAGAGGTGTTGCGATCCAATGAAACAGTTTCGTCTTATTTGGATAGAAATCAAACCAAAATAAATACGTCAAACAGCCATACTGAAAATACAAATAGAGCATCATATGGTTCAATAAATAGGATTATTAGTAATAGTAGCAATAACAATGAACCCGGGGATCAACCTATAGAAGGGGAAGATTCTGTGGGTGAAGAGGAAATTGAACTCTTTCATAAGATCATTGAAGATATGGTTATACCTAAAGTAGTCAATAATGTAGGTAACAAAGTGACTAAAGTGTCTATGACTTTATTAGATGGGTATGACTGTTATTATACGACTATATCAAGTGGTAATGTCGAAGGATCGTCCTCTACTGAAAATGGACCCAATTCCAAAGATGACGTATTGATTGTTTGTTTTACTAAATTAGATACCCCTAAGATTTTACCAATTCGTGTCTTAAGTGAATTAAAACAATTACCTTTTAATGAAATTGAATCAAATATTGAACTAAGAGTACAAATTGGTGATATCTTAGATAAATTTCATGAAGAATTAATTAATTATAGAAATGAGAATTTAAACGATGGTGATAGAACCACGAATATGGAAGATGATATTAAGGATGTAATACAAATTATGAATTCAAATATTGATAAATTTCTGGAAAGACAGGAGCGAGTCTCGTTATTAGTTGATAAGACCTCAAAATTAAATAATACATCACAGAATTTCAGAAAGAAGGCAAATAAGATCAAAGATAGACTATGGTGGCAAAGAATGAAAAACACTACGTTGCTTATATTTGCTATAATATTATGCGTTAGTGCATTGTTCATATTTATATATATCGTATAACGTTTTATTGTATATGTTTTTATATAAACTTAAAGGGAAATGATTAAAATGAATTTTATTTGACATGATTTGATGATGTATAATATTAGTATTGAATATAAAAAGAACAAGAAGAATATGTATAATCTTTATAAGATATTTAGAGCATATTAATAAAAGGTGATGTTATAAAAGAACTATAACCCCCATTTAGTAAAATCAGGAACATCAATATGGAAAAATGGTAGATTTGTACCAGTAGCAGCTCGAGCTTCATAACCAGCCTCCGAATTATTTGGAACCCTCGCCAAGTGGTATGATGTATGACCACTTATAATGGACTCATCAGCATAGGTTTCACTAGAGTCACCGAATCCAAATTTATTTAATGACCTCTTGATCCATGGAGATATAATGCCAGCAAAATGGAATTCAACTTGCCTATCAGCATAGTCATTAATGGCTTTTCTCAAGTCGACTAAAGATTGAACAGCAGTGGCATCAATTTGTGACACCTGTGAAAAATCTAAGCAAATTATTCTTAATAATGGCCTCTCGTCGTTAACAATGCCAGATTCTTTAGCAACACCTTCCTCCAAAGCATAATCAGTTTCTTTAACGTCATCCGATCTACTATGCTTCAACCATTTTAGCCAATTCTTATAAAAGGTTGGTGGTTCCCATTCACCTGGATCATTCCATGGACGATCAGTTTTACTTCTATGATGCATTAACTGGCCACGTCTAGTAGTTTCTTTGATTTTATCAAAGATTATATCATAGTGTCTTGAAGCGTTAATGTATGTGTATGAATCACTTAACCTATAAATGATGACACCTGGAGGTGGTGGCAAGATATCCAATTCGCCATTTAATTCTCTAGTATATTTGTGATCATATGGAATCCATTTTGTATGATAAAGTACTCTACTAGATAAAGCAGTGTTAAGTGAATCAGATGACACAGAGGTTGATACCTTATCAAAGATATCAGTCTTCATAACCTCTGTACCATCTTTATTAGATAGTAAGTTATTATAATTATACTCTTCCTTGTCAATGGGAACAGATTTAGTGGACACAGCATTGCCGTTGACAACTTCAGCAATTTCTACACGGCCTAAGAAATGACCAGCTGGAAATGCAATGTTGAACAATAAAGCAGCACAAGACCAGCAAATGGCGAAATAGATTGCATTCTCAATAGATGAAAAAACAGAAATTATCACAGTAATTAAGAAACAAAGGAAATCTGTAGGATTCATCTTATAAAAATTCCATGTTGTTGTATAATCAGCTATTAGATCAGAAACAGCATGGATGATAACACCACTTAAAGTGGCCTTTGGAATATAAAAGAAAGCCCCTGTTAAACAATAAATGGAGACGATAACACAGGTACCACTGAAAATCCCAGATAGCGGGGTCTTGACATTGCATTTAGCCTTTAAGGCAGATCTTGAGAAAGAGCCAGTAGCAGGATAAGCATGGAAAATAGTACCAACTAAATTAGAGACGCCAATTGCAACCAATTCTTGATCTGGAACAATTTTATAATCATTAATTCTACCAAAAGACTTTGAAATAGCAATATGTTCCAATAATAAAACAATAATAGATGCAGGTAGTTCAGGAGCAATATTTTTCATCAAACCATCAGGAATTTGGAGGGTTTGAATATCATGTAGTCCCTTTGGAACAGTGCCCAGAATACTAATTGGTCTATCAGATTTCTCTTTACCACGAGTAATTCTCCAAGAAATAGCAGTAAACACAATAATAACGATAGCATTTCTACAAGCTTGAGCATAGAAATAAAAGCTTTTCCAATAGATATTTTGTTTTGAATTCTTAGCATAATATCTATCAGTTAATTTGGGGCCCAAAGAACTACACCACCATTTCCAAAAGTAAAGTAAGAACAATGGAACTAATCCGAACACTGCATCCAACGTAGTATCAGGTAAATGTTTTAAAGAGTTGATAATGACTTTGTAAGTAGCGGTTCGTGTATTGACTTTGTTGTTATATCCCATTAAAGCTGGAACTTGGCCGCATATGATATTTAAGGCAGAACCAGTCATGAAACCAGCAACAGTGTTTAAAGATATTAGTTCAACAAGGAAGCCTAGTCGTAATAAACCTACACCAGTCGCAATAATACCGCATAACAATGCTAATGTAGTAGCAATAATAGGTGCCTCTATTTCACCCTCTGGATATTTTTCCATAACACTGCTGATAACCTTAGCTGTCTGTAGGGACATAACAGCGACAGGGCCAATACAAACGTCTTTAGATGTGGCAAAAAGAGAATATATATATGCACCGATAAAGGAGGAATAAAGACCGTATTGTGCAGGTAAAGTAGCTAGTTGGGCATAAGACATAGATTGTGGGACTAAAACACAGCCAACAGTAATTCCAGCTATTAAATCCTGACTGAACCAAGTGAGATTATAATGTGGTAACCAGTGAATAATTGGGAATAAAGATTTAACATAGTCTTTAGCAGCACGTAGAGTGAAATAGGCTTGTAAAGAATGTTGAAAATATTCCTTTTCAGTGATAAGATGCTCTTGGTAATTTAAAAAGATATTATCGCTACCATTGATGGTCCCAGAATTGACAAACTGTGTATCAGGATTAGTATAAGATCCGCCACTACTGATGTCATGTTTAGCAGTGAGATAAGGTTGAATATTATCTGAATTAATTTGAATATTATTAGTAGAGTTGTTGTTATTGTGGCGAACTGATCCATATGCTTCTTGTTTATATTGACCGTATTCAGCTTCCAATGTATCAAGGTCGTAGGGATTGGAGCTGACACTTTTTCCCATACTGCTTGATGAATCCTTAGAAGAATATGATTCTTTTGTACCGATCATGTTGAGATGATGCTAAGGATATAGTTTTAGGTTGTAGTAGTTGATACTAACTTTTTATAATTTCAGATGTTATGTATTATAAGAAATGGATGTAAGGACTGCATCTAGTAGATATTGGAAAGGTTGTTATTTTATAACAAGTTTCAAGAGCCAAAGAAAACATGGGGGGGTTACTTGTGGTTATTCAGGACGTAGTAATTCAAGACAATTTCATTAGCAAAGTCGTAATTGATAGTACGTCAGTGCCAATTTCAATGAAACTACATTACCCCTATTTCAGAAAGGATCCACCACTTTTTCGCCGAGTATCTTCTTATTATAGTAGGTTTCTTTCCATATTCTGTGTATATTCAGTTATATGTCACCATGGTCTGGTTAGCAACTGAGTCATGCTGTCTAAATGCAGTGAAAACTGATGGAAACACAATAGAATGCCTCGAGAGGAAAAACAAAAAGTGCCCCACACCTTACTGATTGTGGGAAAAAAATTGAGGTTCAGATCAATATCACGTGCTCGACTGCTCAACCACGTGATATTGCCCAGTGTCTGTAAGCTTATACATTTTGCCATAAAAGCAACGCTGATAGCATCTCATAATGTCTCGATTGGTAGATGAAGAGTTGGTTGCGGGTGATGGCTGAGATAATAGTAGCATCTCTGCAATATTATCATTGTTATATAAGGCAGGCCATTCTTTAATCAACAACGTAGTCACTGTGTTCAATTTGTCTTTGACCAGATTCTTAATTCTTACCTTGGGTATTGAGGTTCCATGTACTGTTAACGGTACTTCTACAATGGGTAATATAGCTTTTTGACTTTTTGAATAACTACTATTCTTCCATAGTGTGTTATTTATAAAATATATTTGATCCAGTATGGGTTTAATAAGTCCATGCGAATTGTTATTTATATGAGCTGTAGTTGCTGGTACAGCATTCGGGTGGCCCTGGATCCACATATTCCTTAGTGTGATGATTTTGCTATTATCTTTTCCCTTTGTCGATTTACCTTTAACAGGTTTCTCTAGATCACGACTATGTAAGATATCATAATGGTATTCAGTAGGCCAATTACTAATTAAGTCATTATAGGACTTGCAATTGCTGCCATTACCACTTCGTAATAATGGTTGCAAATGAGGCGGCAATGTCGCAATATGTGACATTTTTTTTGTTAAAGGTACAACAATATTATCCCATTGGAAGTATGTATGCCATATTAATGATTCGATAGCTTTGTGTTGTAATCTTTTGTCTCCTGTATGGCGATTTGTTTCAAATAACTGAAATAATTCTGCAATTTTGTGTAGCGTATACATGTTCGTATCATTTTGACAACTCCGACTAATTATACTCTCAATACGATCTTTGGTTAAATTTTGTAACGGAATATCATTTATAATATTTTTTAATTGGTTACCAATCTGTTTAGCGGTGGTGGATGAGCCTTTGATTAATGAGGTCATTTTCAGATTCAATTACTGTCAGTTTCAATAGGGAGCTCTTCTCTTTATGAAAACTTGATAAAGTAACCTCAATCGAATGCAATGTAGATAGTGACTTGAAGGGCCGAGGATATTTACACTCGAATTCTTTCAAAATCTGAGTATGACAATTCCAAAGGCAGTGTTTAAAGACTCTCTTTTAATAAATAATGTATATGGATACGAATAGAATTGGTTATAGGTTTGAACATATATGAGTAGTACTTCTTCTTAACTTGTTTTCTCTTGATTTGTGATGGATTTTTGTATTTTCAAATTAATGGAAAACTAAAAAATAATGTAATTTCAAAATTTCAAAATAACATTTGAGGGAGATCGATGACTTAATGTATGATGTTGAACGCACAAAAAACCCATGTAATATATATATACAGATATGAAAGAAAGAAAACTCGATTCAAAACCTATTAAACTTGAACAAGATTCTAAGAGTAACTGTTCAGTATTGTTTAAAAATTACTTGACTTGTTTTATTGTAATTATTCCATGTATAATAAAATTGAAGTGCCTAAAAAGAAATGGCTTGCACTATTAAACGAATTTAAAGATTGGGAATAACATAAAAGGCCCTCAACCTAAATTCAACCTTTATTAGATGGCATAAGCATAGCTGCAAATAATTAATATTTGGGTTTAAGGACTAGGAGAAACATTAGAGAGTAAACGAATAAATATGGAACAAATTATAAAAAATAAATAAGGACATATTTTTAGCGTATATCTATAACCACCTGTCCACAGTAACAGGAATGCCTACCTAATGTGTCACCAAGGACTATGTTTTTTCTTGGGCAGACTCACTCTTTCGTAAAATACAGAAGTGAAATAAAAGGTATTGATGTAAGAGAACTGGTCAACTATATCTTGGTAGGTTAATATTTAAATGCGAGACGTTCCATGGCTGGTGAATGATGACCAGTGTAAAAAAAGTAAAAGCCTGTAAAACCTAAACAATTATACTCAGCTATAATACGTCATATGACAATGTATATCCTGATATTAAAAGCTTGCGAGAATTTTTAATAACATAGGTGTGTTTTCTATTAGTTTATCATCAATCCGTCACATCACCCAGCTTTTTTTCTTGACTAGGGACAACATATAGTATGTTTGATTATTACAAAGTAATGTGAATAGGGTAAATAAGTATCACTGATATTGATGTAAAATACTTAAATGGACACTGGCCTTACATAAAAAATGATGCTTAGTCGTTACGATGTTTGTGTATTTAGCTATACTACATCATACATTAATAAGATATCAGATATCATATATACTACCATTGCATTTGGGAAAATAAATGTATATGACAATGAAATACAGAAAAAGTAATAACAAAGTTGAATTAAATGGTATTGACAGCGAGTTTAATACTAAACTAAATGCAAACAAATATAGAATGAGCATGTAATTACGGCTAATAGTGTCCATTAGCAATCTAGAATGGTATAGACTTTATTACAGGTTATACATTTTATGGAGATGTTATTGAATAATGATTTCGGAACAAAGATGATATGTAAAAATGTAATTACAATTTTTGTGGGAGTACCATAATCAAAACAAATATTTAGCCGAAATGGTAGCTCTGAAACACATGTTTGAACATTTTCATATGTTTGAGATGAAGTTTAGAAATGTATGTTTGTTAAAAAAGAGCATCCTATTTATTCA